>JAPDVR010000017.1:3539958-3979958 GCA_026230005.1 Gila orcuttii | reverse complement strand
CTGAACCTTGAGGAACTGCTAAAGATTACACGAGTCCTGCTGCCAAAGAAGGGTAGACAATACTGTGAAACTCCAGAACACTGTTACAAAAATAATAATAATAAAATGAAATAATGAAGTACAAAATCCTGACCACAGGCAGTCATAAATACGTTGTTGTTCCAAGACTTACACCACATGGGCAGCTTTTGGTGCGGTGGAGACTTGCCCAGTTTATCAAAGGGAGATATTTGAACCAGATGAGGAATCTGAGCCTCAAGTTAACAGCTGAGACTGGGGTTAACATGCTTTCATCAGCTGGTACAGTTGAGAATATATTTGGGTGGCTGAAAAGATTTAGTTTCAAACCTCTAAATAAGGGATGATGAAAGAAGTATCACAATTATATCCTTGGACCTTTAGCTTAGTACTTAAACTGAAGTTGATTGAGGGGAACTGGCTGCATAAAAGTATAAAGCTTGTTTCTGCCACAGAATAAAAACTCATTCAATCCCACAATGCACCGCAACAACGAGTGTACAACCGATGTATGCTCAGCGGCTAGAGAATACCCATGATGCACTGCGAGAGTCGCACGCACGTGAAATGATTTCCCGCGTGTCGCCAGAAGATGGCGCCCGCAGCTGAATCATCCATCCATCCATTTTCCAAACACAGCGTAATATTATACAGGTAGGCTATAAATTCCATTTTAATTATTAAATTGTTTAGTTAAGGTTTATACATGCTAGTTTTCATGACAGAGTTCAAGATAAATCTTTTAATTACTGCTGGAGCTGCCAGTTTCATGATTATTAAACAGCAAGCTGAAACTGGAAAAGCGGCAGCCCTCAATTCACTCACTCGTTTTCATTCACGCCTTCAAGTGGACCATATTAGTGGAGTAATGTAGGGAATAGTGACCCAGACAGCAACATAGTGTTGGCCCAGATCCGGCCCAGTGGATTCCACAAGGGCCGAAACTATGTTGCTCTCTGGGAAATTATGGTATAGTGGGCGATTTTGAACACAGCCATATAGTATTCATAAAACAGGGGGTGAAAAGTACCCAGGACCTACTATTTCCGGTGAGATTCTGAAGTGGATGGACACTACCATCGCGGTCACCGTGATTTTTCAAAGTAAGACATGCTCCTAGAACAACATATTTTGTTGATCCTGGAACAACATTCCTCTCTGAAGACCCCTAAACCTAACCCTACCCGTGAGTTATCCCTAAAATCAGAGTGAAATGATAGGTGAATAACACTGATGTAGAAGCACCTAGCCCTGGTTATAAGCCTAAACTTGACATTAACTGTAAATATGTCGCTCAAATCTGATTGGTTGATTGGAATTTTGTTTCAGAATCAACAAATCTGTTGATCCAGGTACATGAATTGGTAAAATCACGATTGTCCTACTATCCCATGAAGCCAGAAGGAGAGAATCAGTGAATGGAGGTGAAGCGACGCAACTGACGGTCACATGATAATAACAACATGGCGGATGTAGTATGTCGAAATTTCTTTCATACTACACACATTCATGCTTTACAGAACATACTTTTATACTGGTCGCAAAGTAAGTTTCAAAACCAAATGGAGCACCTATACAGTATGCAATTTTGGATGCAACGTACAAATATGAAATAAATAATTCTTAATAAATGAGACCCGATGTTCTGACACCAGCTAATCTCCCAATTTGGCTTGCTGACATGTCTGCAAACCCATGTAAAACCAGCAACGCAGAGTAGCCCAACCAGCTTTTCCAGTCTGAACCAGAACATGTTTTTAGTAGGGTGGCTAAATTGTTGCCTTGGAAATGTTATTTTGAATATCATGACTGAGTTCTTTTATTCTTGAAGCAGGATCATATTAGGTGAGTGCAGTGAATCTGTTTTTTAAATAATCTTCATTTATTTTCAAAACCATCAATACTTATATTTCCTCTCATGGTCATGCATTCCATAGACCTGCATTCAATCAGCTTCTCTTTAAAGAAGAGAGTCCAAAACTCTTTTGTTTCCCAGATTTAGATTTTTGTGCTTTTGACACAAAATGATAGAGGCACAGTTCACTTTCCCAGTGATCACAATCCATTTGGAATCGGGACATTGGCATCTTTTCCCTCGGCTGTCTCACATCTGTCTCTGTCTTTATCCAACTGATTTACTATGGCAGAATGTTGACATCTGTAGATCCAATACAAATGAATCTACCATTTCATCACAGAAACAAAAATAAATCATTCTAAAAACTCATTGAAATGAGATTCTTCAAAGCTCTAGACTGTGTATTGTGAGAAAGAATTCTGCTGTAAATGAATGACTTCACTTATAGGTGATTGATGGAGGGAGTTGTGTTATACAGTGGTCTGTATTTTGAGTTTTAGAAATGGTTTAGAAGTGGTCAGCCAATCTGCACACATCTGGCGAAACAAGAGTTTTTCAATAGCTCCGCAACAATTACTGGCAGTAAATAACAGTGTGAGTTTTTATGATGTGTCTCAGGCTGATATCCATGCTTAAGACATAAAACAGCTCCTTAAAGTAAAATTCAGTCAGAAAAGTTGATGGGCAAGCTTGTAATCAAATCAGCCTAATTACAACCATTCTTTGCCATTTTAAATCCATAACTGTCATATGATTTCTATATAAAAACAGCTCTTTCCTTTTCCTTTGCAATAGAGGTTTATGAGTTACCAGTACTTGAACAAATGTTTCTTTGTTTGCAAGAAATGTCAACCATACAGGCTATTCTCTGGCATTGTAAAACCGAAATGAATTTTGGCAACCTGTGCAACAAAATAATTTCTGTAGGTGTTTAGCCCAGTATGATTGCAGGCATCTAATGAGGTAAAGGTCACAGCAGTGTTGGAAGTGAATGAACTCAACATGAGGCTGTGGTTTTCAGAAAGATTTACTATATGCCTGGTACTCAACATGAGGCTCTGTCAGTATAACTTTACTTCGAGGCAGTTGCATTACATGCAATTTTGCGAGGAAACAATGTTCAAACATGTAGCTTCATGTGTCGGCACCTACATATAATGCCTTTGTGTGACTTTTACTTTATGAGTTTTTGAAAAACTGTGGTATTATGCAGCGTTTGCAGTATTGTGATAATGTGGAAATGTGCTATCCTATAACCCTATAGTGAATATTTGGTCTTGCATTAAACTCAAACTAACTGGTCGATATTTTTCAACTACTCATGAACTGTTTGAAGCCATTAACATTGAGTGGAAGACTCTTCTTCCTATAAAAAGTTGCCTGCAAGTTGGGGAAGACTAATTCCCCTGTTTAAATTACTTTATCTACAGTATTTGTGCAATTTTTGCCAACTTCCTGACCAGTGATTTGTGATTAAAATGTTTTGACCATTATTAGACCACCAAAAATTTAGTGGGGGGTGGACCTTTCAGACAGATTACATAAACAGAGAGTATTTGTTTTCCATTTGTATTGGTTTGTTTAAAAGTAGACATTTCAAGCCTTCTATAGACATATTTCTAATGTCTGTGAGGTAAGTAGCCTATATGCTGAGTTTCGATTCATTTTTTGACGCACTCCAAAAAGAAGTTCACAGAGACCAATACAGCAGAAAGCACTTCCTGTTTGTGTTCTTTATTTTACCAAAGCACAATGTTTTGTTGTTATAGTGAATTTCCACAAATAACAGTAGATCCTTTACAGTTTCGGATGATGTATTACTCTGAGCAAAAATGCAGTATTTTAAGTTGTTTCCGCTGTTATCAGTAAAAAAATGCAAGTGATCTCACTTGCGCCTCCATGTTGTGCAGTAAAGCACGCAATACTTCAGCTTCCACACTCCGCACAAACACTTGGATATTGGATATGGCTAGTTAACATTAGAGCGAGTGGCCATGTGAAGTTTCTACCAACAGCGTTGTGCCTGAACGCGTTCATTGAACGATAGTTCATGAACTCTTTCATATTTTGGGCGAACGTGAACTGAACGTACTGTATTACGGCCTGATGAACGTTACTGTGAACTCGTTCATTCTGGTGTCTGTGAACGGCACGCTCTCTCAGTTTAATTTCGTTCAAAAGGGTGCCCGATTTCTATATCCTGGCTAAAACACACCGTAAACAGGCCTTAATATGTAGCGGAAAAACACCCAATCTGGCAACACCAGCCACCAGTGTCGCACCGCCGCATGCGTCATCAAAACAAAAAGCATCAAGGAGGCGTCGGATGATCATTTAAACGAGTTTCATGACAAGGTCGTGAGGATGGGAAAAATCTTACATTTCTGTGCAAACTTTGCCCGCCGATAAAATAATGGCTGTCTGTGGCACTATATGGGCTGTGGCAATAATTTTGAAAAATAATAGTTTGCAGCAACAAATGGAAAAAAAGAACTATGAACTAGTTCAAAACTATGAACTGAACTAGTTCATTTTAAAATTTGTGAACTGAACTTTGAACTAGTTTATGTAGAAAATGAACGTTTGGATTTCCTGCTCGACATACTGTAATTACCACAAAGACCCGCCGTTAACAATCTGTCCCTCACGGACTGCGTGACTTTTTTCTCGTTTTGAAAAACAAGTTTTTTTTTTCTGTGACTAACCGACTAATAATATTTTGGTTGATTAAGCCTCTTCTCGTTGCCTAACGTTTAGTTGACTATTAGGGGGCAGCCCTAGCCTACATTAAAGGTACAATATGTAAGAATTTTGTAATAAAATATCCAAAAATCACTTGCACAGTGTGATATATTTCCTGCTGTTGTGTACTTACAATATCCCAAAAGTCTCCAAAGATTTTCTATTTCAGAGAAATTCCGATTTTAAATAATTGGCCGTCCCGGAAAAAAAATGTCACCTGTCAATGACGCAATATCCGCGCTATCCTCGGTTTCCGCTCGTCCTGCCATTGCCATGACGTAACCATGGCAACAGACGTGGACAACTGCGTAGTGCGTAACGATTAGTGGCACGCTGTTCTTGTTTCGTTCAAATATAATAGACCACGGCAAGCAGACTTTGGGACAAAAAAGGAGAACTAAAATGAGGATCAATATCGGCATGGCGTTTTTGAGATGCCGAGAGCTAGCGTCCGCGACTAACTTGTACTTGACAGAGCTTCACGAGTCACGACTTGACAGCGATGCCACTCTTGCGCATACTTTATTAGACAGGTGAGCAAATGTACATAAAACAAATCAATGTTATATAGCTTATGTTAGAATATGATCAGTACGTTATTCTAATGTTGATCTAGCTTACTGCTAGTTTTATATAGCAAACAAACTAATGCATAGTATAACATTATAACTTTCAACACACATTTGAATGCTGTTTAGTGTGATAGTGTAACATTAGACCAAGTGAAACATGCGCTGTGTTACCTCACAAGTTTAATTCGTCTAATAAACTGACCTGTGTGAGTATTCAGCACTTGTGGGTAGTTCGGTAGAATTAAATGTTCTCATTCCTTTATATCCGCGGGACTCGCGTGTGATATCTGTCTCTTATTAGCAAACGCGACCTGCTTCATACCACTGTAATGTTAAAAAACATGAATGTTTTCACTCATCCATAAACATTATTAGATCCATCAGCTTGACAGCAAGTCCCATCATTCAGCTTATCACTGCGTCATAAAACCTACGCCTTTGTAAGAGATTAGCGACCCCTAGCGGCGAAAAAAAATTACATATTGTAGCTTTTAATCATTATGAACATTACATTTTTAAGTAAAAAAGTAAAAATACTGAGGTGTATTTCTGATATCTATAGTTGTGATGAAACACTGGGTCATTGTTTCGCACACAGAATGAAGGGCCGTAGGGGGTCCCATCAGGAAGCCAGTTACGCAGACAGAGGGACATTCCTGTCCTCCTATGAATTTTTTATTAGTGTGTGTGTGTGTGTGTGTGTGTGTAGGTTAGAATTGTTCACCCCTTAACACAATGCACAAAACCACACCAACTTATATGTGCCAGGATTGAAGCAGAAAGGACGGTCCAACTGACTATATGAACTATGGGAGTTCTCGTCAAGTTCTCAAGCTTTTTAAGATCCAAGATTTAAGACCCTTGGATCATGCGGCCCAAGGCAAAATCATGAAAACTGACCCCACTTGTATAAAATAATTTGATGTAGGGGGAAAATAATCAGTTCAGCAGTGCATCATAATTCTTTCTTTAACAATTTTAAATCACTTCACAAAATATAGGAATGTAAATGTTTGTTTGAAACTTTCACTGGCTCTACCATATTCAATAAATTTTTATTTTTAAGCTAAGCATTTCTTTTAATAGTATTTGCTAGACATATTTATTTTGCCATTAAACGTTAAGGTTACTTTACAAATATATTTTTGTTCACTATTTTTTTTTTCTTTATAAATAGAAAATATGTAATGAGCCGAAAATTATACAGCTAAATCCATAAAATCTTAAACGCACTCTTGTTGGAAAGTCATGAAAAACATTACTAAATGGTTTGTAATTTTTAACACATTCTTACTGATGCTTTCAAGTCATTCTTGCAAATTTATCAAAACCTCCTCTATATTAAGACAACTTTATCTTGGTGACAAATCAATAGAATTAGGAATACATCACAGAAAAAGGCATTTAAACATTTAAGTTTTCAGATTATCAACCAGCTTTGTATTGTTACAATGTTGTTAATGTATGTAAATGAACAGTGTTTTCTCTTTCTCCATGTTACCTGCACCCGGAACTCCCTGTTTTTTATTTATCTTTTGGTTTTAGTATTAGTTACTTTAGTTTAAGTTAAACTAAATGACTATATATAACTTAAAAGTTTTTTTTATATATATATATATATATATTATTTTATTTCCATTTTATTGTGCTTTTGTTGGTGCATTATATTACTTTTTAGTTTAACCACTACTTTTTTTTCCCGGTTTCCTGACAAAATTTGTGCAGTGCCTTTGACGGTATAAATGTTTATTTAATGCAACAAAAATTCAAAGTCAACTAACAACAATTTGTGCATGCATACAAAAGTGAATATACTATAAGGTAAATCTGAAATTGCATACAGTGATTGCACACTTCACTGTATTACTGTTAGTGTTTTACTTAATTGGTTGTTTTGATAGTCCCGTTTACTGTGTTGTGACATATGACCGATTGCTACCAGTTTAAAATGGGTGAAATGACTTGAAATGGAAATCTTCTCATTTATTATGAACCATCTCATGGGGCCCCAATTAAGGCCCTCAGTGACTCTCTGGCCCTGCTTGGGTCTGAATGTTGATGTGTTTGCTTCAATCAAAGTTTTAATAACTCAGAAGCAACGTATGGATCGTGTCTGTCATCATCCCCCTCCTCCTTTATAATCCTAAATGTACGGCAAAGTCGATCCCCCTAAAAATGCAACAAAGATCCATTTTCTGGTCATTCTTGAGGACTGAGGGCATGCAGTGGGAGAACGACTGCAGCTCCTGTCGTGTTGCTACAGTTTTAGCCGTCAATGTGAATACCATGTGTTTGCTCTGACGTCAGAGAGAAGAAGGTGTCTTAAAGTTCAGTCCTCTGTATATTGAGTTGGCTGAAGAAAGGATGCCTCATCTGGTGTAGCGTAAGTCAGGAGATTGAATCGGCCTCTCAACAAGCTCACACTCTCGCTACGCTGGAAAAACATGGAGCGTATTTCTCAGCTTTTGAGAACCATAAAATGTGCTGTTAATAATGGCACACTGATGTGGTTTGGCTCCTTCACACTAATGTGTCACTGTCTGGCTTAACGGGTATTTTGGGGCGACATGTGAATCTCTGAGTGGTGAAAACTAAGATCACTACTGAATCTCTAGGTGCGGATTCACTTACATGCCCAGATTTATCCTCTGAACTAGAGCTTTCTGAGCTTAGACCACCAGGCAAAGAAACAATAACGAGAGGCAACTGTGAGATATTATGACAGGAAAGCTTCCAGAAAATTCTGTCCCGCACTCCCAGTTCACACCTACTCTGGATCATTTTCACGCAAACGCATTTGTCTTGTTTTTTCCTTATCCACATTTTAGTTGTCTCTTTCTCGTACTGTGATCTTTCTTTATGCCTCGACTCAAAACTCATTACTTTTTTAGTGTCGACGGCCTCTTTGTTTCAGCTATCAACCCTGTAAAGCCTGACATATAAAACAACAATCAGAAAAATCTAACTACTTTTAATTAAACAGTTGTACACCTTTAGACAAAAAAAAAAAAAACACACAAAAAACACAAACACTTTTTTGTCAAAAAAGCTATCAACAAATTCTGATAGCTTGTAATATAAATCAATGAGATCTTTATGACAGGATATCCAGACTACTTGCATAAAATTAATATAAATATCAGTCGTCACTCTACAGTATATCTACCAAAAATATGCCTTAGTGACATATTTAAATGCTTAATTTTATGATCAACGCTCTGTAAACATATAATGAGGATTGAGAGAAGAACAAATCAATTATTTTTGCTTCAGTTTCAGTCAAGTAAGTGTTCATTTTGAAATATTAATAATATGAAAGTTAATCTTAAATCTACTTTATATAAATCTGTAAGATGTCACAGCAAAAAGACATGAACCACGAGCTAAAGGTGGACGTTTTCACAATTATACTAAAATGACTTTTACTTGCTTAAAAAGTCTAAACTATCAGTCAGGCAACAGAAGGACTGTAGTAGATTGTGTGCAACAGGTTTTTCAGCAATAATTTAGAGGCATTCAAATTTTGCATATCAAACATTGTATAGGGTTAAAGTATAGCATTTATTATGCCAAAATAAACATATTTACAAATTTATGGGTCATATACCATCACATATACTCTTAAAAGCAAACTCTTTGTCTGTTCAGTGACGCCTGTATTTCTTTGCTTTTCCTGCCCTTGCATGTAAATGTCATGCATTATTTTCATGTTTGATTGAATTAAATTTCAACAGACAGGGTCAATTAACAGGTGAGGAGCTAGAAATTGACATGCTGTTGATTATCCACCAGTTTTCAGAAAACGTACACTATATTTTAAGTCATCTGAAGTCATATGTGAGGGACAGACCGAAATTTTAGTCCTTGTTGATATTTGAAAATATTCAAAATATAATTTGCATTTGCTTTTAGCATTGGTTCTCGCATATGTTGTATCCATGCAATTTTTAGTATGCATGTTTTAATATTTAACTTGACTTAAATGTTGGTCTTTTCCTCATACAAAGCAATTGCATGACTTTAAAAGATTTTAAAAGGAAAAATGTGATTGATTACTTTTATGGTGGTTTTCTGCAGCATACAGGTTTGAAATGGTGAGTAAATAATGACAATATTGAAGATTTTTGGGTGAAACATTGTAATGTTCTCAACGCATGAGGAAGTCGAAGGTTCTCGAGGCTCTTCATGGACGCTGGTTCTGGGATGGTCCAGAAAGAGCCTGGCTATCACCATCACAGTAAGATTTCTGTTGCGAAGACAAAGCAGACGTTGCCCTGCTGGGAAGTTGTCAAGGCAGGAGCAGGAATTTGTCCCCAATCACTCCGTCATGTTGTCACTTCCCTCTCTGGGAATCAGAAGAGAAACAATATAGCAACTGTACTGAGTTTCAGCAAGTACTACTTTATCCAATATCATGCAGACCGCCATCATAAACGGACAGTTCACCCCACAAAATCAAAAACTGTTATTATGTTCTCATGTCATTCCAAAATGTTATGACTTTCTTTCTTCCGTGGGAGCAAAATTATTTTAATTTGTGTTTTGGAACGACAGGATGATGACAGAATTTTATTTTTGGGAGAACCGACCTTTGTGGAAAATTACACTTTAGCATACTTTTAAAAAGAGTACTCAGTATGCAAATAATATCCTTTAAAATAATATAAGTATGAACTGAATGTGGTGTTGTCAGACACTTGTGTCCACCACAGCGTTTTTAGCCGGCTGAAAACGCTAGACGCTCTGCTGAAAAAGCCTAGCTGTGGGCGCTTGAGAGCGTTTTGGCCACGCTGCGTTTTTTCAGTTGAGACGATTCGTTGCTATGATACAGAATATCCGCAGCACAGTTTACTTGTAACTGATTTCGTAGATAATTTGTTTCATACTAAAAAATTATTTTTCATCCATTTTTTCGGTTAGCTCTGCTGGTTGACGTCGTTGTTCAGAAAGAATGTTGTGACAGTTGGTCAGTGTGGTATTAGCCCCGCCCCTCCTCCACTGTGATTGGACGGCTGTTTAAAAAGTGACAGTGATGAGCGCGGCGTTTTACCCAAAGTTGAACATTTTTCAACTCTCGGCGACCAGTAAAAAACGCTGAATGCTCAGCGCTTAAATACACGCTCAGCGCTTCGTTACGCTCACAACAACAATTGAAATTATATGCCAGCTGCATGAAAAAACGCTTTGGTGAACACACGGCCTTAGGACGTTTTCACCATTTTTGTATTTTTTCACGCTGAAGCGCTGAGCGTTCGCCGTTTTTTACAGGTCGCCGAGAGTTGAAGAATGTTTAACTTTGGGTAAAACGCAGCGCTCATCACTGTCACTTTTTACCCAGCCGTTCAATCACAGTGGAGGAGGGGCGGGGCAAATACCACACCGACCAACTGTCACAACATTCTTTCTGAACAACGACGTCAACAAGCAGAGCTAACCAAAAAAATGGATGAAAAATATCATTTTTTAGTATGAAACAAGTTATCTACGAAATCAGTTACAAGTAAACTGTGCTGCGGATATTCTGTATCATAGCAACGAATCGTCTCAACTGAAAATACGCTCTCAAGCGCCCACAGCTAGGTGTTTTCAGCAGAGCGTCCAGCATTTTCAGCTGGCTAAAAACGCTTTGGTGGACACACGGCCTTATTGCAAGTACATGGTTGGTGATGTGACTTGAGTCTGGATAGACACAGAGTAACAGCACAGAAGCATAAAACGCAATAACCAAAGACCAAGACGGTCTTAAACAAGCTCTTAATAATACTCGTGTTTGCTGCAGTGCTTATGAAGCTCTTTCAATGATTTGAACATGTCACTGCACAGAGATAAACAGACAAAAGAAAGTCTTGTTAACTGATCATTAGGAATCTGTGGCAGACATGTAAAAGTTGCTTTCTTCCTCTGACTGTCAGAATAACGAGACAAAGCAAAGTCATAAAGTTTTTCTGTTTTTTTTTCTTTGCAAGCTTTTTTTCCCTCGTCCATTAAACCCATCTCTCCTCTCCAGATCGTTCTGCTTGATTGGACTCGAGCACAAAAGAGCCACAGTTGCATTAGGCCTGTTTTCTTGCCTGTTGAAAGGTAGAGATGGTTTTGCAAAAGTTATCATTTACAGACACTGTCGTTCAGCTGCTAAGAGTAGATTTAGAAACTTGCCTTGATATTTTCCAGACTGGCTGTTGTATAGCACATATTTTATTAAATGCGTTTTGCATGATAAAATATACGTGGTTCAGTTTTATCTACAACTCAACACATGCACTGATTTAATTGAATGAAATCACCATTGTTGTATGTGTTTTCAAGTTCAAAACCCTTTAAGTTCAGCATAAGAGCTTTTGAAGAGTCAATATTTCAATATATTGAACTGGAAAACATAAAAATCTGAAGTAAATTCATAATATATCATATTTCACAAACCTTGTGCTGTAGCAGTAACATATTGTACAACAAAATTCAATTGCTTCCAGACTAGCTTAGAAAATAGCCAATGCCATAACATCAATGGGAATTTGGGGAATAAACAAGGAAAATAAAAAAATATTTCTTAAAGGGGGGGAAAAAATCAAAGCTTTACTACTTTATCTGTTTATGGAAAATCTGTAATGAATAACAGCTATCATGCGAGACGGCGATTCAGTGTTGCTGGGTAGTTGATTTTGCATGCGAAAACTTTGCATGAGTTTTTAGAAAGAGTTGATTCAGAGCCACAAACTCTTTGACGTTAGGCCAGAAGTCGCCGCAGGCTGTTTTTTCTTCAATGAGAACTTGCATTCCCCATTAACTTGCAAAATGACTCCCCAAATTCAGCATAATTGCTGAAATAGGCGATGACGAGCACATATTTTGTACGCACCTCCGCAAAAGATGCGACATGTTTGCAGTTTTCCTCATTGGTATGATGTTTTGTTACTAAGCCACCAGAGCTCAGCTTGAGGAATGGAAGTGTGTAATGAAAAGACAAAGGGTGTTTTAGAGCTGTTTGTTTTCGGGGAGCAGCAGGGGTGTGTTGCGGGTTGGGAGTTTTGCCAGAGTGAAAGCTTGTGGTCGTCCTCTTGACCACCCATACCGGGTGCCTGGACGCCACAGAAACGCTCCCCTGATAACACAGGCCCACCACAGAGTCTGGGTCCAAATCAGCGGCCCGTGCATGAGAGAAACACATCGCTATATGTGAAGAAAAGTTCTATAGGGAACCCTAGGGTTTTATTTGAAAGAACCCTTTATCCCAAAAAGGATCTATATAAAGAGAAAAGTCTTAAAGGGACTATGTGTAGTTTTTTTAGGTATTTTATTATCAAAATCAATATTTTTATTCATAAATATGTCCTCAATGGTGTACAAATACCTCTGCCAATTATCTGACTTATCCTCGTAAACAAAGAATTTATTATCTTTATATACATGTGACGGGTAGGTCCACGGAGGCTTCCATGTCGTTCCGCCATCTTGATAAACTATAATAGCAGAGAGGGTCAAAAAGTACTAGGCCAACGCGTTTAAACAACACGTTTTCATTCGGCCAGCGTCACGTGACTGAAAGCAACAGAAACGGAGGAGCAGAGCAGTGAGAGGCGTCACTGCCCCGGCAAGTTTAAAAGGCTGCATTGCACTGTTATTATTCATACTGTAACATTCGTTTGTTCGTTGTGTCAAGTTGCAGTTTGTTTGAAATAACAAACCTGTTCACCCGAAGGAAAACTCGACGAAGTGCTATTAGAAGACATCCTGTCATAGCTTTATGGTACATAACAGTTACCGCAGATGCAACACGCATTTGAAAAAGCGAGGCGCTGGAGAACACAATTCGTTTGAATGCAAAATACAATTTCACCGCTAGATGGGAGAAATTACTACACAATGTCCCTTTAAAGTCTTAAAACAATTCTTTTAATATGTTCACTCATTTTAATAGTTTTTTTGCACAAAAAAGAATACAAATATAAATATGTGGAAAAATTATTATTTTCAGCCCTCTGTCTGAAATGATCCGTTTTAATGCGCGGCTCCTTTAAGCCTTGCCACTGTTATGATTAGATAACGTTGTTGCATTGGAAACAGTATCAACGTCCACTTGTTATTGCATGTTAGTGTTTCTAAAACATCCATATAAACCGCCATTTACAGACAAAGCGTTATGAAATCATTTACTGATGGTATGTGATGCAGCTGCTGTCAGATCTAATACAGTCGACGGCTTCATATTTCTACAAAACATTTCTTTGCGAACTCTCCATTACACCATGCATTGATTAAAAAACAAAATGCTCCGAACAAACATATAATCCTCCAGATTATAAATTGAAAATGGATTCATGATGTAGGCTACTCTCTTATTATATAGATTGTCAATTTTGAACACCAAAAAAGTTACGGACAGCAGCTATCATTTTTGCTAGTGATAAAGTGTGTTTACAAGCTGTTAAATTCATAAAATTGTATGAAAATGAAAAATATATTTAAACTAAATACATAAATTAATCCCATGATTGGAACCCCTAAAAGTTTCCATAAATGAACAATATATGAACTTGACAAAACCCTTTAAGGTTCTAGAATCTATTTTTTTTTACCCATAATGCTTAATATCTCTATTTACAAGTGTTACATTTAAAAAAAAAAAAATCTTGATTATGACAGTGATTGTAAATAATTTAAAGGGAAAAAAAAGTTTAACTTAAAGTTAATGTTTTGTGCTGCCTTAAAATTTTAAGTCTAGTCAGCTTGAAATGTGAAGTTGTATTTGGTGACAACTTAGATATTTGAGTTATCTCAAGTTAAATCTGGGAAAGTTATTTTGACACTAAATTTTAAGTTGAGATAGTTGATCATTTTTACAGTAATAATGATTTAAGAGGATAGAACAAGGCTCCATTTAAACAACTAATATAGTATACATCTAACATGCATTTGTTTCTCAGAGTTTGTTGATCACGGGACTTAACTGAAGCTTCTTTAGTATCAACTTTATCGCAGAGGCAATCATACAATTTTCTATAGGGCACAGCTGATTTAGTTCCTGCTGTATCAATAGCCAATGAGCTCGCGGCTCAACCTTCAAATACTTGGTCAGCATTTTCCTCATCAGTCCAGCGTGCTTTCAGAAACCCTCCCCCTCCCCAGCTCCACCTGTACGTCTGCTATACGGGTAATTCATGTAGCAAGACCCGTAATTGCTCTGCAGGAGCAATAATCAACAGCAGCAGTGTTATCTATTCCACCAAGACCAAACATATCAGCATTGTCATACCCATTACCATGCCAAACACTCATTATCATGACAGAAATAGTTCAACAGTCAATGCACAGTCCAGATTCTTTAATCTCTGTAAAGTTGAAGAGTTCATTTCAAAATAGAAATCTTTTGTAACTTTATAAATGTCTTTAATGCATCCTTGGTGAATTAAAAAAATATAAATCTTACTGATCCAGACTCTCAGACTAAAGGCATTACATGATCCAGGAGATACTTATGGCACACTCTCAGAAAAAAAGGTACAAAAGCTGTCACTGGGACAGTACCCTTCAAAAGGGTTTTAATATGTACCATTTAGGTACTAATATGTACACTTTTGGTACCAATAAGTACCTTTGAGGGACCAATATGCACTCTTTAGGTACAAAGGTGTACGGCCACAGTGACAGCTTTTGTACCTTTTTTTTCTGAGAGTGCACTCAGGCGTCACTCAAACGGTTCCTGTCGAGAGGAGTGGATCTTGTGTTTGTGTTCGATAACAGCGGTTGTTTTTCCAGTGAGGTAATGGCAGACGGAGCCCTTGCCAGCAGAAGTGTTGGTCATATCATAACTGTTGTCACCCGACAAGTGATGGAAATATGGGGTTTCATCACACCAGTGACAGAACTGAAGAAAGTTCTGAGGGGAGATAATTGAGTTGAATGAATACGAAGCCAGACAATGTTTGACATATATTTGGAATAGTTAGTTGGAAATCTCTTGGATAACAAAATGACTGAGAAATTAATGATCAGCGTTTGTTTGATTTGATTGCTTTGATTGTTGTTTTTGGAGCTCTGGCCTCTCGAGAGACCTTAAAGCAAATCATAACGCTGGAGAGAAAATATTGCATTTAATCATAAAGATAAAACTTTCATTGTGATCATTATGTTTGATGTTATCTTTGAAGAGTCCTATACATCTTTATTATATGAGTACAGCAATATGAGCTCAGCAATCTGCATTATGTTCTGCCTGGAAATCATAATATAGCGACTTTCCTTCAACAACTTCTTCAACACCGCCAATCAAAAGGTTTGGTTGAAAGAAAAGTTCACCCAAATATCTGTCTAACTTTACTCGGTTATGCTTTATTTTAAGGTTTCAGTATTACAGTGTCTAATTATACATTTAAGTACTGAGTAATATTAATCATCAACATGTACATACTAGGGTTAGGATTAGTTGCATGTAATTATGCAGAATTTACTGGTAAGTACATGTAACATACTGTAAATTAAATTGCTAGCCTTTTTTCTTCTGTGGAAACCAAAAGAATTTTAGAATAAGTAGGAATATTATGAATACAACCTGGTCACTGTTTTACATTTAATGAAAGTATTTGAGTCTTCAAGTGTTGAAATGACTAAACAGATCAGCATTAATATTGCCAGCATTAACTATTTTTTTCTCACACAAAGCCACACTGTGTTATTTTAGTTTTATATTTTTACTTTTTAGTGGTCATGTTAATTTTTAGTAATTTTGTTGTGTGCTTTTGTCATTTTATTCGTTTTTCTTTCTTAAATATTGCTATTTTGGTTTTAATTTATTTTTATTTCACTATTAGTTTGAGTTATTTATTTATTTATTTCCAGTGAATAATTTTACAACATTTCTCATTTTTAAGTTCAACTAATATTTATATTTGACTTTATTTTAGGCTTTATTTCAGTTAAAAGAAATGTTTTTCATAGTTTGTTTTAGTTAACGATAATAACCCTGAAGCCAGCATATGAGTTTGAAAACACAACATAATCACAAAACAACATAAAATATGGAATGAAATGTTCATAATATAAAATGACACAAAGCAAACCAGCAAAACATTATTTAATTTTTATAACTTTAATAAATAAAAGAATAATAAAAAAAAAAAAAAAAAAAAAAAGTTTTATAAATAAGCAACCACCTAATAAATCCAATCTTGTATAACTCCAGTGCAAAATCCATATGGACTCCTTTCATTATACTTTCTCCTTATAAAATTCTCCTTTTGTGTTCAACTGAAAAAATGACAACAGTAAATTACATCTTGATTTTTATTTTTGGTGAATAATTCCTTTGATAAAAATGGAATGCCACATGGTCCCTCATTTCACAATGGATTTATAAAAATGACTGAAACTTGAGATTTGACTCTGTGTCTGTTGACTCAAGAAAACCCTGAACATCTGTTGTTGTTCTCAAAATAACTCTTCATGGCTCATTTGCACCGTCTGCTGGTAATTTACTTTAGCCATAAACATATCATTTGCATTAAAGCATTAGCAAATTATTATTGTTATTTTTAGCTTGAAAAGGCCACACACATTCATTTTTGAAATAATGAATAATTTGAAAAGTTGTGATCTTTTCACAGATTTTTCACAGAAAATGCCACTCTCCTACTAATTATTGGAATATGTACACTACCATTAAAAAATGTGGGGTTGCATGGTACTTAAAAAAAATAACAAATTAAAATTAATTCAGCAAGGATGCATTAAATTGAGAAAAATTGACAGTAACATTTATAACAATTTATAATGTGACGAGATTTCTATTTGAAATGTTACTCTTTTGAACTTTATTCTTCGAACTTTTTAATCAAACAAATGCAGCTTTGGTGAGCAGAAGACTTTTAAAGGAGCACACAAACATAAAACCCCACATTTTTGAACAGTTTATGTTGAAATGATTGTTTTTTTTTATGCAATAAGCCCAAGATACATTTTAGGGTCACTGTTTATGATCTGAAGTATTTGTTTCTGAATCACAGCTGTTTGTGTCCATTACATTAGCCATATTTAAGGAGAACTCCGGGCAATTTTTAAGTTAATCTTGATCGTTACACCTTTGTGAGTAATGTCTATAGAAAAAAAAACGAACCAGATTGGTGCTTGCAACATGGAGCTGTTCCCGCAAATGCCCAGAGCTCCCACTCAGCTAAAACAGCAGTTATGGGGGCATATAGATAAAGAGTGTCTTTGTGCCTCATAACAGACACGAAATACAATTAAAATGTCTGTCCAACATGAACAGGCCCCTTACATGTGAACAAGATGCGTTTAGCAACTTAGCCATTGTTTAAACTAAATAGTGTTTTAGACGGCTAGCTGTAGTCTCGCGCTGAAGTCCCGTGGGAACTCAGTTGTAGCCGGAAAAAGGTAAATACCAGTGTGCAGGTGGGAGTATATTATATATATAAATATAATTGAAGACATAGAAGCTAGTGAAATAATTAAAGTTTTGCAAATAAGACTACAAAAACATATTACTGCACATCTCTCCTCAAGCCGTGTGTGCCCAAATGGAAGGATAAATAAAGTTTACATTACCTCCACGGTGGTTGCACCCGTCTTCGTCCACGGAATGGCTTTTTTCTTCAACCGGCCCGCTGTGTTGTGTCTGTGTAGTCATCTTTGCAACTTAGCCATTGTTTAAATTCACCTAAATAGTGTTTTAGACGGCTAGCTGTAGTCTCGCGCTGAAGTCCCGTGGGAACTCAGTTGTAGCCGGAAAACAGTAGCACCTCAATGCAGTACATGAGATCCACGGGGAGGAGTCGGATCAAGATCCATGGGGTGGAGATGGGTAGGATTAGGGTTGGGTTTAGGGATTAGGGGTGGGTTTAGGGATCAGGGGGCGGAGTTGGGTAGGTTTAGGTGCATGTAAGGTGGGAGGAGTCGGATCTGGATCCGACTCCTCCCCGTGGATTTCATGTTCCGCAGTGAGAACCATCTCGGAAAAAAGGTAAACTGTGTGCACGTGGGAGGAGCGTAGTGTGTGAAGAGTGATGATCGGAGTTGCTCACAAGTGAAGAAGAAATGGTTCGCGTTTGTGTCGTTCCGAATTGTGGCAACAGAATGCGAAAATACAAGAACTTACATTTTCATCGTCTTCCTTTCCATGACCTCAAGATTCTGCAGTTGTGGCTAGTTTTACTTCAACTTGATGTGCAAACTCCCATACGCGCTAAAGATTACGCATTTGCAGCGAACACTTTGACAAGGATGACTACACAGTGTCATGATTTAAAGTACAACAGGAAACAAATGCAGGTAACGTTGGTTTATTTAGGCAGAAGACAACACAGAAGGAAAACACGGGCGTGGACGGGCGACACAGGGACCTGATGATCAGCGTGCGAAGTCCGTGAAGTGACAATCCGTGAAGTGAAGAATCCTTGTGGTGAAAGTCCGTGAGGTGATGAATCCGTGACGTGAAGACACAAAACGATAATCCACACCAAGACAACGAACCCACAGGAACACGACGACAGGAAAGGCAGGCAGGACTGAACAGGAACACCGAACAGGACATCAACCAAACGATCTGACAAAGAGGATGAGAAAGTGGTGAGTATATATAGGGAGATGAGATCGGCTGCAGCTGGTGATGAAATGATGAACAGCTGGAGCAGATCAAGGAACGTCACTCAGTCACACCCACTGGACACGTGCTTTCATACAACAACAGAAACACGAGACGAGAAGGAATCAATGGATTTGTATACCGTGACAGTACCCCCTCTCCTAGGAACGCCTCCTGGCGTTCCCAGACTCCCCTACCTGTCGATTGTAATCATCGATGAGAGAGTGATCCAGGATGTCTCTAGCAGGTACCCAACTTCTCTCCTCCGGACCGTAACCCTCCCAGTCCACCAAGTACTGAAATCCGCGCCCCCTCCGCCTAGAGTCCAGAATACGATTTACCGAATAGGTGGTATCCCCATCTACGAGACGCGGCGGGGGGGGGGGGAACCGGGACTGGCGGATTAACGCGAGAATGAAACACGGGTTTAATCTTTGAAACATGAAACACGGGATGAACCCTCCTGTACGCCGGAGGTAAACTAAGGCGGACTGCCACCGGACTAATGATCTTGGTGACAGTGAACGGGCCAATGAATTTGGGAGCAAGTTTATTGGAAACGGATCGGAGAGGAATGTTCCTGGTAGAAAGCCACACTTTTTGACCAACGACGTATACGGGAGGCTTTGACCGGTGGCGATCGGCCTTAGCCTTGGTGCGCGCCCCCACCTGGAGTAGAGTCTCACGGGCTCTAGTCCAAGTGCGGTGACACCTCTGGATCAGGGCGTGGGCAGAGGGGACCGCGACCTCGGATTCCAGACTGGGAAAAATGGGTGGCTGGTAACCTAAACTACACTCAAACGGAGATAGGCCCGTAGCCGACACTGGCAATGTGTTGTGGGCGTACTCCACCATAGACAGTTGTTGGCTCCATGAGGAAGGATTCTTGGAAACTAAACATCGCAACACTCTCTCCAGATCTTGGTTGGCTCTCTCGGTTTGACCATTGCTCTGGGGATGAAACCCTGAGGATAGACTAACAGTCGCTCCCAGTAACTTACAAAACTCTTTCCAAAATTTGGACACAAACTGAGGTCCTCTGTCGGAGACCACGTCCATCGGGAGGCCATGTAAGCGAAACACGTGGTCAACGACTGCCAACGCTGTCTCCTTAGCTGAGGGTAATTTGGGTAAGGGAATAAAGTGAGCCGCCTTCGAGAACCGGTCCACCACGGTCAAAACGACTGTGTTACCCTGGGAGGGTGGGAGGGCGGTGACAAAATCTAGAGCGATATGGGACCAGGGTCTCGAAGGGACAGGCAGCGGTTGAAGGAGCCCATCTGGGGGTCGATTAGAAGTCTTACCAGTGGCACAAACCGAGCAAGCCAAAACAAAACTGTGAATGTCACGAGCCATAAGTGGCCACCAAAATCGTTGCTTAACTAAAAACTTAGTGCGATTAACTCCTGGATGACAAGCCACGTTGGAGCCATGACCCCATTGAATCACGTCAGACCGTAATCCCTCCGGCACAAATAACCGATTCGGTGGGCAACCGGGCGGATGCATTACCCCTTCTAAGGCCGTTTTGACCCTCGATTCGACCTCCCATACGAGTGTGGAAACAAATAGGGTCTCCGGTAAAATGCACTCGGGAGTAGACGGGCGTTCGGAACGTTAAAAAATGCGAGATAAAGAGTCGGGTTTGATGTTCTTGGAACCCGGGCGGTACGAGAGGGAAAAATCAAAACGACCGAAAAAAAGTGCCCACCGAGCCTGCCTGGAGTTCAGTCTTTTGGCGGTTCTGATGTATTCAAGATTCTTATGATCGGTCCAGACGATAAAAGGTACCCCCGAACCCTCCAACCAATGACGCCATTCCTCCAACGCTAACTTGACTGCCAACAACTCCCTATTACCAATGTCATAATTGCGTTCAGCTGGGGACAAACGATGAGAAAAAAACGCGCAAGGATGCATCTTGTCGTCTGTGGAAGAACGCTGGGACAGAACTGCTCCTACCCCCACCTCTGACGCGTCGACCTCCACCACAAACTGACGTGAAGAATCAGGGGCAACGAGGATGGGAGCAGAAACGAAGCGGCTCTTAAGTTTGGCAAACACAGCCTCGGCTGTATCTGACCACCTGAACGGAGTTCTGGGGGAGGTCAAGGCAGTCAGAGGCGCGGCTAGTTGGCTGAAATTGCGAATAAAACGCCGATAGAAGTTGGCGAACCCCAGAAACCTCTGCAGGGCCTTACGGGAATCTGGACTTGGCCACTCTACCACAGCCTTAACCTTCTCAGGGTCCACCCGCATTCCCTCAGACGAAATGATGTATCCTAGGAAAGGAACAGACTGTGCATGAAAATCGCATTTCTCCGCCTTGACAAAAAGCCCATTCTCTAACAACCTCTGAAGCACTCGTCGAACGTGTTGCACGTGTTCCTGGAGAGACGAAGAAAATATCAATATATCATCCAGGTAGACATATATGAACTGATCGATCATGTCTCGCAACACATCATTGATGAGTGCCTGGAAGACTGCTGGGGAGTTGGACAGCCCGAAAGGCATGACCAAGTATTCAAAGTGCCCCCTGGGGGTGTTAAAAGCAGTCTTCCATTCATCCCCCTCCCTGATGCGAACCAAATGATAAGCGTTACGCAAGTCCAATTTCGTGAAGATGGATGCTCCCTGCAACCTCTCGAAGGCTGAAGACATCAACGGAAAAGGATAAGTATTCTTTACCGTGATGTTATTCAGCCCCCGGTAATCAATACAAGGTCGCAGAGACCCATCCTTCTTCCCCACAAAAAAGAACCCCGCCCCCGCTGGAGAAGAGGAAGGACGGATGAACTTGGTTGCTAGAGAATCAGAAATATATTTCTCCATGGCCTCCCTCTCTGGGACAGAAAGCGAGTATAACTTGCCCTTAGGCGGAGACTTACCTGGCAGTAAATCTATAGCACAGTCATAGGGACGATGCGGAGGAAGAGAAGCAGCCCGAGACTTACTGAACACTTCCTTCAGGTCGTGGTACTCCTCGGGCACGTTAGACAAATCCCCTGCCTCCTCCTGTAACACAAAAACAGGCACAGACGGACAAGCAGACATCAGACAAGACTTATGACATTCCTTGCTCCACTCCAACACAGCTTTCTGGTGCCAGTCCACTCGGGGGTTGTGACGGATGAGCCAGGGGTGTCCGAGAACGATGGGTGCCAGGGGTGAATCCAATATGTAAAAAAAAATAGTCTCTGAGTGATTGCCTGAAGTAATGAGAGTGATGTTTTCGGTGATGAATGAAATGGTGGGAAGTTCCTGACCGTTTAGAGCGTGTACTGCAATCTTCTGTGTGAGTGGTTTGAGGGGAATCTGAAATCTGTGTGCAAAAGTGTTGTCCATAAAATTACCTTCCGCCCCAGAATCCAGAAGTGTGTGACAGTCGTGCTGTTGAACTGACCATCTAAGTCTTACCGGGAGGAGGGTAGATGTGGATGAGGACTTCTCGGCGGAGATCCCACCCGATAGTAGCCTCATACTTACTATCGGGCTTGGCCTTTTACCGGGCAGTTGTAAGAATAGTGTCCCGCACCTCCACAGTATAGGCAAAGGCCCTGGGATCTCCGCCTCTCCCTCTCCTCCCGGGAAAGCCGAGCTCGACCCACCTGCATGGGTTCGTGATCGAAGACTGGGCTGACCGCGTCCCTGCCGCTGGACCGTTGGTTCTCTCCTCCTCCTGAAGGACGGCTAGACCAGGCTCTTCCTCCTGCTCTAATGAGTCGAGCGTCCACCCTCAGCGCCAGCTCGATTAACCCATTCAATGACGTGGGGAGGTCCAGGGCGTAGATCTCTCTCTGGACGCGGTCAGCCAACCCATGCAGGAACATGTCCCACTGCGCCTCCTCGTTCCAATGACATTCGGCCGCCAGGGTTCGGAACTCGATGGAATAGTCCGAGACCGACCTCTCACCTTGACGGAGGTCGGCCAACACCCTAGCAGCCTCTCTCCCCGCCACGGCTCGGTCGAAGACCCGTTTCATCTCCGTGGAGAGTGTCTGGAACGAGGCACAGCATGGATCTTGATTCTCCCACACTGCCGTTCCCCATAATGCCGCTTTTCCCGTTAACAGGGTTATGACGAATGCCACCTTGGCTCGTTCGAAGTGCATGGAACACCGGGTTAGAAATGCACGGCAATAAGCCGGCTCACCTGCATACGGTTCCGGAACCGGAAGACGTGGTTCGGCGGCTGAAGAATTCTCTGGTGGAGTGGGGGGAACGGCAGGTGTGGGGGGCGCAATGGGAACTTGAAGGCATTGGAATTGCTGGGTGAGCTCGGACACCTGTGTCGCCAAGGCTTGTATCGCACGACCCGTGTCACCTAAAATCCTCTCCTGAGAGTCCATCCTCCTCACACTATGGTGAACGAACTCCTCCAAAGATGTAGAGGCACCCCCTGCTGCTTCCATGGTACGGTCAGATCGTTCTGTCATGATTTAAAGTACAACAGGAAACAAATGCAAGTAACGTTGGTTTATTTAGGCAGAAGACAACACAGAAGGAAAACACGGGCGTGGACGGGCGACACAGGGACCTGATGATCAGCGTGCGAAGTCCGTGAAGTGACAATCCGTGAAGTGACAATCCGTGAAGTGAAGAATCCTTGTGGTGAAAGTCCGTGAGGTGATGAATCCGTGACGTGAAGACACAAAACGATAATCCACACCAAGACAACGAACCCACAGGAACACGAAGACAGGAAAGGCAGGCAGGACTGAACAGGAACACCGAACAGGACATCAACCAAACGATCTGACAAAGAGGATGAGAAAGTGGTGAGTATATATAGGGAGATGAGATCGGCTGCAGCTGGTGATGAGATGATGAACAGCTGGAGCAGATCAAGGAACGTCACTCAGTCACACCCACTGCACACGTGCTTTCATACAACAACATAAACACGAGACGAGAAGGAATCAATGGATTTGTATACCGTGACAGTCAGACACAGCACAGCGGGGCCGGTTGAAGAAAAAATCCATTCCGTGGACGAAGACGGGTGCAACCACTGTAGGTAATGTAAACTTTATTTATCCTTCCATTTGGGTACACACGGCTTGAGATGTGCAGTAGGGCCTAATATGTTTTTGTAGTCTTATTTGCAAAACTTTAATTATTTCACTAGCTTCTATGTCTTCAATTATATTTATATATATAATATACTCCCACCTGCACACTGGTAGCCGGAAAAATTTACCTTTTTCCGGCTACAACTGAGTTCCCACGGGACTTCAGCGCGAGACTACAGCTAGCCGTCTAAAACACTATTTAGGTGAATTTAAACAATGGCTAAGTTGCTAAACGCATCTTGTTCACATGTAAGGGGCCTGTTCATGTTGGACAGACATTTTGATTGCATTTTGTGTCTGTTATGAGGCACAAAGACACTCTTTATCTATATGCCCCCATAACTGCTGTTTTAGCTGAGTGGGAGCTCTGGGCATTTGCGGCAACAGCTCCGTGTTGCAAGCACCAATCCGTTTTTTTTCTTTTTTTCTATAGACATTACTCACAAAGGTATAACGATCAAGATTAACTTAAAAATTGCCCGGAGTTCTCCTTTAATGTCTGCTGAACTGGTCTCAGATCAGTGGTGTGTGTGTGTGATAGCAGATGTGTCCGCTCCAGATGTTCAGGTTAAATCCTCTCTTCAGTCGGGACACTTGCGCTGTGTGTTTCATGAAGTTTTCACAGTTTCCCCACAATAAACACGGGTATCCACACTATAAGATCTCAGGCCACCCAAAACCATCCCAGTGTGGGAATGAAAGTGAACGTTTATTGGGAGCAATAGGCGTTTTATGATCCGCCATCGACAGATACAGCAGAATGATTTATTCCTCTGGCCCGCCGTCGTCTCCTGTGGGAAACGTTACAGAATATTGAGGATGTAAAACAAACTCGTATAGTGTCATCATAAACGCAGTTTGGTGGTTCCTCGTGTCCCTCCGTTCACAGGGAACAGCTGGACGGAGAACGACGGATCACTGTGGTCTCAGGATGTGTGTTTAAAAGCTGGATTTCTTTAACTTTACACATCAGCTTAAACAGCGCTTAATGCACAAGATGATGAAAAAACGAGATGCTTCGGTGAAAGACGTCCTTCTGGCACATTTGTAGATGGTTTTTACAATTGTAACTTTATTGTCCCTGGGTTGATTTTTATTTTAAAATATTTTTATTTGTTTTTTGTTATATGAAGTTCACATTACACATTACATTACATCACATCACAGCTGCATTTATTTGATGAAAAATACAGAAAAAAACTGTAATATTGTGAAATATTATTACAATTTAAAATAAGGGTTTTCTATTTTAATAAACTTTAAAATGTAATTTATTCATGTGATCAAAGCTGAATTTTCAACATCATTACTCCAGTCTTCAGTGTCACATGATCCTTAAGAAATGTCTGGATTCATTGATGAATGAAAAGTTAAAAAGAACAGCATTTATTTAAAATAGAAATCTTTTGTAACAATATACATAACCGTTCAAAAGTTTAGGGTCAGTCATCCCCCCCCCATTTAAATTTTTTTTTTTTTTTATTCAGCAAGGTGTTAAATTAATAAAAAGTGAAAGTAAAGACATTTATATTGTTACAAAAGATTTCTATTTTTTCTATCATCATATCTGAAGGATCATGTGACACTGAAGAATGAGTAATGAGAGTAATGACGCTGATCACAGGAATAAATTATATTTTAAAGTATATTAAAATAGAAAATTATTATTTTAAATTCTAAAATTATTTCACAGTATTACTGTTTTTTCTGTTTTTTTTTTATATATACTGAGCATTGGTGATGAACAATAAAATCTGGGTATATGAGGAGCATATGAGGAGCTGGTGGAGGTGGTAACTCGTGCCGTGGCAAAATTAAATATTGAGTGGCCAGCCGAGAAAAGTGGCACTCGTCCTAAAAGCAAACTAGACGAGCGCTTCCTATCTTCTAATGTATCACCTCCATCAAGGGGCCTTCAATTTTTTCCCGATCTGCACAGCGAGCTGTCTAGATCGTGGAATAAGCCATATTCGTCCCGTCTTTTTAGCCCCCAAGTCCATGTATATTCTGATATAAGGGGGCTGAAAGAATATGGCTATGGGACGATGCCCTCGGCTGAACAGACGTTTGCGAGCTATCTGTCTCCCGGTTCAGCATCGTCCCTGAAGTCCCCAGTGCTACCCACTAAGCCACTCAAAACAACATCTAATTTAGTGGGTAAAGCATATATGGCAGCAGGTCAGGCCGGAGCATGCCTCCACACAATGGCATTGTTACAGGCATATCAGGCTGATTTGCTGGGGGATTTGGATAAGAGCGAGGGAGTTGGATCCGACGAAGTTCTCAGGGCCACCAAGGAGACCGCCAGAGCAATAGGGCAGTCTATGGCAGCCCTGATGGCCACTGAGAGGCATCTTTGGGTGAATTTAGCAGAAATTAAGGACAAAGACATAGCCTTTTTATTAGATGCCCCGTTAACACCTTCTGGCCTCTTCGGCGACTCAGTGAATACGGTCGTCGAGAGGTTCCAGGAGGCCAAAAAGCAATCAGAGGCATTTAAAAAGTATCTCCCTTGCCGTACCCAACGCCCCCTGTGGGGCTGCTAGTCGTGAGCAGCCCTAGCCGTCCAGCTCCTCATATAGAGCGCAACAAAAAGAGAGTGTAGCGTCCCGTGCTCCTCCTCAAAAATCATGGGGGCCGGGCCGACACTCTCAGACGAAGCCTTCAAAGCAGAAGCTGGATCTGAGGGCCGTTCTTCTAGCTAAGAAGGCTTCGGCTCAGAAAAGGTCCTGACGCCACTGGAGACAGACCGCTGAGGGCAGCCCCAACAGGGGTGGAGCGGTGTACACCTCAGTATACGGTGCTTGTTCCATCTCGGTGCCCTCAGGGGGCCGTTCTGCCAACCCCGCCACCCTTGGTGCCTCGGGGCACAGTGGTCTCCAGCGAGCACATGGCTCAGTGTCAACTTAACGCTGCGTCAAACTTATCAAAAACAGTCAGTTTGGTCAGGTCCTGCCAGTATACCGGTACCCTTAATAGATTATCTGACAGAATGGAAGAATCTGCCAAACATATCTCAATGGGTCCTGCAGATAGTAGAGAGAGGATACAGAATTCAGTTTGGTTCTCGTCCAACACGCTACAACGAGGTGTCGTTAGTGCATCCCGAGCAGGCTCTGGTAAGAGCAAGAGGTGAAAGCTCTGTTAGCGAAGGAGGCTATAGAGCAGGTGTACTCACCCGACAGAGAATCGGGTTTTTACAGCCGCTACTTCATTGTTCAAAAAAAGGATGGGGGGATTGCGTCCTATACTAGATCTTCGAGAATTGAATCGTACCGTTCAGAGACTCAAGTTCAAGATGCTGACACTCAAACAGATCGTGACTCAAATCAGGTCCGAGGACTGGTTTGTCACGATAGAACTAAAAGACGCATACTTCCATATCTCCATCATCCCTCAGCACAGGAAGTTCCTGAGGTTTTCTTTCGGGGGCAAATAATAACAATATCGGGTACTTACAGGTGGTCTAGCTCTATCACCCCGCACGTTCACGAAGTGCGTAGATGCAGCTCTGGCCCCGCTCAGACTGAAAGGGCATACGCATTCTGAACTACATCGACGACTGGCTGATTCTGGCAGAATCAGAGCAGTTAGCGGTTTGGCATCGAGATGCCGTCCTCGCTCACATGAAGAAAATGGGGTTGAGACTCAATGCCAAGAAGAATGTACTTTCTCCACAACAGAGTACCACTTTCCTTGGTGTGGTATGGGATTCAGTCACAATGCAAGCTGTCCTATTGCCCTCTCGTGTAACTGCTATCCTCACAGCCATGAAAGAGCTAAAGCTAGGCCCTTCACGCATTGTGAAACAGTTCGAGAGACTGTTAGGCTTCATGGCAGCGGCGTCCAATGTGATACCCTTTGGCCTGCTGTACATGAGACCTTTGCAGTGGTGGCTCAGGTCCAGGTGGAATTTCTCCCCGAGGGGAAAGCCACTTCGTATGATCAAGATCACGCGGCGGTGTCTCCGCGCCTTGATTATATGGAGGAAACCTTGGTTCCTATCCCAGGGTCCGGTGTTGGGAGCTCTTTGCCATCGAGTTGCCATCTCGACAGATGCTTACCTCACCGGCTGGGGAGCGGTAATGGAAGGCCGCTCAGCTCAGAGTCTGTGGAGGAGTCATCATCTCTCTTGGCACATAAACTGCCTGGAGATGATGGCAGTCTTCAATGCATTGAGACATTTCCTCCCAGACCTGAGGGGTCATGATGTGCTTGTCCGTACAGACAACACATCAGTGGCCTCTTACGTAAGTTGTCAGGGGGGTCTACGTTCGTGTCCACTCTGCAAACTGGCGCACCAGATCCTCCTGTGGTCCCTAGGGAAAATACTCTCTCTGAGGGCAGTGTATATCCCAGGGTGACAGAATATAGGAGCAGACACCCTGTCGAGGCAGGGGCTGAGGCCAGGGGATTGGAGACTCCACCCCGAGGCGGTGGAGCAAATATAGGAATTCTACGGCCAAACAGAAGTGGATCTGTTCGCGTCTCAGTTCACGACACACTGTCCACTGTGATTCTCCCTCACTCTCTCTCCTTCATGGCCGAGGCTACGTCTGTACGCATTTACCCCTGTTGCTCTGCCTCGAGGAGTTCTGGAGAGAGTCCACCAGGACGGAATAAGTCTACTGCTAGTAGCACCACGCTGGTCGAGTCGAATTTGGTTTGCGGACCTAATTCATCTCATCGACGGCCCTCCCTTGGAGATCCCGATCAGGAGAGACCTTCTGTCTCAGGCAAGGGGCACAATACTTCACCCCCGGCCAGAGATTTGGAAACTATGGGTTTGGCCTCTGAGGGGGCCCAACTGATAGAGAGTGGTCTCTCAACTGAGGTTGTTGAGACCATCCTAAGCTCCAGAGCTCCAGCTACTAGGAAATTATATGCACTAAAGTGGAGAGTTTTCACTTCTTGGTGTCTCCAGCATCAGTGGGATCCAGTTAACTGTTCAGTTAGTACAGTACTTGAGTTTCTGCAAGATCGCTTTGCATCAGGTTTATGTCCATCGACCTTAAAGGTCTACGTGGTGGCCATTGCGGCTTTCCACACCCCGGTGGGTAGTACATCATTGGGTCGAGACCCCCTGATCGTACGTTTCCTTCGTGGCACCTTGAGGCTGAGGCCTGCAACTCGCACTAGGATGCCGGCTTGGGACCTGGCATTAGTTTTGGAAGGCCTGTCAGGGGTTCCATTCGAGCCCCTAGAGTCGGTTTCAGAGAAATTTCTGACATCCAAGACTATCTTTGTTCTAGCTATTTCATCCCTCAAAAGAGTCGGAGACCTTCAGGCCCTTTCGGTTTCTCCCACCTGCCTTGAGTTTGCACCCGGGATGGTCAAGGCATTCTTATACCCTAAACAGGGATACGTCCCTAAGCTGCCGACCAATATTCCAAGGCCTATTGTGCTGCAGGCTTTCTGTCCTCCTCGGTTTGCTTCTTCGGACCAGGAAAAACTGAATCTCGTGTCCAGTGCGAGCACTGGATACTTATGTCCACAGGGCTGCCCCCTGGAGAAAATCAGATCAGTTGTTTGTCTGCTTTGGATCATCTAAGCAGGGTCTTCCAGCCTCAAAGCAGACAATCAGCAAGTGGATAGTTGAGGCTATCTCTCTTGCCTATGAGTCCTCTGGCCATCCGTGCCCTTTGGCGTTCAGAGCTCTTTCTATTAGGAGTATGGCTGCCTCTAAAGCCTTATTATCAGGGGTTTTCCTTCAAGAGGTTTGTGATGCAGCAGGGTGGTCCTCGTTGCTCAAATTTGTGAGGTTTTATAGCCTGGACGCTGCCCCAGGGTCTCAGGTGCTTCATACTTAGATTGCCGACAGTTTTACATAAGGCAATTGTAAGTATGGCGTATTGGCTATTCTCGTTCCCAAAGCGAGAACGAGATGCCGCGTCGCCCTGCCATACTTCCTGCATTCCTGTGATCGACTTGCTTCGGCTATTTCGACGCTAATGCCGGTCAGACCGGATGTGCTTTTATCCTTAGTTGACATACGTGCTTCAGACGCAATCCCGCAGGGGTGTTCTCAAGGCGTCATCGACGCAGCGTAACTAGGTTTACAGTCATAACCTGAGACGTTGTTGTTGTAAGTTCCCACATTCACCAGCTGGGGGCGCTTCACATTTTATGGCTAATTCACACTATCAGCAGATTATTATACATCACATTTCAGTTCTCAGATATTCCAAAACCCTACAAATGAGAAAACCAACACTAACAGGTTTTTTTTTTAGGTGCACGTCAAGTGTGAACAGAACCCGTGTTTGTCTGAGCATTTGACAGGTTCTGCAGAAAACGATGGATAATTATGAAGCTACATGATCACTTTGTTTTCTGTGAGCTTCTCATATTCAACAGCTGTGGATTGTTATTGATTCATTTTAATAAGTAATTAGTCATTGATTCTGGTATAGAGTAACCCTTACCTTTACTCTTGAAAGAATTGAGTTTTAATGACAGATTGAGTGAAAGATTTCCCATCCGTGATGGTCAGTGACCTCAACAGTTGTTCAAGTCCCGTGTGTGTGTTTTCTGACAGGATGGACACAGGCGGACTGTTTCAGCCCATAATTCAGGGCAAGAGCGGTTCTGTAAAAATAACCTGAGATCCCGCAGGTCCTTTAATGGATTCTGCAGATGTTTCTCCTCAGGAAGCAGAGAACCAAATAAACTCTGAGAGATATTATTGATTGCTGTCTACTATTAACAGTATATTGAGTATGTGTTGATTAGCCAGTATAAAGACGAGGTGAAACCCTTGGAGAAAATCTGACTGTCTTCAACATTTATTTGCAAAAAAAAGAAGAATAAAGTTTAGAAGTATAAACATTTCAATCTTTATTGCAAAGTTAAGGATAAGGCTGAAGATTTAATACTTGCAGTACATAATTCAGTTATCGAAACAGGCATATCTGAAATTTGTAAAAGTTGTAATATCTTACTGTGACTGCAAGGCACCAAAAATAATAACATTTTTTTTGCAGTTAAGGTAAATGGGTAGCTGCCTTTAGCATTGTTTGGTGCTCAGAGTTTTACACACTTTTCTAGCAACACTGGGTAAGTGTCAATGCTATAGAAAGACATTTTAAAAGAGTTTCTATTGAAAGGTCTATTGAAAGGTTATTTTAGTGTTATTAAAGTGTGCTTAGTATAATGGTTTAAGAGTCCATACAGAATTCATTACGTAGTAATATAATAGAGAAAAAAAAGACAAACAACTCATTCTTAGAGACAAAAATTAGTCAAACAATTTAGAGTTTGGGTCACATTAATTGTTTATGAAGCTGTAATGCCACCTTGTGGAAATCTTCTGGAACTGCAGGAACTGAGCTTCGAGCTGTTGGCAAATAAAAAAGACTGAGTTAACTGAAGTTAATTTATCAGGCAGTATATTCAGTCATTTAGAACATTTTAACTTTTTTGCATTCTTTTAACTTAAGACAAACATATAGTAAAGTGGTCCTTTTATGCTTATTTACATGTTTAACTTTCTTTAGCATGTAATGTTGCTGTTTGAAGCTCTGCCAAAGTTTCAAAGTTCTTCTCTATATCAGTGTCAGTGTTTCTGAACTCCCTGAAACGCCTCCATTGTAGTCTTGAGTTTTCTTCCGGGAACGAACAAGTCACAATATTCCTCATTTAAATAATTAATATGCAGAATAAAGGGGCGGGGCCTGGTTGAGTTAGTGTGTTAAACTGGTGGTTATTGGTAAGGGGCGGGACATTTCCCAAACACACTCGAATCGCTTGACCAATCACAACACACCACTCCAGCCGACCAATCAGAGCACAGTGTGCTTTTCAGAAGGAGGGGCTTCATAGAGACAGAAACTAAACAGTTGTGATTTGTTTCTCGTATAATGATCTAACTCGCTGATTAACTATCATATTACGATGCATCATTGGAGAAACTAACCAACTTCCCAAACCAAAGTACCTCTGTCGTTTGAGGAACCACATTAATTCAACAATACAGGACTGTCATTAATGTACGGAGCCCCTAAAGGGACATGGTGGTGAAAAAAATATGGGATGGGAGGAAAAAAATATTTTTCAAAGCTTTTGCGTTTTCTCGCAAAACTTGTTGTGGGTTCGGACAAACACTTCCTGTTTATGGTCCCTCTGGCAGTGTTTCAGCTCAGGACGTTAACAGTGGAGTGGTTCATAAGAGTTTTATTTTGAACTTGGACATAAGTATAAAGAAATACAGTCAGTTCTTAGTTCAAGGAGTTCAGTAAAGTTGCCAATATATTCACAGATTCAAACTTCCCAGATCAATAACTCCTGAGCTAAACGTTGTTAAAACACAAATTACACCTAGTACAATCATAGTAACGTAGACAACGAGCTACAACCCAATTTTCCTCAAAATGAGCCTTATAATATCTGTATGAGCAGGCGGCTGAGAGACAAGTCCGAAAGGATAAATGCAGGTTTGGTGAGCAGAAGAGACTTCTGTCAAAAACATTAAAAATTGTAATGTTTCCCAACTTTTTACCAGTACTGTATGTATATACATATTTGTATGATACAAATAAAGTAGAAAACATCCATATATTTTACATTTAAAAATAAATATTTTGTAAATTAATAATAATAATATTTAAATAAAACAAATTGTTATGGGGCGTCTCCAAATTTCATTCTCATGGTCAAGCCAAGTGAGAAAATGTTTTAGTTGTTGTTTTAAGTTCCCACATTCACCAGCTGGGGGCGCTTCACTTTTACATTTTTACAGCAGATTATAGTACCTCATATCTAGTGATGGGCAATCCGGCTCTTTTTCGTGAGCCGGCTCGTTTGACTCAGCTCACTGAAAAGAGCCGGCTTTTTTGGCTCACAAACGGCTCTTTAAAAAAAACAATGTTTTGATAGGTGTGAAAACAATACTAATTAAATTATAAATTATCATTTGCATTTAAATTACAACTTTTTAATGTAATTTAATGTTTTAGTGTTTCTAATGTAATAGAAACAACATTCGAAACAAATACAATCTGAATCTGAACAACATAATAGAACCCATATTAAAGAAAAATAAATAACTAAAATGATTAAACTGGTCCCTCTTTTTCTCTCTTCTTTATTGGCGTGTTATAACCAGCATGAACTATCTTACTAGTTATGTTTTGTATAACTAGCATGAACGAACACACACACACACACACACACACACACACACACACACACACACACACACACACACACACACACACACACACACACACACACACACACACACACACACACACACGGGCGCACACACGCACACACACACGGGCGCACACACGCACACACACACACACACACACACACACGCACACACAATGGCTAGGCCCCTCCCTCATGCCGTATAATTGAGTATATCGTGTATGATTGACAGGAACAGAATGTGAGGCTGATCAGACAGTTGAAACGAATGTGTGCGCCTTTAGGCCTATATTATATATTTTTTTGTTCTTTGAATTAGTCAATCATTTTAAATAAAATAAAATTCATTCATTAGGCTATTTAATCATTACATAATGATTTAATTTCTATAGGCTATATTTTTAAAAATAGAGTCGGCTCTTCAGATATGCGAGCCAGCTCCCGTCGTTCACCTACAAGAGCCGGCTCTTAGAGCCGACTCATTCGCGAACGACCCATCACTACTCATATCTCAGTTCTCAGAAATCCCTCAACCCGACAAACAAGAAAACCAACACTAACGGGCTTTTTTTAGGTGTAGGTACCATCTTAACAATAGCACGTCAGGAGTGAACAGAAGCTGTGTTTGTCTGACAGGTTCTGCAATAACAGAAACTACTTTCCTGCATGATGATGGGTAATTATGATGCAACGTGGGATCACTTTGTTTCCTGTGAGCTTCTCATATTCAACATATTGTTGACCCGAAAAGCCTTACTACAAAAAAAGTAATTCATGTTACACACTGTAGAGTCACCAAATTCAGTTTACACATCACTGCTCTCCTGCTGGTTATACAAATATTAGATGTCATTGTCAATTCAGCATCATTCAAATAGTTTGTATTTAAACTGGCAGTGTGATAGCATGATGATTATAGGAGACAAATCATTAATAAAAAAGGGCTTACCAACACTTGCCTTTTCAACCAGGCAAGTAAAGGAGCAGAAAAGGATTGGCATCATGGATCATTGTAGGATTTCAAACACTCAGTCTGTGTCCTTTTTGTATTTGACAGGACCTTAAGACACAAACAATATTATTTTAGTCAAATAAAAGACACTTTTCTAGGTGATCTCTTAAAGTGCTGTGGTAATTGTGATAGTAAAGTCTGGCTGGCGCTCTAAAACATGTTTGGTCAAGGTGTGACTAGATTAAGAGCTGAGATCCTTCACATGTTGACCTCGCTTTTACAAGTTCAGGATTATCCCTAGAAAGCATTAAGAGTATGTCTTTGTGTGTGTGTGTGTGTGTGTGTGTGTGTGTGTGTGTGTGTGTGTGTGTGTGTGTGTGTGTGTGTGTGTGTGTGTGTGTGTGTGTGAGAATGTCTGGATTGCCATTTTAACGTACAAAAAATTCAACAAAAAAAGATGTCGAGGAAATTAAAGTTCAAGAACTAGTTAACCGATTTTCCCCTTCAAAGAATTTCAGTAAAGTCACAGAAAACAATTTGGCTGTATAGAAAAATTCTAATTTTACATCTACTCGTTCGTATCATTAACTTCCTTAAAGGAAAATCAGTCCATCTCCTCTCTGTTTTGAACTTTCTAACCCCTCTGAAGGATCCATCCTCTCCCATAATGCACCAGGATTCGTCTTTGACCTTCCTTCCCAGGAGAAGACCTTCATATCTTTCATGGATCAGCTGCAGGTCAGTTGGCCTATTTTCTCGGATATTGGTGGAAGTGTTCCTTAACAACATAAAACATTATTCCAAGTTACTGTAAAAACAAATCAGTGACGTTGTTCTCTTTGAATATTTTATTAAAAATAGACAAATGTGACATTGCATAGGCTACAGTATCGGTCAAAAGTTTGGAATCATTAGGATTTTTTATATTTTTGAAAGAAGTCTGCTCACCAATGCTGCATTTATTTGATCAAAAATACAGTAAAAACAGTAATATTGTGAAATAACAATATTCTATTTGTTCTATTTGAGTAGATTTTAAAATGTCATTTATTCCTGTGATCAAAGCTGAATTTTCAGCATCATTACTCCAGTCTTCAGTGATCAAATTTAATGCGTTCTTGCTGAATAAAAGTATGAGTTTCTTTTAAGAAAATAAATCTTACCTCAAACAGCAAAAACTGTATCAACATTGATAATCATAAATGTTTCTTGAGCATCAAATCATCATATTAGAATGATTTCTGAAGGATCATGTGACACTGAAGACTGGACAGAGCCGGACAGTAACGGAGTACATTTACTTGAGTACAGTACTTGAGTACAATTTTGAGGGATCTGTACTTTACTCGAGTATAATTTTTGGGGATTACTCATGACTTTACTCAAGTTCATTTGAGAGGCAAATATTGTACTCTTTACTCCACTACATTTCTATCCATAACCGTGAGTACCCGTAACTTCTAAAAAAAAAATAAAAAAAATCTCGGAAACCCTCAATTTGTTGTTTCCCTCTCAAACGTGATTGGATTGTGCAGGCGCCACTGATTGGGACAGCCTATCAACAAATCACCTTCACCTTCAGCTCTGAACTGATGCCAAAGTAAACTCCATGGTCAGATTTATGTGGGTTCAAATGTGGGTGCAAAAAATCCATTAAAACTCTAGCAGAGGTTTGTCAGAGCGTTGCCATTGTGCATTGCCTTGTGGGCAAGTGAGAAATGTTAAATAAAGCAACATGGTAAAAAGATGAAAATGACTTGAATTAACTTTCAATTCCTTTTAGATTATCAAAGGTATTAACATGAACATTTTTCATAACTCCATGTAGGACGTTTCTGTACATAAATGTAAGCACGGTTCGCGTACCTACCCCGAAGTGATAAAATAAAATTCTGTATCAAATTTATAGGCAAAGACAAGTAGTTTGTTTAGGCATGGTTTTTAGGGAATTACAAACTTGCACACATATATTCGAACACACATAACTATAGAATCAATTCTTAATGCGCATATGAACGCCATCAGCGTTAATCACAGGTTCAGTTTAAAGTCTGTTTAGAGAGAACGGTGTCATCTTAGCGGCCCCTAATTTAATAACAAATGATCATTTCGACGGAAGTGAATCAATCAAAACTAACTTTAGCTGGAAAATAACATTATTCAAGAACCGCTATAAAACCAAAACAACCTCTGTTAGCTTAAATTATATGTTTATCTCTGAAAAGCTGCTTTGAAACAATCTACATTGTTAAAAGCGCTATATAAATGAAGATGACTTGACTTGACACTGTGGAAGTAGTAATGCAATATTTAGAAAATTTACTCTTGATACTCAAGTACTTTTAAAAACAAGTATTTCAGTACTTTTACTTAAGTAGACATCTGACTGTAGTACTTTTACTTGTACTTGAGTAAAGTTTAGCAAGGGGTATCTGTACTCTTACTCAAGTAACGAAGCTGTGTACTCTGTCCGCCTCTGAGACTGGAGTAATGATGCTGAAAATTCAGTTTTGATCACAGGAATAAATTACATTTTAATATTTATTACAATAGAAAAAGTTATTTTATATAATAAGATATTTCTTTAAAAAACATTAAAATTGATTTAATGTTTGGAAAATTGATTCCAGACTTTTGACCTGTAGAGTGAGAGTGTGTGTATACATATAATTATCACTAAAAATATCACATTAAATAAAAACGATGATCAGTTTACATCTATTGTCGGTGTTGTGCGTTCTCTCCATACCTTGAGCAGGACGGCAGAGAACGAGCTGTACCGCTGAAGGAGAAATCCTCAAACACTGCAACACTTGCTGTAGGGTCAGAGTTCACAGGCCAAATATCAGTTTAAAGGGGTGTTTCAGGATTTTGGACATCAGACCTCATTTCCAAGTTATCCTGGGTGTTATTTATCAGTGGAGACAGTTTTCAAAAATTTTTGCATAGTTCGCCGGTGCTAGGCTAGCGCGAGTCAACGGTATCTGCTAGCCTGCCATTAAAAACAGTTTTACCCGCTCCACAGTACACCAAACGCAAATAAATTATAACGCCAGACTATCGATGTAAATGTCTGTTGAGAGAATAATGTTAGAAATCAAACTACTCTTGCATCTCAATGATCGCATTACATTTACAGGAACTAGTTTCTCAGCAGCGGCGGAGTTTACTTTGCTCTGGTTAGTAGCACTGCGCCGAAAAGTAAACACATAACAGAAGCGCACTACAGTCGGGACGTCTAGCTAGCTAGTAGTAGCCTTGAACAACGATATTGAAACATTGGATTGTAAACGAAGGAATTGGCACATGTTGATATACTCTGCTTCTGTAGTGATGAGTGTCAGCGGCAGGGAAATACACTCGTGTGATTGTCATGTGGAACGGCTCTCTCGGTTGCCTAGGTAACTTAATATCACTCCGCCGCTGCTGTAGACTGTGCTAATAAATACAGGGAACAAAGTATAACTATTGCAATGCGATGAAAGGGTAGTTTGATTTCTAACTTTATTCTCTCAACAGACATTTACATCGATAGTCTGGCGTTATAATTTATTTGCTTTTGGTGAACTGTGGAGTGGGTAAAACTGTTTTTAATGGCAAGCTAGCAGATACCGTTGACTCGCGCTAGCCTAGCACCGGCGAACTATGCAACTGAAAGGATTGGATGAAAATTTTTGAAAACTGTCTCCACTGATAAATAACACCCAGGATAACTTGGAAATGAGGTCCGATGTCCAAAATCCTGAAACACCCCTTTAATAGTAAATATGGCCTTGGCAGACATCTCTTTGTTTACCCAGAAAGGAATAATTGGACCATAATCAACAAATCCTGACTCTTCACTCGGTTTACGTTAATATTCCCATCATGTCTGTAATGGTTAAAGAAAAGCTCTTGTTACCTGATAGGACAATCCCTTCAGCGGCTGGCCGTTAATCGACAGGATGACGTCTCCTTCCTGGATCTTGCCACTTTCCTCTGCGGGCTGACCTGGGAACAGCGTTTTGATTCGCACGACGGAGCCACAGTCGAGGGACGTGTCCAGCTCTGAGATGAAGAAGCTGAAGCCCAGACCGTTCAGGGTCTTCTTAAGCTTCACCTCCTGAATGTTCTCTGGGGACAGAATTAGACACATTACCTGTGTTTGTGTAATCCTGAAGCACGGTGGACAGGGCATCTGTGTGTTTAAGGGAATACAATCTTAAGATTTCTCAATGAATTCACGATTTTAACTCTTTCCCCGGCATTGACGGAATTTTCCAGCTTTCTGTGTTTTCACTGTTATACGGTAGGGGGCGCTGTGACACATCTTCTGAAAGAGTACAGAATCTCAGGATCAAAACACGTGCGAGGAAGAAACACACTGTGAAAAAAAGTTGCTGCCTTAAATCTTTCAGTACAATCAATTTGGATATTTAAGTAATTTCAACTTAAATTACATTAAACTGACTTAAAAACATGAGTTGAATCTTGTTCAACTTGTACAACTTATAAAAAAAGAAAATTGCGTCACTTATTTTGATGAGTTAAAGCAATATAAAAACATATGTTGTCATAACTTATTGAACATATAATTTTTTACAGAGGAGAAACTAGCGATTTCATATGCAATCATATGCATATGTAAAATAACCCGATCATCAACATTAAACAGCATATAAATCAAAACTGCCTAACGTTACTGAATGAAATGTTGACCCAGGACGAGCTGTAGGATTGTGAAGCTTTAGGGGTGTTGATGGACTCGATCTACTCCATCTGTGTTCTGATCATCGTTCTGAATCCCATCCAGATGTAGTCTTTTTTGTTTTTTTGTTGTTGATTTTCTCCGATTTTTTGCAAAATGTTTAGCTTTTTTCATGAAACTTACTCCCATTCAAGTGTTGATAACAAAGCAGGAATCCATGAAGCTAGAATAAAAGGTATTTTTTTGTTGTTTAAAAGCAGAGGCTCTGTTCTTACTTCTTATATATTGCATGTTCAGATATTCATACAACAAAATATTCTGGGGGCCATAAAACTTTTATGAAAATGATCAAAAACACTGGCGGTGGCTGGCAACTTTTTTTTTTTTTTTTTTTACACTGGCGGGGAAAGAGTTAAAACTGTCATGAAACAGATATTTTTTCCTATTGTGACGTATATCTGAGTGAAACAGCTTTTTGAAACAACAACAAATGAAGGGCGGGGCTTGATTTGGATGGTTGTGGTTTTCTATTGGTGGATCTCATGTGAGTGACAGGTTGCCCCGCCTTCATCATCAGAGAAGAGAAGAGAAGCTGCAAGAGGAAGTTATTCTGATTCCATATTATGAAGGTACATGAATTTTAATGTGCATGTATAAATAATTTATGATAAATACTGCAATATTCCATAAAAATATAAGAATTGTCAATTGAATTGAATGGCCTCAGAGATAAAGGTTAACAAATCCTTCTGATGATATTCAATATGGTTTAAAACGGTGATTTTATTTTTTTAATCACATGATGTGGTAAGTAGTTGTCTTTGCACTGCAAAGGCAGCACACAATCTGAATCGGTGTATATACCATTAAAGTGGTGCATTTACATGCATCTTTTGATTACCGTCCGACACAAAGCTGTAGTCTCTGGGGTTGACGCCGAAGGGTCTGGTCATGGTGATGGCAGGACAGCTGTTCCTCATCCCTGTGGGATTCGGTGATCGGACCGCGAGTTTGTCCCGTAACTCAGGGTTTATAGGGCCTCGCCTCAGCACAGAGCCTCCGTCCCGCTCCAGCACCAGACTCACCACCTGCTCACACACACACACACACACACACAATCACACTCTCACAATCACAATCAATTATTATCACTAATATCAGTTCAGCTGAAGAGTACTGACCACATCTGTCAGGCTACAAAAACCATCATAAAACTAGTCCATATGATTTGTGTACCATATCCCAAGCTTTCTGAAGCCATGCAATAGCCTTTATTCTATGAAAATCTTTAGTTTTTTTTTTTTTTTGTCGTCATAAACTGTATGGAAATAAGCATACATACAAAAAACAGCAGTATATAGGTTTGGAAAAAAAATAAAGTTTACAGTGTTTCATGTATTGTATCATATTTGATACATCATGCTTTTATGGATCATACAGTATGATAAAGTGAGAAATTTAGCTTGAGGAGAAAAAAGGGTGCCAAAAAGAACAAAAATATGCAATTTGGTGCATTAATTAATATATGACCAAAAAGATTAAATCCTGATAGCTTGTCAATAAGATCTTTATAACAGCATATTAGATTACTTCAATAAAATGCATATAAATATCAGTCATCAGACTCATCACTATATATATATGCAAATAAGGTTGTAAGTTGATATTTAAATGCTAATGATTTATGATCAATGCTCTGTAGTTTAATAACATATAATGCAATGCAATGATGATTGAGAGATGAACAAAAAAACCTTCCTCTAAATGTCATGATTCTGCCATCATGTCTCTGTTTTCTCTGGTCTTGTGGCAGGATCATGGCAGACCCATGTTTTATGTACAAGCGCATGGTCTGTTATTTGGGCCATGTGCTTGTGTTGTCTCGTCTCGTAACCCCGCCCCCTTGTTATCCTCGTCTTGTGATTAGTGTCTAGTCAGTTTCACCTGTCCTCGTCATTAGTGTTCCCTATTTAATCCCTGTGTATTTGCTGTCCTGTGCGATTCATTATCATATGTTGTGTGATTCTAGCTGTGAGTATCTTGTTGAGAGTCTTGTCTAAAGAAGTGTTTTGTTCCTGTCATAGTTGTTATTTACCGTCTGAGTACTTATCTTTGTCAAGTCGATCCTGTCTTGTTTTGCCCCATCGTGGGTTTTGTTTTCTGTTTTTGTCTTTAATAAACCCCTGTTTAAGTTATTTGCTGTCTGCAATTGGGTTCATCTGCTATCCACATAACAGAATGAATCGCCCAAAGAAGAACCCAGCAGATCGTTTGTCCTTCTCTGCCAAGCATCGTCTGGACCCCCTTGAAGAAGTCTGGTTGTCATCCCCCCTCAACAAGAAGAGTGTCACCCTTCCATACTCACCCGAGGGTGAGTGGATCTTGTCAAACTTCTCCCGGTTGTATGACCACTTCTCCCGGGAGGAGTCTGGGGCGGCGTCCTCGAGGTCTTTACCTTCTGCCTATCTTCCTGTCATCCCGGAGGGTCGTATGATAGGTGTTGCGACGCTTGGGGACCAGGCTGGTTCCCCCACGACTCCAGAGGCATCTTCCACACCCACTGACCTCCGTGGTAAACGAGGGAGACGGGTTTTGTGGGATTCCCCTTCGGAATCATCTTCATCTGAGCTGACCCTACCAGAAGTGGTCTTCCCAGTTCCCGTTTTGTCCTCCACTGAGCCTGTCCAGCCGATCACGAGTCCTGCTGTGACCATTGCTTCGCGACCCAGGAAGAAGAGGAAGAGGGGAGCCTCTTGCCCTCTGTCTGTTCCAGAGCCCGCTACTGCAAGCGCTGTTCCAGGGCCCGCTACTGCAAGCGCTGTTCCAGGGCCCGCTACTGCAAGCGCTGTTCCAGGGCCCGCTACTGCAAGCGCTGTTCCAGGGCCCGCTACTGCAAGCGCTGTTCCAGGGCCCGCTACTGCAAGCGCTGTTCCAGGGCCCGCTACTGCAAGCGCTGTTCCAGGGCCCGCTACTGCAAGCGCTGTTCCAGGGCCCGCTACTGCAAGCGCTGTTCCAGGGCCCGCTACTGCAAGCGCTGTTCCAGGGCCCGCTACTGCAAGCGCTGTTCCAGGGCCCGCTACTGCAAGCGCTGTTCCAGAGCCCGCTACTGCAAGCGCTGTTCCAGAGCCCGCTACTGCAAGCGCTGTTCCAGAATCAGCAGCTGGTTGCTCGGCTACTGAATCTGCCTCTGTGAGAGCTGCGGCCGATCAAGCTGCAGAAGCAGTCCTGCAAGCGGTGTCTGCTCGTAAGCAGATGCCTATCATTGTTGCTGCCGAGACTCTAGCAAACTACCTTGCCAAGCTTGTCAAGATCCTCTGTGCCCGTCATGTCTTGTCCCGAGCCCACTGTGTCTGTGAGCGCTGCACCCAAGCCTACCACTGTGAGCGCTGCACCCGATCCTGTCCCCGTGAGCGTTGCACCCGAGCCTGCCGCCGAGAGCGCCGCACCCGATCCTGTCCCTGTGAGCGTTGCACCCAAGCCCGCCACGGAGAGCGCTGCACCCAGTCCTGCCCCTTCGCCTGCCATGTCCCCCGTCAGGGGTCCCGTTTCCTCATCCTCTGTGTCCTCCATGTCTGAATCTGTTGCTGCTACCACTGAAGCAGTATCCCAGTCTGTTTCCCCGTTCGTCTCTGTCTCCACCAGCCCCCGGACTGTTTCCCCGTTCGTCCCTGTCTCCACCAGATCCCGGACTGTTTCACCATTTGTTCCTGTCGCCACTTGTCCCCGTACTGTTTCCCCTGTCGCCACTAGTCCCCGGACTGTTCCCCCTGTCACCACTAAACCCCGGACTTTTTCGCCCAAGCCCCGTCCTTGTGTGTCTTCCTCCAAGTCCCCCCGGATTCCCCGTCCTCAGTCCTCGTCCCGAAGACCCAAGACCCCTGTGCCGCCCATCCATCCTGGACTGTCTCCCAAAGACTTTGTGTTTCCTCCACCTCCTCTACCCTGTTTGTTGTTTTTGATGTTTCACCCTAACCCTGTTATTGTTTTTTCATGTTTGCCTTTATTAGTGTTTTCCATGTTTTGTTGGTTCGTGTCTTTGTCACAGTCTGTCATGTCCCGTGTTTAGTTTCCCTTTGAGGAGCGTCTGGAAGCCGCTCCTTAAGGTGGGGGTTCTGTCATGATTCTGCCATCATGTCTCTGTTTTCTCTGGTCTTGTGGCAGGATCATGGCAGACCCATGTTTTATGTACAAGCGCATGGTCTGTTATTTGGGCCATGTGCTTGTGTTGTCTCGTCTCGTAACCCCGCCCCCTTGTTATCCTCGTCTTGTGATTAGTGTCTAGTCAGTTTCACCTGTCCTCGTCATTAGTGTTCCCTATTTAATCCCTGTGTATTTGCTGTCCTGTGCGATTCATTATCATGCGTTGTGTGATTCTAGCTGTGAGTATCTTGTTGAGAGTCTTGTCTAAAGAAGTGTTTTGTTCCTGTCATAGTTGTTATTTACCGTCTGAGTACTTATCTTTGTCAAGTCGATCCTGTCTTGTTTTGCCCCATCGTGGGTTTTGTTTTGTTTTTGTCTTTAATAAACCCCTGTTTAAGTTATTTGCTGTCTGCAATTGGGTTCATCTGCTATCCACATGACACTAAAGCCTGATCATCATATTTGGAAAATTTTAACAAGATTTTTCTAAAAAAAGAAAAGAAAATATGTATGTATAATCAAGTAATCCAAAGTTGCTTCAGTCTAGTAAGTGTTCATCTTGCAATATAAAAGACAATATTAAAGTTATTCTTACATTTACTTTTAAAAAGTCAATAAAGATTTCACAGCAAAAAGACCACGAGCTGAAGGTGGACGTTTTAACAATGATTCTAAAATGCTTTTTACTTGCTAAAAAAAGTTTGAAATATCAACCAGATGACAGAAGGCATGCAGTAGATTGTGTGCAACAGGTTTTTTCAACAAAGTTTTGATCATCTCGAAAATTGAGGCCTTATAAATTCACATACCAAATCTGATAGGCTTTATAGGGTTCTACTGAATTCCTAGAAGGAAACAGTGATTACAGCTGAGAGAGAGAGAGAGAGCTTACCTCGCCTGCTCTTGCCAAACATTCAGCCGCCTGCTGATCTGTGAATCCCTGCAGTCTGGTGCCGTCCACTTCCAACAGCCTGTCTCCTGACACACACACACACACACACACACACAAAATCATCATTCAAGTGACTCAACCAAACCGACGCATTCTTGCATCCAATTACTGAACTAAAGCAAAGATGAGTGCACTAAATCTCAGTCCAGATCCGTGAGCTTACACAGTCTGTAATGGCAGTAAGCACACATGCACATGTACCTGTCTGGATCCGGCCATCCTGTTCAGCCACTCCACCAGGAACCAGACTCTTGATGTAAATCCCTCCGTAACGGAGACCTGTATTCACTCCTCCCTGTGGATTCAGACACCAAGACACTAGTGATGGGGACGAGACCGCCTATGCCGAATCTGAGTCAAGACCGAGTCTTTGAAGGGTCGAGTCCGAGTCGAGACCGAGTCCCTTGGTTTTCAAATACAGCCGAGTCCGAGTCAAGACCGAGTCTTTGAAGGGTCGAGACCGAGTCCCTTGGTTTTCAAATACAGTCTAGTCCGAGTCAAGACCGAGTCTTTGAAGGGTCGAGTCCGAGTCGAGACCGAGTCTTTGAAGGGTCGAGTCCGAGTCAAGACCGAGTCTTTGAAGGGTCGAGACCGAGTCCCTTGGTTTTCAAATACAGTCTAGTCCGAGTCAAGACCGAGTCTTTGAAGGGTCGAGTCCGAGTCGAGACCGAGTCTTTGAAGGGTCGAGTCCGAGTCAAGACCGAGTCTTTGAAGGGTCGAGTCCGAGTCGAGACCGAGTCTTTGAAGGGTCGAGTCCGAGTCGAGACCGAGTCTTTGAAGGGTCGAGTCCGAGTCAAGACCGAGTCTTTGAAGGGTCGAGTCCGAGTCGAGACCGAGTCTTTGAAGGGTCGAGTCCGAGTCAAGACCGAGTCTTTGAAGGGTCGATACCGAGTCCCTTGGTTTTCAAATACAGTCTAGTCCGAGTCTTTGAAGGGTCGAGTCCGAGTCGAGACCGAGTCTTTGAAGGGTCGAGTCCGAGTCAAGACCGAGTCTTTGAAGGGTCGAGTCCGAGTCGAGACCGAGTCTTTGAAGGGTCGAGTCCGAGTCGAGACCGAGTCTTTGAAGGGTCGAGTCCGAGTCAAGACCGAGTCTTTGAAGGGTCGAGTCCGAGTCAAGACCGAGTCTTTGAAGGAACAAGTCCAAGACGAGTCCGAGAAAGCAGAAATCGGTCTCGAGACCGGACTCGAGTACTACATCACTACAAGACACAGTCAGACATTTCAACTTCGTTTGATAAGAACCCCTTGTGTGCTTGATTGTATTAAATGTGTACTTTTTAACTGTACTTGTAGATAATATCATATTAATAAAACAAAAGGCCACTTAATGAGGGTACACTTTCATGCCAAGATTTCTTTACACACTTTTAGAACAGTCACTTTGTAGTCATGTAAAATCTACATTGAAAAGTACATTGAAATAATTGTTTTAATACTTTTTTTGTCATGCTATAAAGTACACTTATTTTGATGTGCTGACTAAAAGCACGTGTAAAGGCTTGATTACAATTTTAACTGTACCATCTTCATCATTACAAATGTGTAGTTACAAATAAATTTAAATAAAATACCTGTACATACTATTTTCAATAGAATTGGCATTAAAGTATATTTTAGTTTATCATGAATGATTGTCACTGTTCGTGAGTACACTTTAGCCATATTTCAAATACTTTAAGAGTAATTATAAAATGACATATAAAGATGTACTTAAGTCCTACTGGGTCACTCTTATCTTCAACTATTGCATTTAATATAAATTTAAACTATAATACATTTGGTAACACTTTATTTTACAGTTCCATATGTTATATGTACTTACCATAGTAATAACAGTAAATTATGCATAATTACACGCAACTAACCCTCAACCAAATCCTAACCCTATAGTAAGTACATGTTAATTACTATTTCTGAGTACTTAGGTATATAATTACACTATAACAATGACACCTTAAAATAAAGGGTTACACTTTATTTTAAGGTGTCATTGTTACAGTGTAATTAAATATTTAAGTACAGTGTAATATTAATGAACTACATGTACTTACTATAGGGTTAGGCTAGGATTAGGATTTGCTTGAGGGTTAATTGCATGTAATTAGGCATAGTTTACTGTTATAACTATGGTAATTACATGTAACATATGTAACAAGGACACTGTAAAATAAAGTGTTACCAAATAAAGTGTAAACATACATTTGAATCATTTTGTAAGTAAGATGCAATTAAGTGTCCGAAAACATTACATTCAGGTCATACTTAATAGTTTATTTTTTTTATGCTAAAGCATACTTTTCACAAGTGATCTCCCAAGGTCATCATGTAGCATCAGGTGAGCACAGAATAATGGGTTCAGGGTTGGATTTCGTGTCTGATGGTACGGCCTTCTAAACTCACTGTCCTTTAATACAAAAGCCTTTCAAGCTACTTAACCCCATTTAGACAGATTAGCCGTAGCCTGTATAGCCCTGTGCTTCCCCCTTCCTCACGTTTATATCCAGAGTCATGTGACCACTCTTTCTCTTTGCCCTTTGGCAGCTGATTCTGTTTGACCTTCTGTGATACTACTGACCCTGTGGAAGCCAATGGAGTAGCAGACGCACAACAGCTAACTCAGCTTCACCGGTGTAAATCATATTAGTGGTGCTAAGGTTGGCTTCTCTGACAAAAAAATAAGTTTTCTATTAGCTTGCTTGTTTTAAACTATAAATATAAGAGTATACATTCTGTCTACTCATCAGAGATATAACTAAAATTACACTTACTTGGCTTATATGGACAAGTATACAGAAAAGTCTAAGTACATTTGGCCTATGCTTGTGCTTAATTGATTAAGATATACTTAAGAAAAGTACAATTACGTATTCTAAGTATAGTTGGCATGTAGTTGGAAGTTGGCATGTTAGAGTGAATTTATATAGTTATACTGTTAGTTTACTAGTTACTAACTCATTTTTAGTCTATAAAAGTACATTTTGTAGTTGTATAGCTGCAATCCTAAAGAAACACTTGTGTATACTAGTGGTATACTAGATGTATACTAGTTGAGCACTCAATTTAAATTATACTTTTTTAAAACTAAAAAGTAGGCCAATTTAGTCCCTAGAAATATTGAAATAGTACACATTAGAGATGCGCGGATGGGCTATTATTTCATCCGCAACCGCATCATAAAACTCATCATCCATCCGCCATCCATCCGCACCAAAATTTTTTACCAATTTTCAAAACGGCACCCGCCCGCCATCCGCTGATTGGGCGATACAAGGCGCTGCTGATGACAGCCGCGAGACTAGAAAGCTCTCAGAATATCAGCAGAGAACTCAGTCTCCGATCGGCACGCAGGGACAAAAATACATAAAATAGCCTAAATTAAACGCACTTCGGCAAACCTGACCTTATCTGATCAATACTGTACAATGTACAATATTGTATAATGTAATATATCTGTACAATATTTTCATTGTAGCCTAATAGAAAACGCATTTTGGCACATAATTTCAACATGCTGCTATTGTATGGGGCGCCGTTTGTAAAGCGGCTCACGCTGAAAATAACAGCAACATTTTGTCACATTCAGCTTCAAACAATGTTTAAAAAAACTTTTTGACGGTCACTTTTTAGCACATTTACAACAATATTTGTCAACTTAGAAATATTTTAAATAGTTAAATCTAAATATTAAATGTTACACGTAAATGTTAAATCTAAATGTTAAATCTAAATCTAAATGTTAAATCTAATGTTAAATCTAAATGTTAAATCTAAATGTTGAATCTAAATGTAAATGTTGAATCTAAATGTTAAATCTAAATGTAAATGTTGAATCTAAATGTTAAATCTACATCTAAATGTTGAATCTAAATGTTTCGGGTGAAACTTATCTTTAGCTTATTTTAAACTATTTAGCCTACTACTAACGAATAACTATTTCACTTTATTTTTTAGCAAATAGATAGAAAGCTCGAATAAAATAACAAGTAATTTACATTGTAGGCTAATTATCTCTACGCACTGTCATGTCAGGGTGACGACGACTATAGGACGAGCCTGTTCTGAAGACTCCCGTTAATTTTGAATGCACGGGAAGAGAGCGGAGAGCGTGTCTTTTTCAGGCACAGTGCAATTCATTTTATACCATCAACAGGCCTAACAATCATAATAAACTATAGAGCCTCAATATTAAAGAAACGCAGACTCTATTCATTCCGAAATTCGATGAAATTCCACCGCACAACAGTACATGTTCACATTTGTAATTGTCGAATCGGAATTCGGAAACAACACCAATTCTGTGACACAGATGAACCTTTATTGATATCTCTATCAGACAATGTATACATATATTTTTCATTTGATTGGTTCAACCGCCCACCACCCGCCCGAATTTAATTAAAATATTTTTATTCGTCACGTCATCCGCGAGTCCGCAGCTGTAACCGCCAACCGCGCATCTCTAGTACACATACAAGTATATAGTGCCTAGCATAAGTGAACACACCCATGCTAAAGTTGACTAAAAAGAGGAATAAAAAGTCCTCTTTTGGAAATTGATCTTAATGCCTTAATTTAGAAAATGAGGAAAAATCCAACCTTTAAGGACACCAATTTTCTTTGTGAATGAATAATGTATCGTAAATAAATAAATGTTCTTCCTTAAAGTACCATAAGTCAGGACACCCCTATGTTAAATTCCCATAGAGACAACAGATTTTTATTTTTAAAGGCCAGTTATTTCATGGATCCAGGATACTATGCATCCTGATAAAGTTCCCTTGGCCTTTGGGATTAAAATATCCCACATCATCACATTCCCTTCACCATATCTGAAGATTGGCATGGTGTAATTTCATGTAGGCTAATAGCTGGTATGATTTGCATTGAGAGATCATCTTATGGAAAGTTCCCCATGCCAATCTCTATTATATATCTAGTATACTATAATATCCTGGATCCATGAAATAACTGGCCTTTAAAAATAAAAATCTGCTGTCTCTATGGGAGTTTAACATAGGGGTGTCCTGACTTATGCACCCTGTAACATTTATTTATTTATGATACATTATTCATTCACAAAGAAAATTGGTGTCCTTAAAGGTTGGATTTTTCCTCATTTTTTAAATTAAGGCATTAAGATCAATTTCCAAAAGACGATTTTTTATTCCTCTTTTTAGTCAACTTTAGCATGGGTGTGTTCACTTTTACTATCCACTGTACTACTAGTACATTGAATATAAGTACACTATATAGTACACTAATATTCTTGCTACATAAAGTATACATGGAATATATACTTAAACTTAAAAAGAATTTAGGGTACGTTTACACGACAACAATGTACTAAAAATGAAAAATTTTTCGCATACAGACGACACAATTGTCAAAATGATTCCCATTCACACGGATCCTCAAAAACGACTAAAATCGCTGTATTCCACTGCCAGGACAGACGTTTTGTGACTTGGAATCGCTGAGACCGCCTACAACATTTTCACACAGAATACAACATTGGATACTAGTCTCAAACGCTTTGAGATAACTATTGTGGACTCCGATGTGTCGGCCTGATGTCTATAGGCTATTTTTTTCTAATTTCCACATACACTATGTTTCAGATCTGCAGTGACAGACTTCTGTGTGCTGTTATTATTAGATATATATTTTGCAGGAGCACATAAGTCATTTCTTTCTTCCGCTTCCCTCGCACAGATCAATAACTTCCCTCCCGTATCCACACTCAGCAATTCAAATCTTGTCTTATGAATCACTCTTTTGTGTCGGGTCCTGAGACCTTTTTAGTTGTAACTAATGAACATGAAGCAATGAAAAGACAAAACTGATAACAAGATAAGACAATAAACCAATGAAAACATGACAAAAGAACCAATCAGTGCACTAAATGACCAAAAGACAAGATCACATGAGGGACAAGGGAAATCACATGACCCACCAGGAAACAAGACTATGACAAAAATCGAAATAAAAGACAAGAAAGCATGAACATAACCAAAACCTAAGACAGACGTGTCATCTGAATTCATATTTTTTTTATTTAAAAATGTATATGTGCCCACTTTGTTTAGTCTCAAAACCTATAAAACTATAAAACGGTGTGCTTACAGCGATACTGATGCCCAGACTACCTCCAGATCTCTGAAGCATCACAAGAAACTCTTCAGGTCTATCGCTGATCAGGGACGCTGACCTGGAATAATCATCCTGTTAAAACAAACAGAAAGAATGGACACAGCTATTAGACATGATTCTATCTCTCTCATATGCGCGCACACACACACACACACACACACACACACACACACACACACACACACACACACACACACACACACACACACACACACACACACACACACACACACACACACACACACACACACACACACACACACACACACACACACACAAAACTATTATCACTAATATCAGTTCAGCTGAAGAGTACTGACCACATCTGTCAGGCTACAAAAACCATAATAAAACTAGTCCATATGATTTGTGTACCATATCCATAAATACCATATGACTTGTGTACCATCAATAAAATATTTAGTTTTTGGTCTTTTTTTTTGTTGGTCACCTTGACATACGTATTCATAAACTCTATGGAAATAAGCATACATACAAAAAATAACAGTATATAGGTTTGAAAAAAAAAAAAGTTTACAGTGTTTCATGTTTTGTATCATATTTGATACATCATGCTTTTATGGATCATACAGTATGATAAAGTGAGACATTTTGCTAGAGGAGAAAAAAGGGTGCCAAAAAGAACAAAAATATGCAATTTGGTGTATTTAATAATATATATGACCAAAAAGATTAAATCCTGATAGCTTGTCAATAAGATCTTTATAACAGCATATTAGATTACTTCAATAAAATGCATATAAATATCAGTCATCAGACTCATCACTATATATACTGTACATATCTGCAAATAATGTTGTAAGATGATATTCACACACACACACACACACACACACACACACACACACACACACACACACACACACACACACACACACACACACACACACACACACACACACACACACACACACACACACACACACACACACACACACACACACACACACACACACACACACACACACACAATTCTTTAACCCCAGGCACATACCAAAATAACTGTTTTATATTTGAATGTATTTTAAAATGTAATTTATTCCTGTGATCAAAGTTTAATTTTTAGCATCATTACTCCAGTGATCCTCACATGACTCACATGATCCTTCAGAAATCATTTAAATATGCTGATTTGCTGCTCAAGAAAAAATTCTGATTATTAACAGTTGTGCTGCTTCATATTTTGGTAGAAATCACAGTGCAGTAACTAATGTTAACAGATGCAAATTCTGATCTTAAAAATGTATTAGTAAATGTTGAGATGAACATTAACTAAGATTAATAAATGCTGTAGAAGTATTGTTTATTGTTAGTCCAGGTTAACTATGTTAACTATAAATGTTAATAAATGACACCTTACTGTAAAGTATTACCCTTAAATCCACCTTAAAAATATGAATTATTAAATTTTAAAAACATTGATGATCTAAACCAGTGGTTCCCAACCTTTTTTTGTCTGAGACCCCCTTTTTCCCAAGAAAATATTTTAGGGCCCCCTTCACATTTAATGATATTATCGCTCTTGTAAGCTTGCAGCAAGGATGACAAAATATGTTGTTTTCAAACAAACGGTATGTTTACTACAACCAGATATGTTTATGCACAAATAATAGCCTATAATATTGAAAATACAATAACAAAAACATCAGTAGGCCCTTTGTAATTTAAAAACGTAAGCCTGGGAGAAGCCTATATTGGCCCTTTTTGAAATGCAAAAACAAAAATATTCACACTGGTGTGTAGGTAAAAAAAAGAAAGAATATAGGCTATTACTAAATGACTGCTGTCTGGGGCCTCAATACTTGCAAGTTATTTGTGAGGCTTTATTTTTTATGTTTTTGGCACTTTAGCGAGCGATAATAAACTTGCGTTTATTAACAGAATAATGCGTCTTTTCGGAAGAACATTGTAGCCGGAACTACTTCTCTCTGTGTACGTCTATGACGAGTCACGCAGGTACTGGGCTACTCCGCAGCGGCAGCGATCCGAACCAGTGTAAAATAGTCCCAATGTAAACACTTATTATAGGTGTCCCATAGTGGTTCAGGATAAGACAAAAACACGGATTGATGGATTAATGATGTACTCGCTCATATACATTTTGAACAGAAAAAAGTTAAGGACTTTTATTTAATGCTCATTGCTCAAAACTTTTCAAAATATGACGCGACCCCCCACAGAGCTCGCTGAGGCCCCCTTGTGGGCCGCGACCCCCCTGTTGGGAACCGATGATCTAAACAGTGAAATAGTCATGAACCATACCATATTTTCTAAACAAGTAAAGAAAAAAATAAATATTTAACTGTAATTAACTGTAATTTTTAAATTAAAACTGTGTATTTAGAACCTATAAAACACTAAATATGTATTTACATAAAATATATACATTTTTTATTTTTACAAAAAAAAATTTAGGCCAAACTTACCTATAGATAAAGATACAATCATGCATCTACACAGCACAAATATATACACCACATTCCCCAGCCTCTGAAGGAACACGTTCAGTACCTGTGCGTTTATAATGCGAACCTCAGGAACGTGAAATCTGCTGGTGCCTTTAGGGGTCATCATGACACTGACCAGCTCATCCAGATACTCGTCCCCTGCTCCACTGCTCTGCGACACGCAGTTCCTCTCCGCTAGATGACCAGCGCCTTCACGCTTATACAGAGCTGATGATTTCACAACGCCATTTTCATATACATGTATCGTTGCATCTTAAAAAAAAAAACTAAATAGAAATTGATGAGTTCTGTTGAAAATATGTTGATCATTTAATTAATCTAATCTATTTAAACTGAAATGTCTACCTAAATGGATTTTTTTTACTTTAGAAATCGAGTAGAAATTGTCTTGATAACTTGGCGAGTGAATTTCTAGTTCCCAGTATGCATTGCATAGGACTGGATAAGGAAAATTATAGATAAAAAAAAAATGTATTTTTTTGTTTATTTATTGTTATTAATTTATATAGTTATTGATTCATATTCTTATGTTTTAAATTTAAAATAGTTTTGTTATGTTGAAGATTTTGTGGATACCATCATGCTGCTCATGGTTAGTTTGTGTTTGATATAAACTACACTGAGCATATGAACAATGACTGCGCTGATGCCAGTGACAAGTAATGTATTACTTGTTCATAACATTTACATAATAAATAAATTACATTTAGTACATCCTATGTTAGTTATTAATTTTAAATGATAGAGATAAGATGCATTGGTTTGGTTCTAGGGTCACCACTCAATTATGTTGAAATTAGTTGGAACTACTTAATAATTTGTAGCATAAACACAATTTTTTGAGTTGATTACTCAAAATTTAAGTTCTTTTAACACAATGTACACTGTAAAAAAAAATAAGTTGCAAAGATTATTGGAGTATGTTTTACAAGAAAACACTCTTTCAGTCTAACAAATGTCAAGTTTACATCAATGTGTCTCTTGCCGTTTCTTTGTAATTATTTATAAAATGTACTAGCAATTTCTGAGAAAATTTTTTTTTTAGTACATAATTTCGTTAGAGGTTGTCATAACTCGAAAAAATTGATACAAACTGTAGCGTTAATTATTAGTGTTGTTTTTAGAGTGTACTGATGTTATATCACGTCCAGCAGAATATAAATAATTTAAAAGCATGATCGTACCTTTTGGCTGCGAGACAATAAGCTCCACCTCACTGGAGCTTTTCTGCATGATGTCAACGGCCTCGCTGAAGGACATGCCCTCCAGACTGAGCTGGTTGAGAGAGATCAGTCTACCACCTGACGGAAACATGGAGCTCGCCTTCACAAATGTTCATACAGCGACTTCTGAGGTCATGTCTGGATGTTATTAACACAAAATAATCTGATGATTGTAAGGATTCACCTGGTTTGATGCGTCCATCTCGGTCAGCTGGGCTTCCGGGAACAATGGATGCAATATAGATACCAAGGTCCAGTTTCCCAGTGTTGTCTTCTCCAACAATAACAATACCTTAAGGCAAAATGAAGAAAGAATGAATTAATATTCTGTATGCATGCTGTAAAAAATGATGCTGCTTGTACTTTTATTGTGTTTAATCCACTTAAATATGTAAAATTGAGGTTTAATTTATCCATTTGTGTTGGGACTATCTGAATCATTTTTGTTGCATTGATGTTTAGTTCCCAGCATGCTTTCCATTGGACTGGATCAGAAAAGTAAATGTTGAAATTAAGTGTTATTTAAAGGGGACCCATTATGCCCTTTTTCAAAGGCTTGATTTTGTTTTTGGGGTCTAATAGGTTATCAAAAAACACATAATTTTCCCATATTCTCCATTGTTGCAGCTCCTCTCTTCCCAGTCTGTCAGTAACGCTCTGTTTAGTTTCTGTCTCTATGAAGCCCCTCCTTCTGAAAAGCACACTGTGCTCTGATTGGTCGGCTGGAGCAGTGTGTTGTGATTGGTCAAGCACTTCGAGTGTGTTTGGGAAATGTCCCGCCCCTTACAATAACCGCCAGTTTCAACACATTACTAACTAACTCCACCAGGCCCCGCCCCTTTATTCTGTGTATGAATGATTTAAATGAGGAATATTGTGACGTGTTCGTTCCTGGAAGAAAACTCAAGACTACAATGAAGGCATTTCAGGGAGTTCAGAAACTCTAATATAGAGAATAAAGCCCAATTTATACTTCTGCGTCGAACTTACGGCGTAGCTACGGCGTAGGCTGTGCGTAGCGCGCGTACCCTTCGGCGTACCCTGACGTGCAAAAATGTAACAACGCGTCAATTCTACGCGGACACAAGCGCTGTGATTGGTCTGCTAGAACCCCTCCCTCGGGTTTCACATGTTCCCTCTGCATGTGTAATTGCGCGTCAACGCGGACAACGACGCAGAAGTATAAATGAAAACCAACGCGTAGTTTATAGCGTAGAGGCTCCGGCAGAAGTATAAATCAGCCTTTACTCCTGCTGGAGAGACTTTGTGAATTTCAGGCCGTTTTCATGCTCAAACAGCAACATTACACACTAAAGAAAGACGAACATGTAAAAAAAATAGGTCCTCTTTAATGTCTCTTTAAGTAAATAGAAAAGACTTGATAGTGTTCAGTTGTGGTGGATATTTAAAGTTTATATTACTTAATTTTTGAAAGTTCATTTTGTAATGTATTGACAAATGTTATGTGGAATTACCTATTTTCTTTTAGTGCGTCATGGCTGATAAATTAAATTAAATTTAATTGAAAATGAAATTTAATTCCATGTCTCTACTCAAAACATGGAATTAAATCTACCCATCAGAATAGAGTGCAAATGAATTTTTTTGAGTAGATTCAATGCATACTGTATCAGTTAGTAACAGGGATTAAAGTGAAAAAAATTCTTCTGACTGAAATTTTTTTCAGGCCAAGTCATATTCCTTTAACTTTATTTAAATAGTCGAGACCAATAGCGTTTTAAGGGGAGATGTTTTAAACCACTTTAATATTGCCAGTTTGCGTATTTTAAAAGCTATTTTAATCTATGAAAAATGTTTAATTAGCTTGACAAATAATCAACCATCTACATAACTTTTCAGTGCATGTTTTTATTTATCTTATAAGACCAAACAATGCTAAACTATATTAATATATAGTTTGTTCCATGGCAAATCGTTTTGGCTGAGGGCAAAGTGAAGTTTCATAACTTTATATATTTAGGCTATTTAACTTTAACTTTGTAGCCTATTAGAGAGCTGACTTATGTTTGACTGAATTGTTTGATTTATTTCTCATTGTATAGCTTCTTATAGCCTATAGGCTACTTATACTTTTATACTGGATATTATTGATCATTAAAACGTACTCGGTTACTAACGTAACCTCGGTTCTCTCTAGAGAGGGAACAAGTACTGCATAATATCTTACGCTATGGGGAAAACCTCTTTTCCACGAGATATTGAAGCAAAAAATTATCCTTAATTTTGAATTAATGTAAAACGCTGTGCAGCAGCATGCAGATATAGGCAGGACGGCTCGCGCGCCTATTGGCTGCCCTGCGGCAAACAGCAGCAGCCTATCGAGAGAGGTGCTGCGTGACATAATCCTATGGGGGCATTTCGCGCCCATTTCGTCACGTCCCGCCAGAAAAGGGCGCAATTTCGCCCTATAAATATAGCTCGATAAGGCTGGTACACTGGTTTTCATCGCCGAAGCGAACCAGAGCTGTGTATGCACGGCAAGATACGCAGTACTCGTTCCCTCTCAAGAGAGAACCGAGGTTACGTTAGTAACCGAGTACGTTCTCTTACGAGAGTATCTCTCGTACTGCGTAATATCTTACGCTATGGGGAACAAAATGCAAAACGCCGTGCGTACTGGGATCCGACACCAAAGTCCCAAGGGCAGTAGCCCGGGGCTCATGTAGTGCATAATCACCATAGACTCACAGAGAGTCGGAGAAGAGAGGCTGCAATCATCATTCCCCATGAAATAGCATCCTATAGGGGCTAGTTATGTTAATAGTGTTTCACACAGACAGGCTGAACGTGTTCAGCCTGAACTGGTTAAGATTACGGGTTATTCAACACCCATCGAGCCGTGTTATCGCTCAGTGAGCGATGCACAAGCAAAACTCAGCATCTGGGCCGGCACAGCGGGGCAGATAACACTGAATTCTATACCGACAGAAGCTTGGCTTGTAAGTCGGGAACCTCTAGGTTATAAAACCTTATAAATGTAGACGCCGAGGCCCAGCCCGCAGCCGTACAGATATCTTGCAAGGTAACGCCACTATACCATGCCCACGACGAGGCCACGCCTCTCGTGTAGTGCGCTCTGACACCCAAAGGACACTGCAGGCCCTTAGAAGTGTAAGCCAGTGCTATGGCATCGACTATCCATCTGGATAGGTTCTGTTTTGATGCGGCCAGTCCCTTGGAACGTCCGCCAAACAAAACGAAGAGCTGCTCGGTCTGCCTGAAGGCAGACGAGCGGGAGACATAAGCTCTCAGTGCCCTGACAGGGCAAAGGAGACTCGCATCCTCCTCCTCATCTTGAACCGAGAGAGCGCACAGGGAAATCACCTGGGCTCTGAACGGTGTGTTGAGGGATTTGGGCACGTACCCGTGCCTCGGTTTGAGTATGACTTTTGAGTCATTAGGCCCAAACTCCATACATGATGCGCTTACTGAAAGCGCTTGTAAGTCCCCTATGCGCTTCACTGAAGCGAGAGCCAAAAGAAACACCATTTTGAAAGACAGATGCTTCATGTCTGACAAATGGATTGGCTCGAACGGGGCACCTTTCATGGCTTCCAAAACTGTAGAAAGGTCCCACACCGGGACTGAAGGAGGTCTAGGAGGGTTCAACCTCCGAGCTCCCTTGAAGAATCGCACGACTAGGTCGTTCTTCCCCAGTGACTGGCCAGACACAGGTTTTGTAAACGCTGCTATACCCGCCATGTACACTTTGAGCGTGGATCGGGTTCTGCCCTTATCCAGCAGCTCTTGAAGGAAGGAAAGCACTTCCGTGACCCCGCAGTCTACGGGTGAAAAGCCCTGAGCTTGACACCAGGCAGAGAACACAGACCATTTCTAGGAGTAGAGCCGTCTTGTAGACGGGGCCCTTGCCTACGTGATCGTGTTTAGCACTCCCTCCGGGAGGATAGCGGGTACCCGTTGATGGCCCATGCGTGCAGGGACCATAGCTGGGGACGAGGATGCCAAATCAAGCCCTTGGCCTGGGAGAGGAGGTCTCTCCTCAATGGTATTGGCCACGGGGCAGTGCTGGTCAGCTGCATCAGGACTGGAAACCAAGCCTGGTTTGTCCAGAGCGGAGCCACAAGCAGCACTGGGCATCCATTTTCCCTGATCCGTTCCAGCACTTGAGGCAGGAGCGAGATGGGGGGGAAAGCATAGAGGGGACAGCGGGGCCAAACGTTGGCCAGGGCGTCCTTGCTATTGGAGAAATATTTCGGACAGTGAGCGTTCTCGTTGGACGTGAACAGGTCCACCTGCGCTCTGCCGAATGTCTCCCACAGCAGTTGGATCGTCTGCGGGTGCAGCGACCATTCCCCTGCTGGGACATTGTCTCTGGACAGCCTGTCTGGTCCCAGATTCAGGTGACCAGGCACGTGCGCTGCTCTCAGTGAAAGCAGGTTGTGCTGAGCCCAGACCAGGAGGCACTCCGTCAGCCTGTAAAGGTTTCGGGACTTGATGCCGCCCTGACGATTTATGTACACCACCACTGACATGTTGTCCGACCGGACCAAGACGTGGTGACCCCTTATCTGGGGACAGAAGTGCCGCAGCGCGTTGTCGACTGCCATCATTTCCAGACAGTTTATATGTAGGAGCTTTTTCCGTTCTGACCACTGGCCAAAGAACGGTCTGCCCTCGAGCAGCGCTCCCCATCCCGAGGTGGAGGCGTCCGTGGACACCACCTTCACGCTCGAGGGAGTCCCCAGACTCACACCTGACTGGTACCAGTCGGTTTTCTTCCAAGGCTCCAAAGCTGAGACGCATTTCAGACCGACCCGGAGGCGAAACCGACCAGCGGTCCATGCCCTGGGCGGAACCCGCGCTTTCAGCCATAGCTGCAGTGGGCGCATGCGAAGCAGCCCCAACTGGAGCACTGAAGCTGCTGAGGCCATGAGACCCAGCATTTTCTGAAACCTTTTGAGCTGGACAGTTGAGCCGCGGCAAAAAGATTTTGCGGCGCGCTGAATGTCCTGTGCGCGCTCTGGCGACAGATGCGCTGTCATAGATAGCGAGTTCAGCACTGTTCCCAGAAAAGATATTTTCTGGCTGGGAGACAGCGAGCTCTTCACCCAATTGACTGTGAGACCCAGATTCTCGAGATGTTCGAGTAATGTGGCCCTGTGTTCTATGAGCTCTGATTGTGATCGAGCTAGAATCAGCCAGTCGTCCAAGTAGTTCAAAATTCGCCCTGAAGTCTCAGGGGTGCGAGAGCCGCGTCCATGCACTTCGTAAAAGTACGGGGTGCCAGGGACAGGCCGAACGGCAGGACTTTGTATTGGTATGCCTGGCCCTCGAAGGCGAATCTCAAGAATTGCTTGTGACGTAACGCTATTTGTATTTGAAAATAAGCGTCCTTTAGATCTATCGACATGAACCAGTCTCCTTGGCGCACTTGCGCGAGGATTTTCCTGGTTGTAATCATTCTGAACTGACGCTTCGTGAGCGTTCTGTTCAGCCGTCGCAGATCTAGAATGGGTCTGAGACCCCCGTCTTTTTTCGGTACCAGAAAATACCTGCTGGATAGACCCCCTTCGCTCTGAGCCTGAGATAAAGGTTCTATAAAGGTTCGGGATAGCGGGCACACTCGCTGCACTGAGAACACTGTCGGCTCGTGCCAACTGAAAATGTGTTGGTTTCGTTTTTACAGAAACCGTGGGACATGCTTCATGTAGTGTTTGTGGGCACTGTGTTGTGGGCACGTACACTACATTTATTGCACAATCGACATGAGTCGATTTTTTTTATTTATTTTTTTGCTAGCCCTGTATTGTGGCGGGCTGTGTCTGCGTGTGGGAATGGGCACTGAGACGTGGGCATTCTTACAACACTCATAACCCCATCGGCCGTGGCCGGAATTCCAGAAAATACACTCTTTTTGGGATTTATCTGGGTCGCCTTAAAGCTGGCGTTTGTGTGCAGGCAAGCGGGCTGTGGTACCAGCTTGTTTACTGCAAAATACACAGGAACAGTCACATTGTTTGGAACTGAACGAGCGAGAAGTTTCGGTAGAGTCTGGCCGCGGCGAGACTTAAACACCGTGGGCCTTAGCTGACTGTATGTGTGTTGGTTTCTTTTACAGAAAACGTGGCACATGCAGTGTGTTGTGTTTGTGGGCACTGGGACTAAAAACACACTCTTTCCTCATTTCGCCGGTGACGCATGCCCACGGGGGGTGGGGTAGCTTTCTTATAACGTAAAGAAAGCTAGCCGCGGTTTTGAAGCTGGCCTTCTCTACAGATGCAGCTATCTCGTCGTCATTAATGGCGGAAGCGGCGGCGCGCGGCGGCCGTTGTCCGTCAGCGAGCGACTCGAGTGAAGCTGGTGAAGCTGGCGGGCGAACCGGTGAGCTATCACAGGCTGGAGAAGGCTCGGGGCTATTTCGTCGACCTCAATGGAGGAAGCGGCGGCAGACGGCGGCCGCTGTCCGTCGTTGAGGGACTCGAGCGATGCCGGCGAAGCTGGCGGGCGAACCGGCGAGCTTTGGCGGGCAGGAGAAGGCTCGGGAGCGCGCTGAGCACGGCGCTTTTTACGGCGCGGCGCTACAGCGGGCTGAAGTGCAGGCTCTGAGAAGGATGCCAGGCGAGTCCTCAGAGTCACCATAGGCAGTAGCTCACAGTGAGGGCATCCGCCGTCGACGAGAGCGAGAGCCGCATGATCCTCACCCAGGCAGGAAACGCAGATAACATGACGGTCCCCGTCGCTGAGTGTGGCTCGGCACGAGCCGCAGGATCTTTGCATCTTGAAAAAGACGCAGCTCTTTTAGCAGAGAGAGACAGACCGTGAAAAAATGTGTGTCGCAGCGGCGAACACACACACACACAGTTTGAAAAGGATATAACGCCGGAAAGCGTAGCAGGTACGGCGGCGAAAGGCGGCGATGCCAGCGACTTCAGACTCAATGGCTCGTCCCGCTGTGTGCTTTTTCTCAGACGGCGTGGCTTCTCACTCCGGATCCAGCGATGCGTGATGCTTCGCTGAAGAGATGAAAATCAGTGTACCAGCCTTATCGAGCTATATTTATAGGGCGAAATTGCGCCCTTTTCTGGCGGGACGTGACGAAATGGGCGCGAAATGCCCCCATAGGATTATGTCACGCAGCACCTCTCTCGATAGGCTGCTGCTGTTTGCCGCAGGGCAGCCAATAGGCGCGCGAGCCGTCCTGCCTATATCTGCATGCTGCTGCACAGCGTTTTACATTAATTCAAAATTAAGGATAATTTTTTGCTTCAATATCTCGTGGAAAAGAGGTTTTCCCCATAGCGTAAGATATTACGCAGTACGAGAGATACTCTCGTAAGAGAACGCCCGTTTTACTTCCATGATTGGTTGCTGATAAACAGGAAATGACCATATTTGGACCCGACAGTGTTGCGCAGGAGAGAGAGAGCTTTCTAACGGTGTGTGTGATGATAGTGTGCAGATCGCGATCGCGGAGCAGAGGGATGATTTAGAATGCCAACTTTTGAGGAATTTAGGCGAAATCTACACACGCAAACAGACAAAGTGTAGTAAAATAAAGACCTAAATGTGTATTTTGGACTTTTTTTCAGCACAAGTCTGAAAGAAGACATGCTATTGAAGACAAATATCCCAAAATCTCAAAATTGACCAGTAAAAAAAAAAACGATGTTTTTGCCTGCCGTGTCTCGCCTTAAGGAACATAAGGACAGACGGGAACCCTGCAATTGACGGAAATTTGTGGTAGACTCGCTGCAATTAACGGAAATCCGTCGTAGCGACGGAGAACTTTAATCCCTGTAGTAATGATCCATAATCCACTTACCAAGGCCAATTTTGGGGTCCTTTTTGAGGGAAACATAGATTATTTCCCTCTCTGGAGGTCGGGAACTTGGAGTATCTGTGAGAAAAGGTCACACTGCATTGCTCTGTTTCCCAATGAAACACGTTCATGCTTTGGGTTGATTGTCAATCCTACCTCTTAAAGAAGAGTACATCGAAGGAACTTCAGAGCAACGCTTCGGAGAACTACAAGAGCTTCTCTGTAGAGCTGGACTTTGGGATCTAGAAGTGAAACAAACAGACAAGACACAATGAGAACATTGGATAAAGAATGGATCAACATGACTTTGTTTACAGATGGGATCTGGGATATCTATTTTTATCACTCTATAATTCTGTAAACAGCCAAAAAAACACTTCCACCATGTTATTAGGAATAAAATCAGGTGAATGATATATATGAACAAACCCCTCAGTACAAAACTTCAGAATACAGATATGAACAAAACAGTAAAGTTTGGTATATATAAAGATTTCTGACTCAAGGCGAGATATGTATTGTAATTGAAATCTACAGATGCAATTAAGAAGATTAACACTTAAATGTGTATTTTGGATGTTTTCTTTACAATAGTAGGAAAGACAACATGTTATTAGAAGCAAAATAGCCCAAAACTGACCAGTGGTTTGAAAAAACAATGGTTGCCTGTAATGTCTTGCCTTAAAGATGACCTATTCTGTTTTTTTTACATGCTCATCTTTCTTTAGTGTGTAATGTTCCTGTTTGAACATGAAAAAGTCCCTCCAAAGGCAGTTATTCTCTATATCAGTGTTTCTGAACTCCCTGTAACGCCTCCATTGTAGTCTTGAGTTTTCTTCCTGGAACGAACACGTCACAATATTCCTCATTTAAATAATTAATATGCATAATAAAGGGGCGGGGCCTGGTTGAGGTAGTTAGTAATGTGTTGAAACATGCGTTATGGTAAGGGGCGGGACATTTCCCAAACACACTCGAAGTGCTTGACCAATCGCAACACACTGCTCCAGCCGACCAATCAGAGCACAGTGTGCTTTTCAGAAGGAGGGGCTTCATAGAGACAAGAACTAAACAGAGCGTTACTGACAGACTGGGAGGAGAGGAGCCGCAACAATGGAGAATATGGGGAAAATACCTATTCTAGTAGAGCCCAAACACGTCTTTAACACAAAGACAGATATGGTTCATGGTTGTAGAATGAGTTTGTTCTCACCCGGTGAAGTCTAATAAGTCTCTCTGTAGCTTGATCTTTGCATCGAGGCGGGTAGCGATGTCTTCACATAGTTTGCTCATGGAGTCGTCGGCAGCGGGATCAAGTCGTCCGTTGTTGAGCGCAACCTCCTGGTTCTGAGCTCGACACATGGCTGCATACTGCACAATACTCTCCTCTACAGACACATTACACTGGTCAACCACTAACAGAGCAAAGCCCAACTAAGAGTTTCTTAAAACTTTGGATTGAACAGCTTTATTGGAGTGGATGTGGACTAACCTGAAGTGAGGCTGTGTGTGAGCTGGCGAGAGCTCATCTCCTTGTGAAACTTGTGCTGTGCGGAGCAGAGTTCGCAGAGGTATTTGGCCACTTTTGATTTTTCGGTCAGAAAGATGTGCTTCTTTTTACAGGTGCTGCTCTCAATGACAAACTTACGTCGCTGTGTTGATGAGAACAAAGGAGTAAGAATTATTATGTGGGCCAACATCATACAGTCCTTTATTTATCAGATTTTTAATTCAGTTTAATTCACACAACTTAATAATTATCAACATAATAAAAAAAATATTAAAAAAAAATATATATATATATATATATATATATATATATATATATATATATATATATATATATATTCATATATATAAGACATTTATAATGATACAGATTTCAAATTCAGTTTTGATAAATTATACTTTACTATATATTCACATTGAAAACAGTCATTTTAAATTGTAATAATATTTCACAATATTAATATTTTTACTGTGTTTTTAATCAAATAAATGGAGCCTTGGTGAGCAGAAGAGACTGAAAAAATTGAAACTTTACAAAAATCTTACAGAACATTTGCATGATTTTTTACAAGTATACTTTATTTTTGAATTACGAATATTGTGACATTTTCTTAGGGATACTCCATTTAACAAAATGTGCTTTTTACCTGGTTTACTACTTTGCTTTGAAATAAATAATAATAAAATTATTCTAACAACAAACTACTTGTACCAAAGGGGTTTCTTTACCTTCTTTCCTTCAATTTTGATATTTCTTTGAGGGGTTTAAAGTCATAAATTTATAGTTGGTGAAAAAAGAGTATATATATATATATATATATATATATATATATACACACACACACAAATCCATAAACAAGACTTTTTTTATTGGGCATTTACACTACCTATAAATTTATTTAACTTGTAAGCCTGCAAAGACAGTTTTTTTTACTTTTTAAAATAATGTATATCTGGGCAAAAAAAATTACTTTATATATTCAAGGAAAAATCCTCGTACGAATAGCTTACTTAAAACGCGTCCAATATGCACAATCAACTTGGATAGGAGGACATGTTTGAACTTTTTTATGTTTGTTTTGTATTTTAAACGAAAACACAAAAAACCTGTAAAGATGACAGTGTTCTGCATTAGTGTGGACTCACGGCTGAGGTGATGCTGCTGGTCTCTCTCCAGAGGAATCTAAGGCTTGCGGTGCGGGAGTTATTTATAACTTCATACACAATGATGCCTTTGGCACACACTCCCAGGACCAGCTCTCCAAACACAGGCTTCTTCTCACGGGCTACGCGGTGAAACAGTTCCCCGTACGCTGGAAGCTGCTGCACGCTCTGTGGGGGAGTCGAGGCAGTGCTGCCAAGTCAATTGGACAGATTATGTAATGTGGGACACTCACTGCCAATCAACGCTTCAGAAAAGCTGTTCAGACCTAATGGTGTCTGTAAAAATAATTTGCCAGTAGCCCGCTGAGTCATTATGAGTTTAAATAAATCCAATAGATGGCAGGAGGATGAAGAGCAGCACAAACAAATGCAGCTGTCACATTTTCCATCCTTCTCGTTCTTTATTTTCACTCAATTTTAAAATAAAGTGGCCCCAAAAAGTTAAATGATCAAACCAAGAACTATCTCACATTTTTCAGAGCCATTTTTGCAGTGACTTTTAACAAACTACCAAATACTTTTGTCTTAAACTGTATATCTGTTGTTTTATATCATATAATCTACAACCTAGCAAAACTGTAGATTTTTAAAAAAATTTATAAAAAAAAAAAAAAATTGAATTTGAAAAAAAAAAAAAAAAGTTTTTACTTTTTGTAAAATGTTTCTTTATTTCAGATGCATGCATTTGGTTTGATATTTTGTTATCTGAAGCAATGATCTGATATTTTTAAGTGTGTCTTAAATGACTTTCACATATAGGGTGAAAATGTGGCTAGTTATCAAAATATATGTAGCCTATATCTCAATAACTATGAGGTTTTGAGTCAAAAGTCTAATTACACAAATGTGTGCACTTTTGCGCTTTTTTCCAGGTGCTATTTATTATATATGTTTAATTATTTGAATTATTCATATTCTCAAGATTTAGAATTTGGAATAAATGTTAAGTCAACATTTTTATTTTCTTTATTATTAACATTTTTATGTTTTGATTTGATATTTCTGTGTTACCTTTTGCATTGTTGTTGTTTCATAATTGTTTTACTGTTTTCATTTGGTTGAAAAGCTCTATTTAATGGCAGGTTCCACTGTGACAACATGCCCCTTTACCAATAATGAGCATTCTTATGGTTTAATAGTTCAATGTTCAACAGAAATATAAATGTGTGACAATTAGCCCCAGTCTACCCTACATACTGTACTTCATATAAAGGTAAAGTTTATACTTTCATAAGGAATCATACCATACGGGCTGTCAGTAAGAACAGAAGTGAATATAACCTTGAGAAACTCGATCTCGGCCTCCTCCGCACTCATGTTTGAATTGTTGGCGTGTAACCGTAGCAACTCGTCTTTCAGGCAAGGCATTGCCATTTTCTGCAAAACACTCTTGGAGACGTAGTGCTCAGGCTGATAGTAGTTCTTCCCATAGACCTTCGTGAGACACAGAAAACATGCTTTTTCTTTGAATCTTTCTAAAACAAGTATTCACACATAAATATTATATAAATGAGTGCATTACGTAACCATCTAGCATCAGCTAAATATAAATTTGAGCTAAGACATTCTCAATGCTTCTTGAAGATGTAATGTTATTATTTATAAACGTTCGGCACCATTTATAGGTGTGACATCATTGCACAGATATACAGTATAGCACAGCAACACTGAGAATAAACACAAATCATAGAAACGCCGTCATGTGTTTATTTCAGCTAAATGCCAAGGCAACATTTCATTTAATTTCGGTTGAAGTATTAAAATAACTAAAACTAATTATTCATCAATGTAAGAATTTAAAAATGTCTCAAAATATATATTATATATAATTATTTATTATATTATGTTTTTAAAAGTTATTTGAAAAAGATTATTTATTTTTAATAAATATATTTTTAATTGATTTCAAACTACCAGACCAGGGTTTGAATACTTAAGTAAAACTAAAACTAAAATCATTAAAAAAAAATATTTTGTTAACTGAGATCAAATAAAATCTAAAAAGACAAACTTATTTTATTTCAGCTCATTTCTAATTTACTTCTACTTGATGTACTAAAATAGCTAAAACTAAAACTGAAATAAAAATGAATAAAAATAAAAATGCAAATTAAATACAAAAATAAATAAATAAATAAACCACACAACAAAATGCCACAAAGTTTAACTAAACTTAAAATGTTAAAATGTAAAGTTGTCACCTCACCCAGGGAATGTATAAATAATCTTTTTCAAATAATTGTAATAAATAAATAAATAAATATAAAATATATATTTTTAATGTTTTAATTCTGGGGCCGTATTCACAAAGAATTTTAAGGCTAAAAGTAGCTCCTAACCGGCGAATTTAGGAGCAACTCTTAAAAATAATGGGCGTGTCACTCGTAACTTTAGGACTCTTAGTTTTTTTGACTAAGAGTAATTCACGAAGCATTTTAGCCCTAAAAGTAGCACCTAAGCCTGGGACAGCTTAAAAGAAGTCGAGAGGACTCCTAACTCACTAAGACCTATTCACAAACCGCTTTTTGTGGCATTTCACGTTGCGATGTTTTGAAATGCGTATGCGGCGGCTACAGCTTCCAATCGCGAGGGAACAATTTTGCATTGTAGGCATAACTAGGGATGCAATCGCCACCGACAACAACCAAAACTAGGCTACTCACTGCATGTAAACTAATCGTAACGTTTCATTGTGAATCAAATTAAAATGTTCTTCTCTTTGCAAACGTAGGCAGAGGAATATAGTGACAGATTAATTCAATAATGTTGCAAAGATATTGCATCAATCCATATGTTTCATTAGGCTACTAGGCTATTTGTTTTCCCTTACTCTTTATTCATTTAGCCTATTTATTCAGTTATTCATCCTCTTCCGTCCTTCGCACTATTTGTGTAGCGCACGCATTCTCAGACCTGTCACCTGTCACTCATCATCGTAGGGGAGGTGTTTGGAATCATTCCCGCGTTACAATCATCAGCCAATCAAGGTGGTCACTTCAGTCAAGCTCGTGCATGAGTAATGACGTCATCCATAGCAACAAAGACTCACTCTTAGTTTAGGAGTTGTCATTTTTCTTTACTATGAGTAGGTCTGAAAGGCGTTGTGAATAACTTTTAAGAGAAAACTCCTAGCTAAAATCTTTTAGTGCGATTTAGGAGTACTCCTAGTGGTAAGATAAAATGCTTTGTGAATACGGCCCCAGATATTGACGAATAATTATTTTTCTTTGTTTTAGTTATTTTTGTACTTCAACTTAAACTAAATGAAAATGAGAAATGTAATATATTAAAAGAAATGATAATATATCTCAGTGATACTAAAATCACACTGATCTGGAATACCTCAGGCACACTGTCCCCAAACTCGGCTTGAAGAGCCAAGGCACCAAGAAACAAGCAGGTCTCCTCGTTACAGGGCAGCCGGTCATCCAGAATGTCCCGTCTCAGCTGGAGATAGTAGTGATGACGGGTCAGCTTGTGTCTGCCACGACGAAGGGCAAAGTTAGGGTACACTTACACGACAACGATGCACTAAAAGCGGAAACGTTTTTCATTTGCATTTTACAGGCTATGTTTACACAGAAACGATCTGAAGAGAAAACGCAAAAGTGGCGTTGCGTTATAACTTTTTATTCTGCGTTTAGACGAGCGTTATGGGGGGGAAATCTGCGTGTATATGGTGACGCAAAAGTGTGTGAAATTCGATGTAGTATGCACTCCAGGCGGCTAGGTGGCAATGTAAAGCACTGCCACACAACAACACCAAGTCCGTGCGCCTGCGTACAACCTTCCTTCTGCTTCTCTCCCTAGTAGCGTGAAATCAAAACATGGCGAAGCGAACAGCAAAAAGACTCTTGTACATTTATCAGAGCTGCTAGGGCAACTTGAAGGTCCGACGTATGGAAATAATCCGACATGTTGGTTGTTATGTTCCTGTACTGGCACATGCCTGTGACGTAAACGCGTAAGCGACGAGAGCCACCGTGAGCAGATTTGCGTTTTTACCCTTTAGAGGGGAACGCGACGGTGGAGCGTTTATAAGATTTCCACTCTGGAGGGTGGTTTCACTTTTTTGCGTTTTAAGCCCCAAAAACGCAGTCGCCGTGTAAACGAAAGGCACATCTGATAAAATATTTTGACGTTTTCACCCGCGAGCGTTCTCGTGTAAACAGGGCCACAGACGACAATCTAGTCAAAACGATCCCCGTTCACACGGATCTGCAAAAACGACTAAAACATATTCTATTCTAAAATGTATTCTGCTGCCAGGCCAGTAGATGGCGATGTCACTTTGTAAAGAAACATTATATGTGCCTATAGACTGAACATGTAATACACATGTGCATGTCGTCACCGTTTTCACAAATTTGTGTTTTTGTAGTTTACACTGAGACGATAACGGCATCGTTTTCAAAAAGTTGCACTTTGAAACCCGTTTTTCAAATGTTTGCATTTTCAGGCTCCCAAAACGCTGTTGACGTGTAAATGAACGGCTAAAACGCAAAAAAAGTTTTCAGTTTTTAGTTGAAAACGTTGTCGTGTAAGACAACAGGTAAAAACACACTATTAAATGAGGGAAAGACAGAGACTTACAGAAGAAAAGAGACGTCCGTCACAAAAAATTTGATGCGGAAATGAAGCACAAATGTGGTAGTGGGCACTTTTTTCCAGACGCCAGGGGCAACTTTGGATATTTTCATGTCGTTGTCAAGAAAGAAAAATTCATTATCTGAAAAAGAGAAAAAAAATACTGTGAACAAACCCAGCTGACACACTGACCTAATTATTCATCAATATCAGACATAGAAACATATACATGTATATATATAATTAAATGATGTATTAAATTATTTATGTAATATATATTCAATTATTTATATATTAAAATTATTTGAAAAATCTTATTTATTTTAATTGAATAATTATTTTGATTATATTTAAAATGGGTTATTATAGTTAAGTAAAACTAAAACTAAAATCATAAAAAACTACATCGTTACTTGAAATAAACATTAACTGAAATAAAATAAATCAAAATAAATGCTCATTTTCATTTAGTTTAACTTGATGACTTGACAAAATCTTTAACTAAAATGAAAATGGAATATATATATATATATATATATATATATATAGAAAATAAAATTAATATTAATACATTAATATTAAATTACCATCAATATATGCAAGGCCAAAGTAAAAATGTTCCACAAGGTTTGCATGAGCGATGATCATATCAAAGACGTCTCCTCCTCTGGACTTGACGTCACACTTGACCAGGATGTTCTGTCCATTTGGCATCATAACTCTCAAGTCCCTGTGGTTTAAACTTGAACGCCCTTTGTTTGACTGTTCAGAGAGAGAGAGAGAGAGAGAGAGAGAGAGAGAGAGAGAGAAAGAGAGAGAGAGAGAGCACACATAACTGATCCTTCTTACCCAGGGCTGCCAATGCCAGCATTGTGTAACAGATTGCTTGGTGTAGAGCCAAAACTCTCGCTCTTTGGATATTAAACTGACCACAATAGAATTAGGCAGCTCTAAAACGACGAGAGGCTCCTCCAGCACTCTGATGAACTCTGGACCCGTATCCTGAGGACGACCACACACAAGAAACAGTCAAAAATCCTGAACAGTACAATTTATAAGCCAAGAGATATGTAATAATAAAAGGACATTCAGGGCAGATTTACTAACAGCTTGCTCCAGCGCAAACCCTCTTTTGGCGTTAAAAAACTACAGTCGGGATTTACTGAAGATATGCAGTGAAAAATGTAATAATTTCCCAGGAAACAAGACATAGGACATATCGAGCATATTTTTAAAAAACATTTACATTTACATTTAAACAAGCTCGGCCAGAGCTGCTGAGCTTGGTAAAGCCGCATTTGACAGCTTGTGACAGCCACAGTCTAATAGATTACCCTTTTAGATTTAATATGAAACTGTTACTAAAGCAAAACAGTGATCATAATCATGCTGAGGATGTGTAGTTTGAAAAGTGGGTAATTTATGTTGGTGATTTATTTGAATTTGGTAGAATTCATTGCTGATCCATATTGGCAGACAGTAAGTTTTGAATGCTTATATCTTCTAAATGCGAATTTTGCACTTAATAACCTTAAGAATAACATATTCATACTAAAACCAAAAAACTTAAAGGTCCCACTTTATATTAAGTGGCTTTAAGTACTATGTGCTTACATTGAAATTAATCATTTGATACAATGGACTTTTTACACTTTTTGTGTACATACATGTTTTTACATTGTACTTATATTTTGAAAATACCTGCATGTAATTACAGCTGTAATTAATGTATGTAATTACATTTGTAATTACACTTTTGACCCTTCCCTTACACCTTAACCCATCCTTAAACCGACCAATACTACACACACACCTGACCCTAACCTTACCAGTATCACATCTCAATAGCAGCACAAGTGTTTTACAATACAACCTGAACACAATAAGTACACTGTACTTATTTTTCGATGTAAGTACACAGTACTTAAAGCCACTTAATATAAAGTGGGACCAACTTAAATTTTGATTTCTTGGGGACTTCAACCCAGACAGCAACATAGCGACGGCCGGTCCAGATCCGGCCCGAAACTGGTACGTGTGGAATCCACATATACCAGATGTGGCCCGGATCTGGGCCGACACTATGTTGCTGTCTGGGAAGCCACTTTTTTTTAGATCACACGCACCTCATTATCAGCGGATCTGCTTGTTTGCAACCCTACGCGAATTTGCGCTGCTCTTGATTGCGTTGGTCATTATGGAAATGATCTGGCTGCGCCTGTGTTATTTAATGTGTGCATTGTCATTAAATCACTCCCAGAACTTTCCACTCCCATGTGCGCTTCTATGGGATTACGGTCTCACGGTAATTTGCCCTGTTTAGTAAATCTGGCCCTTAGTTCCTTACCTTTATTTTCCGTTCATTAAGGCTAAATGAAGAGCCAAACAACTGATTTGGCCTTGAGCTGAACTGACGCCGTCTATCAAGAATAGGACTTTGGGGCAGCCATGTGTTGTTTCTGCTCCTTTGGTGTAAACTATGACTTCTAGAAGACAAAGAGAATTTAGATATTAATCAAAAGCTTTGGTAATATTTTACAATCTGTTAAAGGGATAGTTCACCCAAAAATGAAAATTCTCATTAAATTGATGCTTTTAGAAGTGTTTTTCATCATTAACTAATGTAATTAACTAATGTTAAAGGGATAGTTCACCCAAAAATGAAAATTCTGTTATCATTAGTTACATTAGTAAAAAACGCTATCAATAAATGTTATTTAATGGACCTGAGCTCACATGAACTAAAACAAACAGTTGTATTTTTTATTAACTAACATAAACAAAGATTGATAAATACTGTAACAAATGTATTTTTAGTTAATAATAATTAATGCATTAACCAATGTTAACCAAAGGGACCTTATTTTTTTATGGTGTAACAAATTATTTCCTCATCTTATTTAAATTAGAGACAGGAATAAATGCACATAAGCTCAATTAAATCATAAAAGTCAACATAAAATGAAAATTGATACACATTCTTGGTCTAACTGTGTAATTCATCGGTGCAAATCACTTCATAATCTTTTATCAAAATGTTTCTGGAAAAGGCAACTTTCCTTGAATTATGTCACAAAACTCCTTCCATCCAACAATCATTCTGATCTCCCACTTTCCATGATTCAGTCAATTCCCAATGGATAAAATCAAGTTTTATCCATTGGGAAGTCCTGCCTTACTTTTGTTTTTCATGATGTTAAATGTATGATTTGAGTGTTACTCACTTGCTGAAGTCTGCTGGTGATGGTGTGCTGTTCCCTTTCAGAGGCCAAACTGAGTTCTGACAGGAAGCACCTAATGGATATAAAGACGGTTATACGACAGCGTTTGCCTTCATTTTAAGAATAACGCCACTTGGTGAGGTTATTTAAAAAACCTCAGTTGATCAAATAATGACTTTTGAGAAACATACCCCGAAGTCTTTCTCTAACCATCTGGCTTCGGTCTATGAGATGAGCAGAATCATTTGGGTTTTTTTCAGCCTAGAAAAAAAAAAAAAAACGATGCTCAGCAAATATTTTTGTTAAGTAATTATGGCAGATCCATATTCAAAAGGAAAACTGCATAAATTGTTTTAAAATATTTCCATTACAAACACTTTTAGTGAACCTACACTCAAAAAAATATTTCAGCTGTTTTTTAAAATTTACGAATTTCAATTGTCTAGTAAAATTCCATTAAATTGAATTGAATAATCCTTACATATTATTCATATTATTGATTAAGAATCTTAAATGAGTTAAAAAAATTGTTGTTCATATTTATAAATTAAAAAAAATGAAAATTTTTGAATACGAATCACATAAACGGAAATGGTCCATTCCCTTCTTCCATTAAAATGTATATAAAATGTTTTAATAAGCTTATTTCAAATTCTTAAATGCACTGGATATGCACTTTGTAACGTGTAAACAGGGACGAAGAGAGGTGTAAATCCAGTTGCAGCAGTATTTATTGAAAACGAAAACAAAGATAATCCAACTAGACGAACAGGAACAGGAACAGGAACAGGAACAATAATAGAAGAGCAGGAACGCAACAGCTTCACACAACATGCAAAGTCAACAACCGACAAACCAAGACTGAAACACTTGGGTATATATACACTCAAGGGGAGATTGGCAAAGTAGACACATCTGGGAACAATCAGGAACTAATCAACAAGAAACACTACAAAGGACTACAAAACATGGAGCAAGACATGAAATAACATAAAAGTCCAGGTACACAGAAGACGGGAACACAGGCTGGGATCATCACACACTTGTAGTGTACTTCAAATCTTAAAAGTATATTAAAAAAGATAATATTAATAAACCACAAGGACATTTAAAATGTGAACTTTGTAATAATGTCAAATTATTTGTTTTCCTTAAAGTGCATTTTAAATTATTATGTTTTAATAATCTTTTGTTGTGCTTTAAAGAAGTAGTACATCCATTTTGATGTGCTGACTAACATACCAAAGCACATGTAAAGTATTTGATTATAATTTGTTATTTGATATTTGTTATTTTATCATTACAAATGTGAGATTACAATACATGACATACAAGTCACACTAGAAATAACATTAAAGTATATTTTAGTTTACCATAAATGTCAGTACATTCAGCAGTACACTATAGTAACCATATTTCAAAGACAAGAGAAGTAATTATGAAATTACATATACAGATGTAGGCTACTTAAGTGGGTCATTTTCAACTCATTGCATTTAATATATATTTTAAACTATAATACATTTCCATTTAATTGTAAATAACTTGCAATTAAGTGTCTGAAAATATTGTTTCAGTTGTAGCGTCTGGACCAATCACACACACAAATTATTCATTTTACCTAATGAATAGTCCGGCAAACTCACTCTCCCAACAAAGACCAGTGTAACTTCCCCCGAAACTAACATCCCAATGAAGCTAACACCACTGGAAGAACTCGGGGTCCTGTTACATAGATAAGGATTTTTACGACCTCTAAAAGGGAATTCCTGAGAGATGTGACACTCACTTAATTCTCCTGAGAAGGAGAAATAAACCCTGTTAATCCTATATATATATATATATATATATATATATATATATATATATATATATATATATATATATATATATATATATATATATATATATATATATAACCACTTGAGAAATGTATAACATGTATCTAATATTCACATCTCATGATTTTCCTTCTGATGTTGTTTTGGCCTATGTTTTCTTGTAAACTCTAATGGGTTAATGTTTCAGACTTTGCATACTATGGTTAGCCAACATCATATGGCATATTTGGTCTCTATAACTTGGTACTTTGAAGATCGAAATGACTGTGTACATGATATGTCGATAACAACAACATATTATTATTACAAGAATCTTTTAGTTTCTTCATCGGCTACCACCCCTCCAGCGGGCACATGCAAATGAGCACCAAATTCTCCCGCCTGGGACTTCCACCTTTCTTATTGACCGAGCCAACCCTGAAAGGTGGGACCTTTCTAAGGGTTTATATTGCATCTCTTGACTCTTAGCTCTCTCTCTCTTGGCTTTTGGACTCTCTGGACACTCTTGGCTCTCTGAGCCATTGACTTTCGGCTCTTTGAGCCGTTGACTTTCTCTTGGTCCTTCCTGAGAAGTCTTGATGTGAAGATGATGCTAAACTAGAAGTTTTCTAAGTACCCTAAGCTTGTGCCAGGCTGCGGCCTTGTCTTTCCATTCACCAAAGATCCTCTGACTCCAACCGGTTCTCTCTCATCAAAACAACGTCAGCAAAGATCAACTGGAGCCTCAACAAATTGCATCAGGACAGTTTAATTCAAATGGGCGAGACATGCAAGTATCAAACTTAGTCTCATTATTTGATACATTGTAACCTTACATCTCTTAAAGCAGTGTTTCTCATCCTTATTGGAGTATTGGACCCCCATAATATCTGAAACCGGCCTCATGGACCCCCCTACCCCTGTTCTCACCCGCCATCCAATGTTTTCTTTCCAATCACAATGATTTTCACAGTTAAACGCTATGAATGCAATATCAGTGAAAGCAAGTTAAGTAATTAATATTTTTTTTAATGACTGGCAACTAGAATTTAATTTGATTGCATTGAAATGGCACAACAATTACACAATCAATCACAACAACATTGTCAATTTCAGAACAATATTCTACTGCATTCTGTAAAACATCACATGTCCATTAATGTCCAATTTGAGATTAATATTTTAACAACGTCCATTTGACTGTTACTTTCTCTCCCCTATGCGACAGTTCTCTGACTGAAATCAACGTGCTGTAAACGTGCTAGATTCAGTAAAATGGCGGCATATTGCGGTAAAAATAAAAACGCACATGAGGTCATTTAAAATAATTTTGTAATTTCAACTAGGGCTGCACGATTTGGGGAAAATGTCATATTGCGATTATTGAGGTCAATATTGTGATTGCGATATGCGATATAATAAACAAAAGGTTTCATGAGTCAACTTGCTTAGTTCTAAAGCAAAATGCACACTCAGATTAGTGATACTTCTGTATATTAATGTGTATTTCTCCACTCAAACTAGCAACAACAACTAAATTATTGATAACACCTTTAATGATCAATACACCATTGATGCCTGGCTAAAAATGTCATTACAAGTGAAAGCTCAAATTTTTTTAAAAACATTTATTAGGCTTCAAAAAATATAACAGCTTTTAATTTGTGAACTTCAAAAAATCCTCACGATAAACCCATAATAAATGTCATATTTACCTGTGCCTTTCCTGTCTGACAGGTAGGACATATACAACAATTGAATAAAGTTATCAAATTAGCCTGCATAAATTATAAATTATATATAGACTAGGCCCCAGGGACGTGCACAGGAATTTTGAGGGGCAGTTGCTCTGACCTGAAAAAAGGGCACCCCCCCTTGCCTTATCTGACCGTGTTTATGTCCAAACTCAATGCCTCATATTATGGTCTTATTATTAGTTATAAAGATTGCAAAATGTCAGAGATGACAGGTTTATGATATACAACTTTGTAAACAGTATACAAAATGTATTAACAATATTGTTAAATGTCACCAAAATACACATGAGAAAAAGAGTTCCTCATATTATTTTTTATTGTTTTTTAATTATTATTATTATTATTTTTTTTTTAAATAAATAATCTGGATTGAATTGACAGATGGGGAAAAACTCGCTTCTAATAAAAAAAATAAAAATAAAAATAAAAAACGCATAGATTTCGGGAAAAAATACAATCCTTTTTTAACCTTTTGGCTTCCCGTACATTCAGTTGTGCTTCTTGCTGGTATTCAGTTCTGATGGTACGTATGGTAACTGGGCAACTACCCATGATTTGTAGTATGATTGTGTAAAGGGAACAGGAATTCCGGTAAGAAACAGAATCGACTGCAACACCGGTCGCGTGCAGCGCTGCAGCCACGTAAACAGAGTTTGCCTTTCCCCTACTGACTTTCACTTTCGGTGCCCGAATGGAAGTGAATGAGGCTTTGCGATTTTTTTTTTTATCTAGGCCTACATGAAATTCTGCATCCATTGTACGATTTATTTATTTTTCCCCCCCTCGGAAGGGAAACGTGAGTTGAGAAGGGCATATGGGCAGTTGCCCGGGCAACCTGAGCAACCCCCCTGTGCACGTCCCTGCTAGGCCCTAATCCTTATTAAAGCTACAAAAGTTCTTTAGTCAAGAGCACCGAGTAATTTTCTCTGTTCAATTTGTTCTTTGATTAACTTTACTTACAGAAAGCTTAATTGGATGCTGGCGCTTTAAGAACAGCCGCTGTTGAGACGCGGATTTCTCTCAAAACTCTTTACGTCCATCATAAGTCTGCTCTTATGTTATGAAGATACTCGACAAAACGATATTTTGGCATAACTGTGTGTGTTGTTCGTTCAAGCGCGAAAGAGAACTGTATTCTGGCGCGCGGTCTGTTTATGCGATAATGCGCATGATACTGGCGCGCGTCTTTCTGTGAGTCAGCACATTCACAGGCAGCGCGCTCTCTTTTGACTTGTCATGCAAGAATGCTTTAAAGGCATTCGCACGAATAAGAGCGGGATCATGTACACTAGCCAAAGGATGACAAAAAAGTAACAGATGCTGCGTTAACAGCCCTAATTTGTTTATTTCATATAAAATCGCGGCATCTTGCATCATAAAATAAAGGCTTGACATCGCGATTACGATTGCGATATGATTAATAGTGCAGCACTAATTTCAACCTTGATTCTGGTTTTAGTAATACTAAAGTAAACAATAAAGATAAAAAATAAATTTAGGATTTTTAAAAATATATATTTTTGGTTTTTCGGACCCCCTGCAATAATGCCACGGACCACTAGGGGTCCGCGTACCCCCGGTTGAGAAACACTGTCTTAAAGGACGTGTTAGAACTAAACTGATGGTTTGCTCAAGGCTGATGATCTGCTGAATTTCAAACAATGCTATAACTTTTTGCTTTCCTGTATTCTTCTTCAGCTCTCTTTCCCTTGGTAAACTGTATGCATGTATGTGTGTATGTTAGAGTAGTTTAAATGTTTAGTCTAGTTAATAAAGTCTTGTTCATATCACACGTAAAGTTGTCCGTGTCTCAAGCTCATATCTGGAAGTCAATAATCATATCGCTCTTAACTACTTGCTCTTAGAAGTACTTAGTAAGAAAAACATTTCCCATGCCCCGGAAATGTACATTTCTATTAATTAATTAATAACCAATATTGAGGGTTCACAGAATGAACTGAGTAATTGGTTGTAATGTTAATGTAGCTACACCAATTTAACCCGATTAACTGATCCAAATATTCATAATCAATTATAACAAGTTACGATTGATTATTAATATTTCATAGTGCTAATTCGCTACACAGTGCTAGCTGGTAATCTAATGTTTTCACACTGTTTAAGTATTGTATTAAAGGTGCAGTGTGTGATTTTTAGCGGCATCTAGTGGTGAGGTTACGAATTGCAACCAACAAAAGTTACGGTGGCCGACAGGAAAATATGTCATCGTCTGAGACAGCAGAGAATAGCCAGTTCAGCAATGAGGTTTCTTTACAAGGATAAATTAAAAAATTATGTTTACTTAATTATTCAGTAAAACTCTATGTTATTGCGAATATTATTGTTACTTGTTCATCATTGTGTCAGTGTTTTATTCGCTGAATTAAGCTTGCTTCCTTGCACGAAGAGCAACATAGTAACGAAACGTGTTTGTCCGTTTAGGGCCACTGTAGAAACATGTCGGCGCATTTCAATGTAAGGGAACCCGCGTTGTATGTAGACAGAAACTGCTCATTCTAAGGTAATACAAATATAACGGTTCATTAAAGCTGCTGTCGGCAACATTTTTTTGATCATATTCAGTGAAATCGACACTATAATCCGACAGAACAACATAAATAAAGTGGTTTTAGAAAAAAACCCGAGCTTCTAACTCCACCTGGAGCGTGTTATTTGTTTTGCAAAAATCCACCGCTTCCGGATCATCGGGTCCAATCAGCGCAGGGGGGTGTGAGATCTGACTGTCAATCACAGGTCGTGCACACGCCACCCTTCGCGCACGTTACAATCACATGCACACGCCTGAAGTTCGGCAGTAAGGAAGAGTGATGGCAGAAAAGATTCCAATTCCTCGGTTAACCTCAAGAGCTAGGAGGTCAAAAACAACTCAGGAAAAGAGAACACCTGCTGAAAAGAGAGAAGTAAAGAAAGAAAGCGACCGTGCCCGTAATAAAACCAGGATCAACATCGGATCGGCATTTGAAAGGTGGAGAGATTTACGTGATTTAATTGGGTTCAAGCTGGATGCAGAGCTTGCAACATTTCTTCTCGACAGGTAATTGTGCTTTATCAACCAGTTACTTTATTTCTTAGTGTTATGTTAGTAATCTAAGTATGTTTGCCCAAATGTGTTGGTATGGATAGCTAACGTTAGCACTTGTTGGGCAGGTTCGTTAGCTTTTTTTGCACTGAAATCCGTGTGAACGTAACGTTAGGTGGATAAACATGTCCAGATGAAGGGATAAAGTTCGGCTTTTTGGAAGAATCATTGCTACTCTATCTTTCTTACGAGAGTAAGAACAGTAGTAAAGCTACTGTTATTGTATGTGCTATCTGACTAACGTTAGCTCTGTTATATAAGCAATAGAACAATGTACAATGACCATGTCTGCCGCATATACCATACAGTAATAATAGCGTTTCAGACAGACGATGGTGTTTATTTACGTTTAATTGGTGGGTAATCCATTTCGTAACAATCTACTCCAAAATAACAAACCAACAATAACAAAATACTCCATGTTGTTGATGAATGCTGATGAGACGGACGAGTTCACAGAATATCTGGTGCACAGGCACTGACGAGCACGAACTCGGTGGGAGGGTATTCGTTGATAGTGGGGTGGGACATGAGAGTTGTAAACATTAAAAATTTTGCCTAAGTCCACTCAATCTGCCAGACTTGCCGACTGGAGCTTTAAGTAAGGTCTTTATACACCACTGAAAACTTATTTTTCAAGGTAGTGAGGAAACGCGCTCTGTAGCGATGTGTGTTCGCTGTCGGCTACGGTAGAAACATGACGACACAATATGTCGACCTCCATAGAAGGGGGCGCCCACGGTTATGGAGATATAAATGTCTCATTCTAAGGTAATAAAAACATAACGGTTCATTATGCAAGGTCTTTATACACCACTGAAAGCATAGTTATGGATCTTATATTGCATTTCTGTCCATAGATCCTCAGAAATATTACACATTGCACCTTTAATTGTTTAAATAACTGTAGATAGTTAATATATTTCACAGTTACCTGCAGCACATCCTCGGCCATCTGTCTGATGGCTTTCTCTGGCCGGGGCAGGACAGCAGTCTTATGGTGATGTTCACACGTCTCCAGCAACGTCAGGAGGTTCACACGTTTGTGAGCCACATCCTCGCACATGCTCAGTAAAAGGCTGTTCAGGTCGTGTCTGAGCTGGACAGGCTAGCGGGAGACGAGGTGCAATAAGTGTTCAAAGAGTTTTACAAGTGCTCAAAAAAGTAGAAAAATAATAAACTCTGCACGTTAGCTTGTTTTGATCATTGATAAATATAAATGCTAATTTTAAGAGGGATACCTGACATCAAAAAGAGTTAAACTTGATTTGATGTTGATCTCACGGTCAAACTTGTGATCATCGGTGAACAAAACAGACCGAACACAATAAGCTGAATTAAAAAAGAAAAGAAAAAGATAAATAATGTACTAATGTTTGCTTGAATAATGTTTATTCTTTAATATTTTGTATTTTGGTGGGATTTCAAGCAGATTGGTGCCATCTGGTGGGAGAAATAAGGAAACCATACGTAATAGGGCTGTGTATTACCAAGTTGGCTATATGAGTATTTTCAGACATAATTAATAGGTTCACATTTGGATATGTATTTAGAAATTATCAAAGAGTACTTAATCGTGGCTGATTTGTAGATTTTACCTAATAAATAGCACTGTATTTTCATATCTTTTTGTATTTCCCAATTTAATTAATTTTTAAATAATTTTTATAGTCATTTAAACTAAATTTAAATTTTTTTTGTCATTTTTGACCATGAAGATCCCAAGTGTGACTATTTTTATAGACCATTTAGCCTTTTCTATTTCTATTCATGTCCAGGTCCATTCCAAAAATTAAATTTAAAATACTAAATTTTTTCTGTCTAAAATGATCAAAGGCCACCAGATGATTTTGTGAAGAAGAGGGACCCACCTGATTTTGTGGAAGTTGATAATCTACTGCCCAATAGAGAGTCATGCCTAGTGAGTAAACCACCATCTATAATCAGAGAAAATAAATGCTAAATTCTTTGCCATATACAACATGCTTGAAAAGTGCATCTTCTACTTCACTTCAGAATTAAAATTTCCTGATAATTTACGAATCCCCACATCATCCAAGATGCATCTTTCTTTCTTCAGTCAAAAGAAATTAAAGTTTTTGAGGAAAACATCAGGATTTTTCTCCATATAATGGACTTCAACAGTTTGAAGGTCCTAATTGTAGTTTCAATGCAGCTTCAAAGAGCTCTACACAATCCCAGCCGAGGAATAAGAGTCTTATCTAGCCATAGCCAACCCATTTGTCATTTTCCAACATTTATATACTTTTTAACCACAAATGCTCGTCTTGCACTAGCTCTGTGATGCGCCACGCATTACGTAATCACGTTGAAAGATCACAATTGGCCCTTCAACCCATCGGTCCCCGTTGAAGTCAGCTATATGAAGAAAAATCCTGGAATGTTTCCTCAAAAACATTAATTTATTTTCGACTGAAGAAAGAAAGACATAAACATCTTGGATGATGTGGGGATGAGTAAATTATCAGGAAATTTTTATTCTGAAGTGAACTAATCCTTTGAAGGGTTAGTTCACCCAAAAACTTTGGGGTTTGAGTGCGCGAAAACCCCCCACAAAATATTAATCTCACACGCGCATTCACAAGAGCACCACGACGCATATAAACACACGTTGGATATTTATATTTTGTAAATAACGTGGTAATTATATTTTTTAGTGCACACGAAGCACTCGCGTCACTTTTTTAAAATTGAGGTTAAACCACTGGAGGCACATGGATTACTTTAATGGTGTCTTTACTGGCTTTCTGGGGCTTGAAAGTGGTAGTTGAATAGCTGTCAATGGAGGAACAGAAAGCTCTCAGATTTCAACATAAAGATCTTCATTCGTGTTCCCGAAGATGAAGAAAAGTCTTACGGGTTTGGACATGAGCGTGAGTAATTAATGACAGAATTTTTGGGTGAACTGAGCCTTTAAAGGGATAGTTCACCCAAAAATGAAAATTCTGTCAGTAATTACTCTCCCTCATGTTGTTCAACCCCGTAAGCCTTTCGTTCATCTTCGGAACACAAATTAAGATATTTTTGATTAAATCTGAGAGCTGGATCACTCCTCCATAGGCTTCTAAGGGATTGAAACTTGCCGGCCCCGAAAAGTTATTAAAGACATCGTTAAAATAGTCCAAGTGACTACAGTGGCTCAATCTTAAGTTTATCAAACGACGAGAAAACTTTTTGTGCCCAAAAAAAACTAAAATAATGACTTTATTTCAACTATTAATTTCCTTCTCTGTGGGCCTTGAGTCAGTTCACTAGTGTAACAGTGCAGCGCTTCTGTGTTGTACGTCACACGCATCACACACATGACCAGCGTCGGCCAATAGTGAGCCTACGTGTGACGTAGCTCTACGCAATCACACTACGTTAACTGACTCGAGGCCCAGAGAGAAGGAAATTAATAGTTGAAATAGAGTCGTTATTTTTGTTTGTTTTTGCGCACAAAAAGTATTCTCGTCGCTTGATAAACTTAAGATTGAGCCACTGTAGTCACTTGGACTATTTTAACGATGTCTTTAATAACTTTTCGGGGCCGGCAAGTTTCAATCCCTTAGAAGCCTATGGAAGAGTGATCCAGCTCTCAGATTTAATCAAAAATATCTTAATTTGTGTTCTGAAGATGAACGAAGGTCTTACGGGGTTGGAACAACATGAGGGAGAGTAATTACTGACAGAATTTTCATTTTTGGGTGAACTATCCCTTTAAGACACTGACCACTCCTTCTCTTAACATTCAGCAAGAAAGTCAGGCTATCTACCATAATTGTAGGCCAACTCACCTTCTCCGTGGCCTGTCTCCTGGGGGAAGTGTTGCTCTGTGACAGTTCTGGGGAAGTGAAGGATCCCACGGCCTCAGATCGGCCACAGGTCTTGAAGGCAATCCTGCCGACCGCAGAGAGGAGCATGGAGCCAGGGCTGATGACACAGCACATGTTACCAGGATCTGGATGAAGGGAAGGAGGCACAATGGTGACAGATTATGTTGGCAATGATGGATTAGAGCATGAAAAAGAGTTGAAAGAGCGTTCTACCTTTACTGGAGATGTCTATCAAGACTTCTGCAGCCCCTAGGAGGAGAGCCCAGACCTCGTCCTCCTCCAGAGGTGCTCCTCGTGACTCCAGCACCTCCGCCAGGGTCACAAACATGCTCATTCTGCCAGACGCAAAACACACACACAAGCACATTACAATAGCACACACATGCATGAAAAGGTTGAGTTGGATTTCATAACTGGTTTTCCCTCCCTTCCTACACTTTAGCATACTTTTAAAAAGAGTATGGAATTAATACACTTTAAAAGTAAGAACTGAATCTAATGTTTTCAGACACTTAATTGCATGTTATTTACAACTGAATGAAAATGTGTTATAGTTTAAATTCATATTAAATGCAATTAGTTGAACTTAAACGGATAGTTCACCCAAAAATTTAAATTCTGTCAGTAATTACTCACCCTCATGTTGTTCCAACCCCGTAATACCTTATAGCGTAGTGCTTCTGTGTTGTACGTCACACGCATCACACACATGACCAGCGTCGGCCAATAGTGAGCCTACGTGTGACGTACATCACAGAAGCGCTGCGCTATTACACTATGTGAACTCACTCGAGGCCCACAGAGAAGGAAATGAATAGTTGAAATAAAGTCGTTTTTTTTTTTTGCGCACAAAAAGTATTCTCGTCGCTTGATAAACTTAAGATTGAGACACTGTAGTCACTTGGACTATTTTAACGATGTCTTTAATAACTTTTTGGGGAACAAGTGTCAATCCCTTAGAAGCCTATGGAGGAGTGATCCAGCTCTCAGATCTAATCAAAAATATCTCAATTTGTGTTCCGAAGATGAACGAAGGTCTTACGGGGTTGAACAACATGAGGGAGAGTAATTACTGACAGAATTTTCATTTTTGGGTGAACTATCCCTTTAAGAGTGCTTTCTTGATCTTTATATATTATTTCATATTTACTTAATTTGTCTGTGGTTAAAGAATACTGCTGAATGTACTGACAAGCATTTATGGCAAACTAAAATACACTTTATAATAATTCGTTACATTTATATAGCGCTTTTCTAGGTACTCAAAGCGCTTTTGCACATGGAAGGGGGAATCTCCTCAACCACCACCAATGTGCAGCTCCACCTGGATGATGCGACGGCAGCCATAGTGCGCCAGAACGCCCACCACACACACACACACACACACACACACACACACACACACACACACACACACACACACACACACACACACACACACACACACACACACACGCTTACTGGTGGAGAGGAGACAGTGATGAAGCCAATCAGTATATGGGGATGATTAGGAGGCCATGATGGACAGAGGCCAATGGGCAAATTTGGTGCCCTACTCTTTTTCCGAAGGATTTTTAATGACCACAGATAGTCAGGAGCTCGTTTTAACGTCTCATCTGAAGGACTGTGCTCTTTGACAGTATAGTGTCCCCATCACTTTACTGGAGCGTTAGGACCCACACAGGGTGAGCGCCCCCTGCTGGCCTCACTAACACCTCTTCCAGCAGAAACATGGTTTTCCCAGGAGGTCTCCCATCCAGGTACTGACCAGACTCAAACCTTCTTAGCTTCAGTGGGCAACCAGTCTTGGGTGATATGACTGCTGGCCAAAGTTTTGTTTTTATTGTGAGTGTACACAAATTAAAATACAGTTTCGAATGATGTCTTACTCTTATCTGTATGCAGGGGCGTAATCTACCACTTTTTGCTAGGGTCGATATTGTCCCCACCACTTGAAACATCTCGCGGCACGGATGTACCAATACAAATTAATAAAATATCTCCAGTTAACTTGCAGAGCATGCATTTCGTTTGTTTGTTAAATAAGAGGTGATCTAGCACGCTGAAATTTGTTTTTGAAATCAAGTGATCAAAGTGCACGTTGACTCTGCGATCAGTGGTGCAGATACAGTGTTCTCTTGTGACTCGCGCACACCGCAGTCTTCACACGGACGCGCGCTTTAATCCGTTTTGGAGACTCTCTATTCGTTCCGATGAAATCACAAAATAAAATGCACTCAAATGTGTCCCTGCTTAATATACAACCACTGATAAACATAATCGGTTTTAATTAGGAAAAAAAAAAAACAATACGAGTGCGGATTAGAACCGAGAACCTCTGACACGCTTGGCAAAAGTTCTGCCACTGGACCATTAATGTACATAAGTATTGTAGTCGGATCTATATATTTATTCACGTGAAAATTATCGGTACTAACAATATATTAGATCTCATTAAACGACAAATTAAACCCAATGTACTATTTAAATGTACCCCACCCAAACACACACACACACACACACACACACACACACTTGTCCCACCCACTTTTTAAAACAATGTTACGCCACTGTCTGTATGACCACAAATTATGGAGTATTTTGTGACCTATGCACATTCTGTTTACTGTGCTGCTAAGTGCTTAATACACTAAAGGAGGCTGTACTGTAGCAACTACCTCAGGGGACTAAATACCGCTAGTTGGAACAAATTGGAATTTGCACTACTGTCTGTTCAAAATAACCCAGTCTTGGGCTACAGGGTTATATGGCTGCTGGATAGCGAACTTTATGCCATTTCTGTTGTAACTTGTATGTCATATATTTAAGTTAGCAACACATTTGTGGTGATGAAGTTGAAATTTAGTACATTCAAAATATATTAACTTTAAATGCAATATCAAATAACACACTACAGTTAAATCATAATCAAGTAATTTTTAAATCAAGTTTTATATTAAGTATGTGCTTTAGTCTGTTAGTCAACACATGAAAATAAGTATACTTCTCTAGTAAGGCATGACAAAAGATTATCAAACTTACACTGTAAAAAAAAGTGTCTGCCTTCAATTTTTAAGTAAAATCAACTTGGATGTTTCAGTCATTTTAACTTAAATTACATCAAACTGACTACTTTCTGAAATTTAAGTCATTTCAACTTAAATTACATCAAACTGACTACTTTCTGAAATTTAAATCATTTCAACTTAAATTACATCAAACTGACTACTTTCTGACTCTTGTATAACGTAAAAAAGTGAAAACAAATGCTTTTTTTGATGAGTTAAAGCAATGTCATAACTTATTGATCATATAATTCTTTACAGTGTAATGAGTCAAAATGTACTTTGACATTATTACAGTTCACTTTAAAAGGTGTACTTATGAAATAGTCAGTTTTCTTTTTTAAAATATACTTTTAAGATTTGAACTACGCTACAAAGTACATATTCAACTCAATTAAGCAATTTTCCTAAGGGAACCCTTGGACTTCATAACTGTTTTCCCCTTGTTTGGCAGGAAACACCTTCAATCTTTCTTTAGACTCCAGGTTCTTTGACTCGTAAGTAACACCAATTAACTTTTGGAGACATCGTTAGCCTAGGGATTCACATACTCTTTCCACCCTTCACTGAGAACATTACAGAGTTTGTTAGAACATTACAGAGAATGACAAGAGTGTGAGCATATTATGACATAATTTTAATTTTGAATGAAATGTCCCTTTGATTGCAGATGACTGCAACCTAAACTTTAAAAGGTCCATCATTACACTTCATGTAACCTTCATTGCATTTGCGTAAATTGGCAAGCTATGATTAGCGAAAGCACAGTCTCCAGCAAACCTCTTTACCACAGGAGTTAAATAGGGGAATTACCTTGCTTGCATTTAACGTAAGAAAGCACTAAACACTGCACATTTCTCTTCATCATGTCAGTCTCGCTTTTGCACACTTGCATGCAAGACTTCTCCTCTAGTAATTGGCTTTGACAGAGCCTGGTGGATTTGCTCTAATGTGTCTTCTAACTAAAGTTAAAGCACCATAAAAATGATAATTAAAAGACAGTTGTCATTGACATCCATGCTGTACAACATATGACAATTTCCTCCAAAAGAATGAATGAGGTTTTTTCCAGTTGCATGCAGGCTCAAAGAAAGGTTAGCCTAATCAGTTGAGCTGGAGTACTAATTAACACGCAAATTGGCTTGCAAAGGTTGAGTCAGAATATTTTCAATATTACTTTAAAGCATCTTGTTCAATTGTATAAGATTGATTTATAGTCAATTGATTTTCAGCTAAATGAATATATATAGTGATTTGAATATGTGACCCTAGACCACAAAACCAGTCATATGGGTCAGTTATACATCATCTGAAAGCGGAATAAATACGCTTTTCCATGTAATAAGCTTTCCATGATGTATGGTTTGTTAGGATAGGACAATATTTGGCCGAGATACAACTATTTGAAAATCTTGAATCTGAGGGTGCAAAAAAAATCACTCACAAAAATAAATGTTTTCCATATTTACGGTAGGAAATCTACAAAATATCTTCATGGAACATGATCTTTACTTAATATTCTAATGATTTTTGGCATAAAAGAAAAATCGATCATTTTGACCCATACAATGTATTGTTGGCTAGTGCCACAAATATACTATGTGACTTGTGACTGGTTTTGTGATCCAGGGTCACATATTTGTAATTGCATTTATGCAGTAAAATGCCGGTTGCTCTACGTAGTGGATTAGCATTTTGCCCCTCAGGACTGTCACTTGCATTGAATCATGGAGTAGAAACAGTGGTAACACTTTAGTTTAAGGTCCAATTCTCACTGTTAACTAGTTGCTTATTAGCATGCATATTACTAGGATATTGGCTGTTTATTAGTACTTATAAAGCACATATTAATGCCTTATTCTGCATGATCATATTCTACATCCCTTAATCACCCAATACCTAAACTTAACAACTACCTTACTAACTATTAATAAGTAATAATTAGGAGTTTATTGAGGCAAAAGTCGTAGTTAAAATAGTTAATAGTGAGAATTGGACACAAATCTAAAGTATGACCGAAACATTCTTTCCTTTACTACAATACACTAATTTCAAGAGATTCACCTTAACCGTATTTGAAATGAATGTTTGTCATGATTTTCTCTTCTTGACAGAATTATACTGTGATTAAAAACTTGCACCAAGTTCAACTGAAATATTGACGTTGGCAAAAAAGCATCACCTATCTTGTCTGGACTAAATGTAAATGTGTTGAGGCCTAATAGCATATGTTTCTCAAGTAAAGGATATTATAACTGCCATGTATAAATAGGCAAAACACTCTAAACTTCATTATTGTACCTGCCATAAATGGTATAACTGTGCCAGAGGGTTTAAAACTGTTTTGCTAAGGGAAAAATAAATAATTATTAAGATGCTATGCTGTTAAATATTAGAGAGAAGATGGCCTTCTCATTCCAGTTTTATGTTCGCCACTAATAACTTACTGTGCTTCCCACATTTCTGTGTGCTAAAACATTGTATTTATCTATGGCTATGTAACGTTAAACGTTCAAGGACAAGTTGTAAAGCATGTTTACCTTTCTACATTCGATAAACGCAGAGTTGTCCTCCGGATATCTTCTGCTCAGTAAAAATCCTTTCAAGCATCTTGCTCTGTCCCTCTCAATTACATACCGACAAAAACACTCCTTTTATAATTATCGATATCACTGTTATTATCCAGGAGCATTCCCTCCATTGAAATGTTGTCGCTGCCGTGTTTTAGCTTAATTAGTCCTATTCTTAGAGTCCAGCCATAAGAACTCAATTGGATTAGAAAAGGCCAGTGGGCGACCAATCAGTGTGTCCAACCCCCCCCCCCCCCCCCCCCCCCCCCCACCCCCCACCAGACCTTGACTAATCTAACTCAATAGATGTGAACTGTGACAGTTTCACTACTGTCATGTACAGTATATTCTCATATGCATTCACATGATGCATTTATATAATGTTATGTATGATTGAAAAGTTTTAGAGGGATATCCCTCGGATGCGTCACTTTTGTCGCATGAATTACTTAATTATTATGCACACAGCATTGACCTGTAAAAGAGATAATAGGATGCAGCTTTCCAAGTGCAAAAGTATGTAAACATGCATAAAACACACACACACACACACACACACACACACACACACACACACACACTCCACTTCTATGGCAAGCCGTTTTAGCTTAAATTGTACCCAGCCTTACTCGTCGTAATTGCATTTTTACTAGTAAGAATTCAATTGGAGAGCTCTACAATTCAATTCTTACTAGTAACAATTACAATTAGAGAGCTCTCTAATTCAATTCTTACTAGTAAAAATACAATTGGAGAGCTCTACAAATGAATTTTACTAGTCATATTTCTCCATTGACTTCCATTCATTTTTAATTACAGAGCACTCTAATTGAATTGTTACTAGTAAGAATGCAATTACAGAACTCTCTAATTCAATTCTTACTAGTAAAAAAACAAATTAAAGTATAATTGCAGAGCTCTGTAATTTAATTAAAGAGCTCTGCAATTGAGTTGTTACTAGTAAGAATTGGATTAGAGAGCTCTCTAATTGGAATTCTTACTAGTAACAATTCAATTGTACAGCTCTCTAATTGTAATTCTTACTAGTAATAATTGGAAAAGAGAGCTCACTATTCAGTGCCATCCCATTATGATAATCGTGCCTCATGTTTATTCATCTGGCATTCATATTGATCTTGCGTATTTTGATATATTTATTAGGCTAATGGTACCGAAGATGTGTTGTGAATGTTACGTTTTGCTTATAGACATATTTGTGAATGTGATACATGCATGTGTGTAGGCCTACATCAAAGTGAAAATTAAGTGTATTTCAAACTCTGAACTCAGTCCCCAAGTAAATTCGGTTATTAAATAAACAAATAGCAAAACGAGTTGTGCGGTGTCCCCACCACTTTTCAAAGCAAAGTTACGCCACTGCTTATCCCATATAATTTGCGGGATAATTAGGGCCAGACTGGGCAACAGCATAGATTTCGGGTTTGTCCCGAATTTTTCGTGACGTCTGGTCACCCTAGTTAAAGTCTTCATAATGTAATAGTAGCCGAATGCAATATATATATATATGAATACAAAGGCTTATATGTATGTATGAAATGTCTAACCACGCCTAATATGACTTTTATTTTGAAAAGTGGGGAATGGGTGTAATCCGTTTTGCATCTAATGAATATGAGTTTTTACTAGTAATAATTGCATTAAAGAGCTCTCTAATTGTAATTTTTACTAGTAAGAATTGAATTAGAGAGCTCTGCAATTATAATTCTTACTAGTAATAATTGAATTAGAGAGCTCTCTAATTGCATTTTTACTAGTAAGAATTGAATTGTAGAGCTCTCTAATTGAATTCTTACCAGTAAAAACGCAATTACGACGAGTAAGGCTGGGTGCAATTTAAGCAGAGCCGGTCCGAGCCTTTTGGGGGCCCTAAGCAGAATTTGATTTGGGGGCCCCCTCCCACTACGCAAAGTCACCTGTGCTTGATGATTATTGACACAAATGTCACGCAATAATGATACATTATAAAATGAATACAGTGAGGTTATGTTTTAATACAAAATAAATACTTAATAAAAAATAGATGCCTACTTAAATAAAAAAGTTTTAACTTTTTCTTTACTCTTTTACTAACTCTTTGAAACTTCTTAAAACAAACTGTTGCTAAAATAATGACAAAACTGAGAAATCAGAAACATAATAAGAGCAAGGGTTCAACAATGACAATTATTGTTGAAAACTGTACAAATATTATTATTTCTCAACTGTCTCAATACAGTGTAACTGTCCTCAAAATCTTTTTTATTATTATTATTGTTACAGACTTTGTTGGATTGTACATGACAGAATTCAACAAAGTCTGTTACTATAATACCGGTAATGATGTACTGGCGCTCGTTGTACAGTATGTGTGTATGCAATCTATTTTTCCCCTCGGGGCTTGCCGTAGATAGGAATGGGTCGTGCGCACTTGGTACTGGAGTGTCGCGGGTTTTTAGAGTTAGTGATCTGAAGTGTGGTATAATAAAGTGGAGAAGAGTTCAAACTGCTATGTTTATTATTTATTCAAACTGCTACCCTTACACCTAGAAGGTTAAGTTCCCCTGCGGCTATTTTCTCCAACTTAAACCGATACCGTGACTATGCGCAGTTGCGCACAAATTGTCTATGTACTCGCGAGGTGTCTACATTATGCACATGACTTAAACGCTGGCAGAATCCGACTCCCCCTCGCGTGCACGCGCAATGACGTCACTACACTAGTCGCCGAATTTCGACTCCCTGACAGAATCTGACTCCCCCTCGCTTGCACGCGCAATGAGCTTGGTGCGACTGTTTTATTTTTCGTCTGTTTGTGTTACTTACTTAAAGTTTGGTGTCTTTTTTTTTTTTTACAGGTGTTTATTAATAAATATAATTATCAGTGTTTTCCAGAAAAGCGTTGCAAAAACCGATCACTGGCATACAGGATATTATGTTTAAGTGCACTATACTTACCAAGTCAAATATAAAATGTTAATATTTAACATTTATTCCCATTGTGCACTGTTTACTATACTATAGACAGTCCAATAATACCATGTGCAATAAGTTCTACTTAATTCTGCACATAGATTATTCTTAGATATACTCTGCCAGTACATTTTATTTAAATCAAACCCCAGAATTATTTTCGTGTCCAAAGCACATGTGTAAGCAAAGTATATAGTATATAGTGATATATAAGTATATATAGTGTGTGTGTGTAAATTAATTAATAACAAATGCATATAAATAGGAAGTGAAATTATATTTTATTTATGCAGTGACACACATAAAATCACAGTAATTTTTAAACACAGCACCTGTTGAATTTAAACTCCCCCTCCAATTTCAGCTTTGCAAGAGAAAACACATGAAACTCATTTTGATGACACCTTTGTCCATGGAGGATCCTCTGCAGAAAAGCACAAGTCTGAATGACTTCACAGTTATAGGCGTTTTACATGTATTTCTGTTTTTTTTTTTTATCACCGAAATGCAGTTAATCATCCTGGAAACAGAAAGTGTGCACCATCAAAATACATTTAAAGTTGTAGGTAAATGTTGTGGACAAGTGACAAGACAAATCTGAAGTGGACAAGTGTTATTTCCACTTCAGATGACTAGCCACCCAGTTATACTGGCAAATGTCAGCCAGAATGAACTGAAAGTGCCTATCACAATACAATATCAAATGTAAAACACAGAAATTATTTTACCATCCATAGTAAGAGGTGTAACCAGCATGAATTTCATGTGTCTTTGACTTTGTAAACCTAAAAAATTAGGGAAGTATGATTTATATACTTTGCTTACACATGTGCTTTGGACACGAAAATAATTCTGGGGTTTGATTTAAATAAAATGTACTGGCAGAGTATATCTAAGAATAATCTATGTGCAGAATTAAGTAGAACTTATTGCACATGGTACTATTGGACTGTCTATAGTATAGTAAACAGTGCACAATGGGAATAAATGTTAAATATTAACATTTTATATTTGACTTGGTAAGTATAGTGCACTTAAACATAATATCCTGTATGCCAGTGATCGGTTTTTGCAACGCTTTTCTGGAAAACACTGATAATTATATTTATTAATAAACACCTGTAAAAAAAAAAAAAGACACCAAACTTTAAGTAAGTAACACAAACAGACGAAAAATAAAACAGTCGCACCAAGCTCATTGCGCGTGCAAGCGAGGGGGAGTCAGATTCTGTCAGGGAGTCGAAATTCGGCGACTAGTGTAGTGACGTCATTGCGCGTGCACGCGAGGGGGAGTCGGATTCTGGCAGGGAGTCGAAATTCGGCACAACACCTGTTCTGAATTTAAGCTAAATCGGCTTGCCATACACTTCAGCAGCACTTTCATGCACCAAACTTTATAGATTTATTGCTATCTATATTCTAAAGGCTTTTACAGGTTTGTTCATTTATCATTTGCCTGATTTATTAAACATTTTTTATTTTATTATTTTTTTGGCTGTAGTATTTCTGATTTCTGATGTAGTGATCCAAAAGAGAAAAGAGAATTCCTCAACGTAAACACATATCTACTATCTGTCAACAAACATTCTGCAAATGTATTCAAATTAGTCCATATTTAAGTAGATAATGTGTCATTTGTAGTATATGTAAACAACATTTGGAATAGCGTTTGTGGTTAATGAACTGGGGAAGTTAAACTTTTACCCTATTCACTTCTTGTCCAGTCTTGACATCTTCAAAGGTTTTAGAGGGTAAACTGTTGATGTACTCATTTCCTTCTCTTGTTTAGTGTCTGTGTTAGTTATGAATTCTAACAAGAAACAGTAAAAGAAAGCCTAGCTATAGCGATTTCTTTCAATAGTCACTAGTACACAAGCAACGCGACGTCATCGCACGACCTCGATGACGTCGGGAAGAACGCAGAAACTGCGCACGTCACATTCACGCAGAGTTACGGTGACGTAGTACGCAAGTGTCCGCAGCTCAAGGCCTGCCAGTGGACGGAAGCACAGTGAGCGCAGAGCTTGTGTCTTCAAGTGGAAAACAAGACGAATACAACAAACTGCTGTGTTCTGTGTGAAGAAGACACTTGTCCTTTTATGAATAATCTCTTGAATTGCCTGTATATCTTTTAAGAGGGTGAGTAAACACTTGCAGTTTTACCGCTGATGTTTTAGGTGGGTTGTGGGGGAGGGTAACCCTGAATTGCTGTTGTAAAACACCACAGTAAACACAGTTGACTCGCTAGTTTAAGCTAGTCATTTGTGAGAATGATATTTTAGCGCGTTATTTCACTTATTGAGGATTATTGTGTTTTACAGTATGTTGTACAATGTACCATATCGATATGACAAATGGACTGATACTGTGGTACAGTGATGGTAGTGACTAAGTCATATACTCCATCATGGTACTGGATACAATGATATTTGCATGGTACTTTACATCAAATATCATAAACATGGTAAATCTACCCATCTGTCATTCTGTAAATGACATGATGTGTAAGTTTAAAGTCCTAGATTGAATACTGACATTGCTTGTCTCAAAACCTACGTTAGTGAGCTGACAGCATTTTTTCTTAACACGCCTATGATTCCCCAAAAATGCTGTTTATGTAGGAAGCTCGTTGAGTTTTAGAGACAGCCATTTGTGTGCATGCATAACTCGCTGTGCTCTGATAGTACAGAACAGATTGTCTTTCACAGTATACATGCAGCAGTTTTGATTTGATTTCAATGCAGTGTAATGGACTCATCTGGAGGTGTGAGGAGTCAGATCAGAGAAATTGAGGTCATTGGTTGTGGTGGATGGATGGTGTTGTGAGATGTTGAATTCTGGGCATTTGGGTGCGGTTCTCAATATTATTTTAGGAGATGATTGACACTTTCCATTCACATTGATGTTAAAGAATGCAATCTCTGAAATCTGAAGTATGAATTAAAATTCAATTAAAACCTGATCCCTCAGGTATTGATGCACCATTGAACAGTGTGCTGAAATGTGTTAATGGATTTAAATAAGATTTAGTTCAATTTAGGGCTGCAACTACTAGGCCTAATTGATGATAATCGATAATGAAAATAATAAGCAACGAGTTTGATCATCAATTAAGTTTACAGTAATGAATAACACATTTCTATGGACAAACAAAGCACATCTGAAATATAGTGGAGGACACATGGTGCATTCAAGTCATTTTGGAAAGATTGAATTTATGAGTTGAACGCCACCAAAAAGTGGTAAATACGAGTGGGAACTAAACTCGGGATTTTCTTTAAGCCCGAGTTTACAAATTGGAGGCACGTCAGTGAGAAACATGTCGGAATACAGCAATACTTAAAGGTAATTAGCAGTGACATTGTCAGTTTTTTTTTTTTATTTACAACAAAATAAGCGAATTGCCTTACAAGGATTGTAATATGTGTACAAATTAAGTTTACAGTGGCTTCATAAATAAACTAAAAGCATAAAAAAGCAAAACACCCCATATGCACATTCCTTGTTTTTAATTATTTTTTAAAATTAAAGTAGTAGAGTAGTAGAGTCCGTAGTTTTTCCTCTTTGTCGCCATCTCTGTTTGAAATCTGCAATTGCAGTTATTCGTAGAATTATCAACTTTACGTAGGTTTTGCCTCGGCAAGGCACAGCGCGGACGAATCCAGAGTTTTGAGGAGAATGTGCGGCTGTCAGTCGCCGCGCCGGTGTGGATCCTGGCATTCAGAATCACAGATTCTACTTTTTGGAAGTATGACCAACATAAGACTTTTCACTGGAAAATGTAATCTGAACAAGTAACATCCACTTTTGTTCTGACCAACTAAAGGGGAAAAATGTTGCAGTAAATCTAATGATTGCTTATTATATCACGTCAAACCGGGCAAATTATATTTTGTTCTCAAATTGTTAATGTTCAGTGTAACATCAGCATTGCTTGGCTACATTTAATGCCCTTCTAATATTTATCCTTGTTTTCGCGTGGGCCCGGTTGCAGTCTTTTTTTTTTCTGTAGCCACTCTGAAGTCTTTTGCATTTTACAGCGGGTGAGTCTCCAGTTGTCACTGTGATTGTCGTTTGAACCTTTCTGGATCCGCCATCAAATTAATAAGTTTAATTATATCGAGTGCTGTGAGAAAAGGCTATAAATCTCCACCTCCAACATCCTCACACTCATAGCCTACTAGCCGAGACTCTTCTTTATGTGTACAGATGTGACGTAATGATGCGAAGACATGCTCGAATTTCCCGCAGAAATCCACAAGTACCACTGGAATTAAAAACATTATTACAGGCTTACCGTTTTGAATCGAAGCTAAGGCAAGCAGATAGTTTTGAACACTGGCTGGCTGTGTACTTGCTCAAATTTATTTTGAATAATTTATTCACCAACAAAAGTTACGGACTGCAGCTTTAAGATCATTGCTGTATTTTGTGTAGTTAATTTAAAGAAGGTACTGCAACATCTTCTTGCTCTGATGTCGTAAATGCATACTTCCCAGGAGGACTTAAACGCACCAATAATATGAGTTATTGTGGGAGAAGTTTAGTCTGTCAAGTGTTAATACCAGTTAACATTTTGTCTACGCTTTTGTGTTTTTATTTTAAAATCATTTTTATGTTTACTGATTTTAACTTAACAAGCAGTTGGACAAGCAGTTTTTTTTTGGTTTTACAATGTAATGTTTCCGTTTTTGCATGTTGTGTTAAGCATAGCCTACACAGATAGAGGTACATTCACTATATTTGTTTTCAGGATGTGGAATAAAATTTATTATAAAAAAAAAACCTTTTTGAATAGTGGTACTAAATAACCAACAGATAATCGATTATTAAAATAATCATTAGTTGCAGCTCTAGTTTTCACTGTCTTCTATTCTGTAATGTATAGCTAATGCTTTTAGGGTAAAATAAAGTTAGAAAATACAGAACTTTTAGAGTTCTTTTCCTGCTCTTCTGATTTCTTAAAACATTTGTTAAAGACAGGTAATGTCATGTTAGAGATCCTTGATATATGCCTTGAGTGGAAAAAAACAGAAAATCCCATGTACATACCGATGTAAAGAGGGTGCGTCGTGTTTGCGGCTGTCACTGCAGCATCCTCAGCATAATATGCTAAATTTGAGTAATGACTGTCTCAGGCTGGGTCATTTGTTTTCACAGTTCCCTGAGCAGTGTACCTGTTTAAATATGTATTTCTGCTTCAAGTCACTATAACGCTGACGAAGCGTTAAGATGTTGAGGCTTTGCTGATGCTTTTTCAGATTCGTCATCCACTTTCCACAGCGCTTTGGTATTTGCGTAGACTTTTGTGGCAGTGCATGAAGAAAATATATTGATATTTTGCACCATTTTGATGATATTCAATATTTATCTTGATATTTATGCATTTGCTCTGGATTTCTTTCATCTAGTTAAAAATAAAGCATGTATTTCATCATGTTCATCATATTCTTCTCTCTTTATCTTCTTGACTTTCGGCTTCTTTCATAACTTGACGATCGGTGGATAGGGTCTTCTCGTCCGCAAGGGTCAGACGACAATTTTTGAGGTCGTCTTTGACTTGCTTCCCCGGGTCTTCTTCGGCGTATAGCGGTGTATCTTCCACGTTTGTGGTCGTCAGTAGTTTGAATGGCAATCTGGTGCTGTCCACACGTGACATTATATATATATTGGCTGATAAATCTAAATCCAAATTTTTATATAGTTTTGAGTGCCTGATTACAAAAATAAAAATCTCACCATTAATAGCCATGTCCCAAACACACACTTATAATGTCCTCATTATAATTTTATGTAGCCTATATGACAGACTTGTTATGGACTTGACTGGAATTTCCTTTTTTACATTTTTTCAAGCAATTCAAAACCACCATGTCGAACGGTTGAGCATCTGAAGTGAAGGAAATCCATTATATATCGGCCAAATTTTCTTATCGGGCCGATAACGATATTAAAAATGAACACATTTGATCTTACATATGTCTTAATCTTATAAACTCACAGGTTGTTAAAGATCATGCAACTAGTCTAATGGCAGAGTTAGTCTAAGGAAACTTTGGAAAGATTAATGGTTAAATAAAAGCAAATTATATTAATTGCAATATGCAAACTATTGCTTTTTTATACTTCAATATCTTCTATGGCACTGTATGTTACATGCAGCTGCTTTTATAAATTTCACCTAACTTTGAAGGTCAAGTTTCTTTGATCTCAAACCAGATTATATGTTCTCTCTTTTCAATGGTAAACACAAAACCAATCCAATGAAAGTGTTCTACTCACTCACTCATTTCTTTTTTTCTTTTTGTCTTTTCAGATTTTGAAGGTGAAGTTTTTCTTGAATGCCCAAGGAACAGTCAGTACGGTTTTCAACATGAACAGGAATAAGCGTGAGAAAGAGTATTACAGCATAGATGTAGGAGATTCAACATTCACTGTTTTGAAGCGCTATCAGAATCTAAGACCAATCGGCTCTGGAGCTCAAGGCATCGTCTGGTAAGTTTAATTAATTTAATTAGCCTGTAAAATATGAAAGAAGCAGATTATCATAAAGATGGCTCATAAAAGAAAGTGTGTTAAATGAAAAAATGTGTTGTTTTTTTTAGCTCTGCATATGACCACGTCCTTGAACGAAATGTCGCAATTAAGAAACTTAGCCGACCCTTTCAGAACCAAACCCATGCCAAACGGGCCTACAGAGAACTGGTCCTGATGAAATGTGTCAACCACAAAAATGTAAGACATGTTTTGTTCGGTTTCAATTTAATTATATATATATATATATATATACAGGTCCTTCTAAAAAAATTAGCATATTGTGATAAAGTTAATTATTTTCCATAATGTAATGATAAAAATTATACTTTCATATATTTTAGATTCATTGCACACCAACTGAAATATTTCAGGTCTTTTATTGTTTTAATACTGATGATTTTGGCATACAGCTCATGAAAACCCAAAATTCCTGTCTCAAAAAATTAGCATATCATGAAAAGGTTCTCTAAACAAGCTATTAACCTAATCATCTGAATCAACTAATTAACTCTAAACACCTGCAAAAGATTCCTGAGGCTTTTAAAAACTCCCAGCCTGTTTCATTACTCAAAACCGCAATCATGGGTAAGACTGCCGACCTGACTGCTGTCCAGAAGGCCATCATTGACACCCTCAAGCAAGAGGGTAAGACACAGAAAGAAATTTCTGAACAAATAGGCTGTTCCCAGAGTGCTGTATCAAGGCACCTCAGTGGGAAGTCTGTGGGAAGGAAAAAGTGTGGCAAAAAACGCTGCACAACGAGAAGAGGTGACCGGACCCTGAGGAAGATTGTGGAGAAGGACCGATTCCAGACCTTGGGGACCTGCGGAAGCAGTGGACTGAGTCTGGAGTAGAAACATCCAGAGCCACCGTGCACAGGCGTGTGCAGGAAATGGGCTACAGGTGCCGCATTCCCCAGGTCAAGCCACTTTTGAACCAGAAACAGCGGCAGAAGCGCCTGACCTGGGCTACAGATAAGCAGCACTGGAGTACCCACAGTCAGTGATGGTCTGGGGTGCAATGTCAGCTGCTGGTGTTGGTCCTCTGTGTTTTATCAAGGGCAGGGTCAATGCAGCTAGCTATCAGGAGATTTTGGAGCACTTCATGCTTCCATCTGCTGAAAAGCTTTTTGGAGATGAAGATTTCCTTTTTCAGCACGACCTTGCACCTGCTCACAGTGCCAAAACCACTGGTAATTGGTTTACTGACCATGGTATTACTGTGCTCAATTGGCCTGCCAACTCTCCTGACCTGAACCCCATAGAGAATCTGTGGGATATTGTGAAGAGAAAGTTGAGAGAGCAAGACCCAACACTCTGGATGAGCTTAAGGCCGCTATCGAAGCATCCTGGGCCTCCATAACACCTCAGCAGTGCCACAGGCTGATTGCCTCCATGCCACGCCGGAATTTCTTTCTGTGTCTTACCCTCTTGCTTGAGAGTGTCAATGATGGCCTTCTGGACAGCAGTCAGGTCGGCAGTCTTACCCATGATTGCGGTTTTGAGTAATGAAACAGGCTGGGAGTTTTTAAAAGCCTCAGGAATCTTTTGCAGGTGTTTAGAGTTAATTAGTTGATTCAGATGATTAGGTTAATAGCTCGTTTAGAGACCCTTTTCATGATATGCTAATTTTTTGAGATTTTTTTTTTTTTTTGAGAATTTTGGGTTTTCATGAGCTGTATGCCAAAATCATCAGTATTAAAACAGTAAAAGACCTGAAATATTTCAGTTGGTGTGCAATGAATCTAAAATATATGAAAGTTTATTTTTTATCATTACATTATGGAAAATAATGAACTTTAGCACAATATGCTAATTTTTTTAGAAGGACCTGTATATATATATATATATATATATATATATATATATAATTTTATTAATGTAAATGTAATATATTCCTGTGATCAAAGCTGAATTTTCAGCATCATTACTCCAGTCTTCAGTGTCACATGATGCTTCAGAAATCATTCTAATATGCTGATTTGCTACTCAGTTGTTGTTGTTGCCAATAGAGTTTTATTTTATGATGTTGCTAAACTAATGAATTGATACTCTAATACAGGAGTTTTCACACATTTTAATGCCAGCTGTTTGATAATGCTCTGCAGTTTTGTTGTCTATCGCTTTAAATGCTCAAGCTCTATAAAGCAGGATGGATTCTTATTGGCTGTCAATGATTTTATCGTTCAACAGCTGGAAAAAAAAATTCTGTAAGCAATTTGGTCAATTGTGGTGTGGACTATTCTTTTAAATTTAGAACGTTTTTTTTTTTTTTTTAAAGACATTATTATTATTATCATGTTGTGCGGCTTCATATTTTTGTGGAAACGGTGATATGTTTTTTTTGAAGATCCTTAAAAGAAAGAGCAGAAAAGAAGGAAAAACATTTATTACATAGAATTTTTTGTAACATAAATTTGTTTACAGTCACTTTAGATCAATTTAATGCATCCTTGTTGAATAAAAGTATTAATTTATTTAAGAAAATAAATCCCCAAAGCTTTGAGTATTAGTGTATATTGAAGTTAATTTTTGTTATGATATATTTGAATAGTAAGAACTTGATATCCCCATAGATGGGACAAATTCAACCAGGTGAACGTCACAGCACATGCACATCTTTCACGCAGTGTGCTTTCATTTCACAGATAATTGGCTTGTTAAATGTGTTCACACCACAGAAGACACTTGAAGAATTCCAGGATGTGTAAGTTTTATTTTCTGTTGTGAATTAGAATGGAATTAAAATGACCTTTTGACTTGTAAAATGTATAACACATAATATAAGTTTGGTCTTGGATTAATTCAAATTCACTGTGTAACAAGATCAGGGCTGTACAGTGCGACATATGTTGCACGTACTACAAAAAAACGGTCTGTGCGATTATTAAATTTACCACAGTAGCATGCATACGTTTGTCATGTTCGTCAGAGCTTAGTTACCCACATAAATCACAAATCTGTGTATATGTGCATGTATGCTTGTTTATTTGTGTGTTCCTCACTCCTTTACCTTCGTCTCCTGTCCTCAGTTATCTGGTGATGGAGCTGATGGATGCAAACCTGTGCCAGGTCATTCAGATGGAGCTGGACCACGAGAGACTCTCATACCTGCTTTATCAGATGCTCTGCGGCATCAAACACCTACATGCTGCCGGCATCATACACAGGGTACACACACTTCAAAGCCTAGTGAACTGTCTTCTTTCTACATAGGCAGCACCTCCATAGGTTACTGGCTTTGAAATGCTTCAGTAACGGTCACATGTGTGTGTCACAGGAAAAGCTCTTCACGCATAAAGCACAAAAAAGACTAATACTCAGTTGTTGTTGTTGCCAATAGAGTTTTATTTTATGATGTTGCTAAACTAATGAATTGATACTCTAATACAGGAGTTTTCACACATTTTAATGCCAGCTGTTTGATAATACTCTGTAGTTTTGTTGTCTATCGCTTTAAATGCTCAAGCTCTATAAAGCAGGATGGATTCTGATTGGCTGTCAATGTTTTTATCGTTCAACAGCTGGAAAAAAAAATTCTGTAAGCAATTTGGTCAATTGTGGTGTGGACTAATTTTAGAACGTTTTTTTTTTTTTTTTTTTTTTACTATATCTTTATCGTTATAGTTATCGGCCTTGGTGGGAACGGGCTTTAAGCCTTGGCTTAATAAACACAAATTGCCTAGAAAATCAACATTTCCCCCCTACTCTGTTTTATGGTTTATGTAATGCTGCCTTGAATTTTGGCCAAAATAAGATATTTTGTTAAGACAGACTACAAACTTGATGTAAGGAGTGATGCTTTTAGAACTGTATTTGAACTGTAATAAAAAAACAAAAACATTTTAAAAGATTAAATTTTTAATGTTTAATGCTTTTATTTGATTACCACTGTTTTTCTAAACAATGATAAATGTGTATTAAATCATAAATCTAGAAAAAATAAAACCAACAACACAGAATCTCAGAAAAAAATTAATTGATTACACACGCTTTTTGATTATTAAAATGTAAATAAATAAATAAATAAAATTAAAATGGGGAAAAACTGAATTTGGGAAAATAAAACAGAATTTGGGAAAAAATAAAACATTTAATAGTGTTTTTCAAGCTTTTAATAAATTGTTGCAGTCCATACCTTTCATGCTTTCAATTAAGACGTGAATTATGATTACTAAAATTTGATGTAATCATTACAGATTTTTTTTTTATTAAAAACTAAAGTGGAAAAAATGGGCCATAGTTTCTGAACTGTGCAGTGCTCATTCCTAGCTGTGAGAATGTGACCACTCTGACCCTTAACCTCTTCTCTTTCCAGGATCTGAAACCTAGTAACATAGTAGTGAAATCCGACTGTACGCTGAAGATCCTCGACTTCGGCCTGGCCCGGACGGCCGCCACCGGCCTCCTCATGACCCCTTATGTGGTGACGCGCTACTATCGTGCCCCCGAGGTCATTCTGGGCATGGGTTACCAAGCCAATGGTGAGTGCTAACCTGATGTCACTGGTTTGCAGCATGCCCACATATAGGGTCCCAAACGACCCCAGAGCACCCTTCACATCATTCTGCTGAAAACAACCTTGATCTCACCAAATGGCTGTGGTGATTTAACATTACAATCCCATTAAAAGGGATTCTTTTGTCCAGCTGAACTAGTTTCTGCATGCCCTAGCACACTGGATGGGTTTGCCTGTAGCACTGAGCATTAGTCACTGAGCACCAGTCTTACTTGGGAAGTGAAAGTGGTTCACTGCAGTGCGAAAATAAGATCAATTTGAAGGCGGAAAATGCTGACGTTTAGTCCTAGTCGGTAGCGCTGAGGTAAAATTGGCAGTGGGTCAAACTCAGAAAAATCTCAACCAGTCGTGCTGCCCTTTTTGCTTTGCTTATGTCTTCTCTCTTTCCTCTATGCTACACTCGTGTAGTGGATATTTGGGCTGTTGGCTGCATTATGGCAGAGATGGTGCGGCACAAAATCCTTTTTCCAGGGAGGGACTGTATCCTTGTTCAGCCTCTAGTTATTTTGTTTTGTGAAGATTAGGCCCACTTGGATGTCTTGATCTGTTTCGGATGATTGGCCCGTGATCCTGCCTGACTCACACTGAGATGTTTGCATGCACCGTCCTGTCACTTCTGTTGCATCCACATCAGTGCACCCTGTTCTTTGTTTGATATGTGTGCGTTTGTTTTTCTTTTTTATCGGCATTGATCATGCCATTTCATTTGTACGATTTTTAGCAGTTTAATTTGGTTGTCATTTCATTTTTCAGTTGATGTCTGGTCTGTTGGATGCATCATGGCTGAAATGGTCAGAGGTAGTGTGTTGTTTCCTGGCACAGATCGTATCCTTACCTGGTTGTCTTTACTGTCCCATTGTAAGTGTTTTTTGAGTGTTTGTTTTGTTATTTTACCCGTGATATGTGCAAAAAGGATTTAAATGCTGAAATGAAGATCAAGATTAAATGTCTCATTCATATATATATATATATATATATAGGGCTGCACGATTTGGGGAAAATGTCATATTGCGATTATTGAGGTCAATATTGCGATTGCGATATAATAAACAAATGGTTTCATGAGTCAACTTGCTTGGTCCTAAAGCAAAATGCACACACAGATTAGTGATAATTTTGAAATGTGTATTTCTCAACTCAAACTAGCAACAACAACTAAATGATTGATATCTCCTATAATGATCAATAAGCCATTGATGTCTGGATAAAAATGACCCCCCCCCCCCATTTTAAACATTAATTATAGCCATCCAACATTACAGTGATTCCGTCATTACAATTGAAAACTATAAATTTTTTAAAAACATTTATTAGGTTTCAAAAAATATAACCGCTTTTAATTTAAGTGAACTTTAAACAATCCTCACATAAACCCATAATAAATGTCATATTTACCTGTGCCCTTCCTGTCTAACAGGTAGAAATTTAATAAAGTTATCAAACAGTCTGAGTTTCATAAATTATAAATTATATATAGACTAATCCTTATTAAAGCTACAAAATTCTATATTCAGGAGCAGCGAGTAATTTTCTGTGTTCCCTTTGTTCTTTGATTAACTTTACTGACAGAAAGCTTTATTGGCTGCTGGCCCTTTAAGAGCAGCCTCTGCTGACAGAGACGCGGATCTCACATGCGCGTCATTCTCTCACAACTCTTTACGTCCATCATAAGACTGCTCTTATGTTATGAAGATACTCGACCAAACGTCATTTTGGCATAATTGTGTGTGTTATTCGTCCAAGCGCAAAAGAGAACTGTATTCGGGCGCGCGGTCTGTGCATGCGCATGATACTCGCGCGCGTCTTTCTTGTGAGTCACATGAATGGTTTAAAGGCATTTGCATGAATAAGAGCGGATTATATAACACTAGCCAAAGGGTGACAAAAGATAACAGATGCTGCTTTAATTGCGTTAACAGCCCTGATTTGTTTAATTCATATAAAATCGCAGCATTTTGCGTCATATAATCGCATAGGCTTGACATCGCGATTTCGATATGATTAACCGTGCAGCACTTATATTTATATATATATATATATATATATATATATATATATATATATATATATATATATATATATATATATATCAGTGGCGGCTCCTGCAAAATCTCTCAGGGGGGGCAAATGTTTCAGATCAACTTTATCGCATGCAGACTTTTTAATAGATTTAACTTTAGGTTTTGAGATGTGCAGGAATCAACTTAAAACAGGTTTGCTTTCGTTTCCTGAAAAGTAACATTTTTGGACATACAAGGCTTCCGTCCGACAGCGATGATATTTGTGTGTGTGTGTTGTTACGTTAATTAACATTTTACCAAAATTCAAGCTCAAATGGAGTTTGTCAAGGGTTTTTGACCAGTATGCATTTTCAATCCACTCAGATAGTTTATTTTATTAAAGATTCCACTAGGTGGCGACAAATAATATTGTTGACTGAATCGTTGACGTGTAGGATAAAGATTGTGTTGCTGTTCGAATGGAATGTACAAATTTCAAAGTACAATGCCAGGAGTAAAAAAGACTGCTACCATCCTTTCCTAAACTGATTGTAAAAACAAAGTGAAATTTTCCAACACTCGAGTATTTAAATGGTCAGCAATAAATATCTCCTTAGACAGCCGCTGCTTGTCTTCTTCTCCCAAGGCCCTCCTAGATCTTGTTGTTCCTGTTGCTAACTTGTTACTTGCTCCTGCTCCTGAAATGAGCTCTGGTCCTGATTACTACTACGGCTGAATGGTATTTCTTTTAATGACACGATAGAATTAACTGCGTTCGCCATGACGTTGTTCAAGTTCAACTGGCCTCAACTCGCGAGATGTCCCAACAGTCTCTCTCGCTCTCGTTCTCTTTTTTATTTTTTAAATCACATTTGATAAAGATATTAAAGTAGTGTTTGATTTTTTCTTGTTGTTCAAATTCAAAATTGTTTTCAAATATTATTTGAAACTTAATCTTAAAGATTTTTAATAGTGTATGTTTGTTCCCACCAATCGCTGCTCAAGTTAAGGATACGTATGATGACGTAAGCACGTTAGTGCGAGCCCTCCCGGAACCCATTGAGAATGCATTGCAGTGCCTGCAGTTCGAAAAAAAAAACATCTTTGAATGTAAGTCTATGTGAACACTCTGGGCGATTCTCAGCCAGAGTGAAATCGCCCAAAAAGAGGCGGTACTCCACAGAACGTGACATGACGCTGATTGGACTATATCCAGAGGCACAGTGACGGCTAGCGTAACTCTGTGGTGAATGAGATTGTGAATGTGATTGAAAAAGTCCCTTTCATCGCCCTAATGAAGAAACCGCCCCTGATATATATATATATATATATATATATATATATATATATATTAGTGCTGGGCAACGCTAAAAAATTTTAATCGCGATTAATCGCATGATTTTCTTGCGATTAATCGCATTGTTATGCGCAAAATTGAATAATGACTTCTAAAGTAGTGTATTGCGCACTTTTGATTTAAATGTACTGCTATATACACAAAAGTGCAATAACTTTAAACAAATAAGGTGCTTTTATACCAGCAGTAGGCCTATTCCCTTTACACAGTAATCTCAAATCTCAACTTAAACATTAATGTAATCAAATCAAATATTTAAACAAAGCTATTTGCCACTGCCAGGGCATTACCTTTTATTTAGTTTGTTAAAACGAGTTCAGTTTTCTTGTTTTTTTTTCTGAACAGGTATCAACAGGTATCTTTTATCAGGGAGCAGCAGAAACAGTCTATGTAGTAGTCAGAGGTCATGATCACTACTACAGATATAAGTCGACCAACGTAACTTATAGTAGCTTAGGTTTGGTCATGCCATGGTTTCCCACGTAAGATTACATTAAACAGAGTAAAAAAACAATTTATACTTTATACTCACCCCGTAGCTGTGTAGCGCGCGTACACTTCGGAGTACCCTGACGTGCACCTCTCCAAAAACGTAACGTCAATTCTACGCGTACCGCAAGCGCTGTGATTACTAGAACCGCTCCCCGGGTTTCACATGCTCCCTCTGGCTGACCAACATCCCAGCCCTCCTGTGATCATGGTTTGACTGTTGGCCTATGTGTATTCAGAGCCAGTGAGCAACGGACTTTCAAAATAATAATAAAAAAAAAAAACTGCGTTAACGTGCGATAAAAAAATTGTCGGCATTAATTAATAAATGCGTTAACGCGATAATAACGCGTTAACTTGCCCAGCCCTAATATATATATATATATATATATATATACACAGTATATATATATATATATATGCACAGTATATATATATATATATATATACATATACATACACAGTATATATATATATATATATATACACAGTATATATTATGTTAATTTAACATTATGACTTTCAGTGAAGACTTGTCACATCACGCTGGAAATGTGCTAGAGTCATTCTTAAATAATAAAGAGGTTAACTGCTTATAATGTTTCACTTTGGGTAATTATGTTTATGCATGTGACTTGGAAGTCACACAAATCTTAGTCGGGTAAGAGAGAGACATGATGATGTGCCTCCAGTCAGTAGTTTTCCTTAGCATGTAATCTGAAGATATTGACCAGTGGAACAAGGTGATCGAGCAGCTGGGCACACCGTCACAGGAGTTCATGTTGAAGCTGAACCAGTCTGTGAGGACTTATGTGGAGAACAGACCTCGCTATGCTGGATACAGCTTTGAGAAGCTCTTCCCTGACGTGCTCTTCCCTGCAGACTCTGACCACAACAAACTCAAAGGTGAGGGGTACTTCTTCAATATTTAGGCCTGCCTCAAGCCTTTTATTGTTTTATAGTGCTGTTACACTGTAATTATTGCTTTTAGAAATGGATTGTTGGATGTTTAAAGATGCAAATAGCAGATAAATGTAAACTTCTGACTGAATGTGCAACTGATCGTAGACTACTAAGAGACTTTTGTTATATTTGTTGCAAATATTGTTTTAATTTGTACTTGTAATTATTTAATGAAAATGGTACATTTTATAATATTGTTGTTTTATAGAAGTAAACAAATACCACCTGCCACTGACTAGCAATAGTGAGTAGCAAAGTCAAATCTATTGGGTTCTTAAGTGGCAGGTGTATTTTTTTAATTTATTTTTTAAATAATTCATTATAATAAGTTTATTTTGTAAAGCAACTTTAAAAGTTGCTTTCTCACAGCACTGTACAAAAAAGACCAAAAAAGAAGACCCCAGCAGAATAAAATGAAACAACATTAAAACAAATGCAGTAAAGAATAAGTAATACGTTTAAAAACAACAGTAACAACAAATACAAATAATTATAAATGAAAATGCTTCAGATTTTCTTGCACCATTTGATGCCATTTCTAGATAAAAAAAAAAGTGTCCACCGAAACCAATTACAAATTTAAAAATATATATTTTTATTCTTGCTACTCAATAGTTCACAGCCATAAACTATTGGCTGTATATAAAAAAGGCTTGAGTATATTAAAATGTGCCAAGGAAAGGAAATATGTCAAGAAAGGAAACTATCACAAAAATGTTCATGGGGTCTTCAACCGTTGTAAAATTACTGTAATCCATGACTCCCACTAGCTTATTGCTTTAATTAAAGGTGCATTTAATTCTCAATTATGCTTTGCTGTTTCAACTTGGCTTCTAAAGACACAGAATTTTGTATGTTTCCCTTCCTTAAACTCCCATCAAATTGCAGTAATCCTAGATCAGCGTGATTGTCCATGGCGAATTCCCTCTCAATTCAGTTTCTGATTTAAATGCAATTATTTTTCAGCGAGCCAGGCTCGAGACTTGTTATCCAAAATGCTGGTAATAGATACGTCGAAACGAATCTCAGTGGACGAGGCCCTCCAGCACCCCTACATCAACGTGTGGTACGATCCGTCAGAGGTGGAAGCGGTAAGTGCTTCAGTGCTCATTATTTCAGGGTGCTCGTTGACTTCAATTATTTTCTTTCCTTTGTGATCTATGTGATTGACATTTATCTGCTTGCTTTCAGCCGCCGCCGGCGATCACGGATAAACAACTAGATGAGAGAGAACACACAGTAGAAGAGTGGAAAGGTGCTTGTTTTTTAAAGTTATTGACTGTTTTTATATGTTGTTGTTATTTATCATTTTTAGTGTCTGGTGATTTCAAGATATGTCAAACGCATGATTATTTTGCCTTTTTATTTAGATCTTGATGGACGCATGAAATATAAGATTATTTGTAATAAATTATGTAACACCTACGACTCAAATGTTTCCTGACGTAATCTGGTGCTCCTCTGTATCTGTTCCCTGATCAGAGCTGATATATAAGGAAGTGCTGGACTTAGAGGAGCGAACGAAAAACGGGGTGATCCGAGGACAGCCGGCCTCACTAGGTTAGTTTCCTCCCTGATTTATGAAATGAACTCTGTATTAGGCTTTTCACACTGTGGTTAACCTTGGGTTAATTGTTTTAACCCCAGGTCAAGGTACGTTTTAACCCTGGATTATGAAGCTTAGCTCTGAAGCAGGTTTAGAATTAGAAGAACTTACAAATGCATTAACTGAAATATTGATAAGACAGTATTGTTTAATTCAAGTTTTCAAGTTTATTTGTATAGCGCTTTTCACAATACATATTGTTTCAAAGCAGCTTTACAGAAAGTGCATTTCAGAAATGTACGTAAAAAATACAGTTAGTTAATCATCATGTATTAATTTATGGCATAACATATCGCCGGCGTTGAGTCGTCTCTTCACAGGCGTCGAGTCGTCTCATCGCAGGTGTTGGGGACTCTGAAGTCTCCGTGAGAGGCTGGATACAGACTGTAGCTGAAGAACGCTATTTACCTCGGGATTAGCGTCCCGAGATAACAGCAGAAAAGCAGATGGGAAATAATTAGCGTAGCTGCTGTTCATAATATTAATGCATTCGATCTGATTCAACAGTAGTATAAGAGGCAAGCATTATGTGAATGCTTGGCTGAAGAGATGCGTCTTTAATCTAGTTTTGAACTGGGAGAGCGAGTCTGAGCAACGAACAGTATCAGGAAGGCTATTCCAGAGTTTAGGAGCGAAATGCGAGAACGCCCTCCCTCCTTTAGTGGATCTGGATATCCTAGGAATGACCAGAAGCCTCGAATTTAGGGATCTTAAAGAACGCGATGGATTGTAGGGCGATAGAAGGTCCATTAAATATACAGGAGCTAGACCATTTAGGGCTTTATAGGTCAGTAATAGTACTTTGTAATTGATACGGAACTTAATAGGTAACCAGTGCAGAGATGATAAAATTGGTGTTATATGATCATATTTTCTTGACCTAGTGAGAACTCTAGCAGCTGCATTTTGCACTAACTGTAGCTTGTTTATTGAGGATGTAGGACAACCAGCTAATAAAGCGTTACAGTAATCTAGTCTTGAGGTCATGAATGCATGAACTAACTTTTCTGCATCAGAAACAGATAGCATGTTACGTAGCTTAGCAATATTTCTAAGGTGGAAGAAGGCTGTTCTTGTAACATATGAAATATGATTTTCGAAAGACAAGTTGCGGTCTAGTATAACACCCAGGTCTTTTACTGTAGTGGATAAAGTAACTGGACATCCTTCTAAATTAAAGTTGTATTGTACGAGGTTTTGTGGGTAGTTTTTTGGACCAATAAGTAATACCTCCGTTTTATCTGAATTTAATAGCAGGAAATTACACGTCATCCAGCATTTTATATCTTTAAGACACTCTGTCAATTTAGATAAGTTAGTGTTTTCATCTGGTCGTGATGAAATATATAATTGAGTGTCATCAGCATAACAGTGGAAATTAATTCCATGTTTTCTTATAATATTACCCAGTGGCAGCATATATATTGAAAATAGCAGAGGGCCTAACACCGATCCTTGCGCCACTCCATAGTCTACTGACGTTATCTTCGATTTTTCACCATTTAAACAGACAAAATGGTAACGGTCTGATAAGTACGATCTAAACCAGCTTAATGCCTGTCCCTGAACACCAGTGTAGTTTTGTAGTCGATCCAAGAGTATTTTATGATCTATAGTGTCGAACGCAGCGCTAAGATCGAGTAGAACTAGTATTGAGATACAGCCTTGGTCAGAAGCTAAGAGTAAATCATTTGTAATTTTAACTAGCGCAGTTTCTGTGCTATGATGCGGTCTGAATCCTGACTGAAATTTTTCATAGATATCATTTTCTTGCAAGAAAGAGCACAATTGAGCGGACACAATTTTTTCTAGTATTTTAGATATAAATGGAAGATTTGAAATGGGTCTGTAATTTGCTAAGTTATTTTGATCTAGTTGCGGTTTCTTAATAATAGGTTTTATTACTGCCAGCTTAAATATTTTTGGAACATGACCTAGAGATAAAGACGAGTTAATAATATTGAGAAGAGGCTCTTCCACTACAGGTAACACTTCTTTCAGTAGTTTAGTGGGTATTGGGTCTAATAAACATGTTGTTGGTTTCGCTGCAAAGATAAGTTTATTTAGCTCTTCCTGTCCTATAGTTGTAAAGCGGTGTAGTTGTTCTTGAGGGGCGATAATTGTGGCTGAATCATAAGACACCATAGAGGATTGTACATTTACAATTGTATTTCGGATGCTTTCTATTTTCTCATTGAAGTAATTCATAAAATCATTACAACTATACTGTAACGGAATATTTTGCTCTGGTGATGTCTGTTTATTTGTTAGTCTAGCCACGGTGTTAAATAAAAACCTTGGATTATTTTGGTTATTTTCTATCAGTTTGCGGAGATGCTCAGCCCTGGCTGCTTTTAGAGCCTTTTTATAATGTGACATACTGTCTTTCCACGCGATTCTAAAGACCTCTAAATTAGTTTGTTTCCATTTACGCTCTAAGTTACGAGTTTCTCTCTTGATAACATGTGTAGTACTATTGTACCATGGTGCTTTAGTTTTCTCTCTAACCTTTTTTAATCTAATTGGTGCAACAATATCTAATGTACTAGAGAAAATGGTGCTCAAACTGCTAGTCATTTCCTCTAGTTCATCTGTTTGTTGGGGTTCACTGAGCAGCTGAGATAGATCAGGTAAGCTATTTGTGAATCTATCTATAGTGGTTGGAACGATTGTTCTGCCTGGTCGATAACGTGGCGCAACATGGCAAATTTCAGCAGTACGTAATATGCACGTTACCATACAATGATCAGTGAGATCGTCACTTTGCGCTATAATATCTATATCGGTTGGATTGGTTCCATATGATATAATTAAATCTAGTGTATGATTTAGACGATGAGTGGGACCACTGACGTTTTGCTTGACCCCAAATGAGTTTAATAAATCTGTAAACGCAGCCCCTAACGCATCATTTGTGTTATCTACGTGTATGTTAAAATCTCCAACAATTATTGCTTTATCGGCATTGACCAATAGATCTGAGAGAAAGTCTGAGAACTCTTTTAGGAAATCAGCATAGGGCCCTGGAGGTCTATATACGGTCGCTAAGGCTAGAGATAATAGGGATTTCTTTCTTACATCTAAGAGCGTAACATTTAGCACAAGTACTTCGAACGAATTAAACCTGTGACCTGTTTTCTGAGTAACATTTAGAATATTTCTATAGATTGTTGCAACACCGCCGCCACGACCGATCGGACGGGGCTCATGCTTATAACAGTATCCTGGTGGAGTAGACTCATTTAGACCGAAATAATCATTTGGTTTAAGCCAGGTTTCAGTAAGGCACAGAACATCGAAATTATTATCTGTGACCATTTCATTTACAATAACCGCCTTAGGTGTGAGCGATCTAATGTTTAGAAGACCTAGTTTTAGAAATTCTTTTTGTTCACTGAGATTTAGATTTTCTGGTTTAATTACAATAAGATTTTTCCTAGATCCTAAACTAGATTTATTGTTTGGCCTCACTAGACGAGGAATAGACACAGTTTCTATATAATGTTCTACACTACTTGTATCAATTAAGTTGGGACAGCAGAGATTGTGATTTGCACTTTGACTTACTAGTCAGATGGTGTGTAACGTCTTGGAGATGTTGTCCGACAGCACAGCCGCTCCGATTCTGCTGGGGTGCAGGCCATCAGCACGGTAGAGCCTAGGTCGCTCCCAGAACAGATTCCAATTATTTACAAAGAGCAGTTTCTGTTCATTACACCATGATATTAACCATTCATTTAGAGCAAATAGTCTACTGAACCTTTCTTGTCCTAGTCGGTACGTGGGAAGCGGTCCAGACACGATGATCGTTGCCTCAGGCGCTGTGCTGCGTACCGTCTCGATCAGGCTCCTGTAGTCCTTCTTCAGAACCTCCGTCTGCCGCAGCCGGATGTCGTTCGTTCCCACGTGCAGCACCACAGCTCCGACGCGCTCGTCACCGTTCAGGATCTCGGGAACATGTGCAGCGACATCTAGAACACGAGCACCAGGAAAGCAGTGAGTGCGCACATTACCCTTACCTGAGGTAGCGCGGACATGACGGACGATGGAACTGCCGATGATCACGGCAATTATTATTTACAATTATTTTCCGCAGTAGTTATTTTTTCCCATATTCTCCATTGTTGCAGCTCCTCTCTTCCTAGTCTGTCAGTAACGCTCTGTTTAGTTTCTGTCTCAATGAAGCCCCTCCTTCTGAAAAGCACACTGTGTTCTGATTGGTCAGCTGGAGTAGTGTGTTGTGATTGGTCAAGAGCTTCGAGTGTGTTTGGGAAATGTCCCTTATCATAACCGCCAGTTTAATGGTGCGTTCACGTGCTATGGTAATTATGGTAAATACCAAAAGCCGACGTGGAAAATGCACATGAACACCCCCCTCATGTGGTATTTTCCACTGGGCAGCTCGTAGAATATTTTGATGCACGAGTTGCCGAGATGAGATAACCTTTGACCTTTTCAAAATGCCGGAGAGCAACGCAATAGTCGTGAATGGTAAAAATATGTACTATTCATGAACTAGAAAATATACAGCATATTATTTACCGTTTGAGTTTTGATAAATCATCTTCTTGCTGTAGCAGATGATTTAAGCAATCTAAAATAGTTTTAGCTAAATAACAGGTCTGGATCTCCATCTTTTTACCACATTACGACAACAAAAGCACTTGAACGCAACACACTGGTAAATACCAGTTCACAAGTGGAAAATATCATATTTTCCATAGCACGTGAACGCACCATAACACCATAGACTGTAAAAAAATATGGACGTAGTGTCCATGACGTCACCCTTAGGTTTCTGAAGAGCGTTTTTGAAGCCTAAATTGGGCGGAGTCGCTCGTCGCCATCTTGGAAGCGCGTCACAGTGCGTCACTCCCGGATAAATGAAAATGGGCAAAAAGGCGGGACGTGGGTGGAGTTGGGGTGCCTGGATGCTGAAACTACGCCCGCCTAGCTCGACATGATCGAGTTTGCTCAGGCTAATGTGCTACTGGCCTCGCGCTAAAGTGACAGCTGACTTGAAGTAGACCTAAAGCCAATAGTTAAAGTTCATGTTTTTGCCCTTTGAAATACTATAATAGTTAAAAGACATAACTAACCGTGAGACTATGTGTATTGTGATGCATTATTATTCTCATGCAGTAACTTACAATATTTGCTCTGAGCTTGTGCGTGTGACAGTGATTCATGCGCATAAAGTTACATGTCAGTCAGCGCGGCATCGCACGTCAAGCTCGTAAAGAGCTTTATTCAGTCCATTTTCAATTCTGATAGATATTACCTAAGAAGTTCAAGTAATGCACTAGAAATCCGCGCTCATTTAAGGGACGAAGAGAAAGCACTGACACCTGCAGGATTTCATCTGACGGTACTTTTTATTGAACACTAAAAAGTTAAATAAGCATATTATAGTCTATCTGCTCCATGAGATCAATGGTACAGCAGAACGAGTGTGGCGTCTAGATCTTAGACGTTTTTTAATCTGAACTCCAAAAAGCAACGATATTGTCAGACATCCATGAGTGCATGTTCACAGAGGAAAACAACTGAAGAACAGCGCTGGTTCTCTCGACACTCGACAACGACGGAATCCAACGGCGTGGGCGAAGGTGTAAGGGCGGCGTGTAATAAACTGTATGATAATCCCGAAAAAAGTACAAACACGGCAGAGATGACAAGTTCAGCAACTGGAATCAGCTGAGGTGACGTGATGGCTAACAGAGAGCAGACAAACGGCTAGTAACAGCAGCGGCAATCCACCTGTCACTCAAGTGGCCACGCCCTTGATTATGCAGCATTTTAAGGCTTAATATAATTTAAACGGATGAGTTCTAAAAAAAATTCGCCCCCCTCACAGTTGTCATGAAGGGCAAATTAGCTGTATAGACCAAAACAACTAAGGACACCAGGGTGTAAACATATTTTTTTCTGCGGTAAAGTTGGGCATTTTAACATGGGGGAGATACAGATTTGACTCACTTTTGCTGCCAGCCTCAAGCGGCCAGGCGATGAATTGCAGTTTAATTCACTTCCGTGTTGGTTTCAAGAGAGAGACGGGGAGGTTGCCGCTTGCATAACACACTACTAACTAACTCAACCAGGCCCCACCCCTTTATTCTGCATATGAATTATTTAAATGAGGAATACTGTGACATGTTTGTTCCGGAAGAAAACTCAAGACTACAATGGAGGCGTTTCAGGGAGTTCAGAAACACTGACACTGCTATAGAGAATAACTTTGTGCTTTGGAACCTTTCAGAGCTTTTTCATGCTCAAACAGCAACATTACACACTAAAGAAAGATTAACATAAAAAGCATAATAGGTCCTCTTTAAAGGGTCATGAAACCCCCCTCTTTCAGCTCAAGTCTAGCTCACAATCTTTTTGAAAAATGCAACTTAAATGGGCGTGGATGGCTGTGAGAAGAAGGGAGGGAGTGTGTGTGGTGTGGCACGGCAGGGGAGAGGGGGAACTGTCATCGCCAGTGGCCCATGCATATCGACTGTCACTAAAATCAGTGGTAAAACGTGAGGAAATGCTAGATGAGCATGCAAAGTTAAAGTCTAATGAAATACACAGACACTTTATTATTGTCCTTTCAAAAGTAACTGAATGCCCTGCTACATATATTAGCCTAATCGTAATTCTATTTAAACCATATTAATGTACATGTATAATTATAATGTCATTATAAAATATATAGTTGTTTATATACACACTATAAATGCATATATTTGAAAATAATTAATTTTCAGCTTAAAAAAAACGTTCCGTGCATAGCCTATAGATCTACGCGCCCCCTGAACCACAATGACATATATTTAATTACACGAATTAAGCATAAAATTGCGGTATTATCGAAATATCTAAAATTTTAATAACGAGTGCTTATTTTACAAAAGACAAGTAAAACGATCAGGGTTACATTTTAGACACACACACATACCTCCGAAGGGATAGAAAAGTCCTCGGGACTTGGTACCGCATTACTCGCAAGACGTAACTTGCATTGGTCGTCAACAAGGCCGAAGTCCACCTTTCTCCAGTTCTCGAAGCTCTCTCGAGAAAAATGTTTGCTGCACACATAAAATTTAGATAATTTAGACCAACCGCCCGGAGCCGGAGTCTAGCCCTGGCCCCATCGCGGGGAAGCATATTCAAAAGCACTTGAACTTCTGCACCACGAAAACAAACACTTGCGTCCCATGATTGGCTCTCTCATCTACTACGCGATATCACAGTTTGACATGTCTGTCATTGGAAAGATCTACGTGGTGTCATGAATAATTAAGATACAGTGTCTTCTCATAGGATATGAAAACTCAGTCTCATTAATAATTAAGAGACACCGATGAGTCACCAAAGCACTAACAATGCTCTGCCACATCACACGATGAAGATTTTAAACCCGGAAGACGAAAGTAGCGGGAAAAAACTAAAATTTAACCATTTTTACCTTACTATTAAATCTAACAGATGCTAACATTGTCTTCAATGTTGTTCAACACGCATACCTCTGTTAAAATCTCAGAAAATTTGGTTCAGGGTTTCATGACCCTTTAATATCTTACACAATCTTGCTTCTGATGTAAACTGAAACATTTCAAATGTTTGGCTATATAACCTTTTATTTACAATTTAATAATCAGTTTTTTCGCCCATTAAATGTCTAAACAACTTTAATACCAGATACATTTACTTGAAAAGAAACATTATGTAAGATATTTAGAATATGTATAAAGCATAAATCTAATTCTAAATCTCTCACAATCTTGCTTGTGAAGTAAATTGATCGTGCTGTAAAGATGTTTAGATATTCGTACTGGTTAAAAACCTGTGTTAAAGGCCACACATGTCCACGTTCACACAGTTTCAGCAGTAGTACCTGTCTGATAAAAATGTGCTGTTCCTCATAGCACAGGTGCAGCAGTGAGCAATGACTCCCAGGAGCCCTCGACGACGTCCTCCTCCTCCACAAACGACGTGTCGTCCATGTCCAGCGACCCCACCGTGACCTCGGACACAGACAGCAGTCAGGAGACCACAGGACCGCTGGGCTGCTGTAGATGACCATCCTCGTTCATCCCGTTCCTGCTAACATCCCTCTTCACTGGCAAACGGAAACGTGTCCTCCTTTCTTTCTCAAACTTGACAAGTTCTTTTGAATCGAAAAAGTTTAAGAATGGAGGTAAGAGTTTTTGAGGGCACCTTGAAAGCTTTTACACCAAACCAGCATTACTTTGATTGCTTTCATTTGCTGTACTTTAATTTTGCATCAGATTGAAGCTAGCGCTACGTCATCTTGCCATTTGGATGTGGAATGATTTGAGTTTATTTGTAAAGATGGATGGTGAATATATTTTTGAGATGTTTTATTTTTTGAGAGTCATTTTTAATCACTAATTAGTGGAGGTTCTTTAAGTGGCACGTCTATTTCCTGGATAAATTAATGTTTCCACACTGTTACTACTGTTTGGGAGTCGGTGGTGTATAAAATGTATCTGATCGCAGATGGTTTTAATATGACCTGTGTACCTAAAACACAAGTTTAGTTGAACGTTTTATTTGGTTTGGCTTTACAAAAACACATTTTAAAGCGCTTTTAAGGTCTGTAAGCTACTCTTTCTAATTTCAGTGCACAAGATTTACTCTGTAAAAACACGTTTGGGTTTTCAAATGTCACCGTATTTAATCTAGCCTGTACATATTTCAACTCGAAACACAACAAACCGTAACCCACAGCTTTCATTAAGCTTTCTTTCAGCGCTGTACAGTCCTGTAAAAGAAACACAACACCGTTCTTCATGTAAAGGTCTTGTTTGAACACTTCAATATATGATATGAAACCGAAATTGGATATTTGGTCCCTGCATAGGAAACGCTTTTGATTTCTTTAGTCTTTACAATTAAACTGCGTATACCAACGTGATCTTATTCATTAGGCTATGAGAAAAAGATTTTTAATAATGATTTTTAATAATGTCATTTTAGATGCAGCAATCAATGCTAAATGAATGGAAACATTAGATTGGAGGTTGAAAATAGATCATAAAGAACTATGCCTTTTTATAGACTTGGCAATCTAACCGTAACACTTTTTTTTATAAAAAATCTTTTATTATGTAATGTTTTGGAATGTAATTATATCTTTACAATATTAGTGTATGTAGTGTAAACTCTGCTCCTTCTACTGTAAAGTATGCAACACGACTCTTATGACTACAAGCTAAATCCATCACTAAAATTATCATTGGGCTTTTATTTTGTTTTCAAAATGGAGAAAGTGCCTGAGTCCAGCATTCATTCCTGAATATTTAAGAAAGATGAAGAAATTTGGGTGAGGTTTTTCAAAGTAATACTGTTCATATCATGTTGGAGTGTCTATTTTTCTATTGTATTGGATGTGTGTGATGTAGTTTGAAAGAATGTGGCATGTTGAGAAAATGCAAAGGGACGTTTCCTCAAGCAAGGTCTTTCATCAAAGTAATAGCAAATTGGAAAATTTTTGGTATGCATAATGGTTTGCAGCTTTATTTTGTTTAGGGAATGTGCAAGATATTGCAACAAATGCTGTAGATGGGAAATACATTTCCCGTGAGTCAGTACTATCGAATGGACATGCGTATGTAATGTATGGTGATAGTTGAGAGGATGTAGGAACAGAAGGTTTGTGTTTGCATAATGATTGGCATATATAATCTTATTTGATTTGCAGCCCGGACTTTTTTTTTTTTTCTTATTTTAAGTGCTCTTAATTTTTCTTTGCTGTCTTTAGGCTAATTAATTTTAACTTTAGATTTTTCATTGCATTTGCTTTTTTCATCTCTCAAAAATGTCATAATTCAGATCAAAGTAGGCTTTGATGAACTACCTCACTCTAAATTTCTAGATTTTTTTTCTCTAGGTAGTTGCCCGTAAAATGTTAATACAGATTTCATTATTTATTTATTTCTAAAGTGAACTATTGTCAATAGTAGGCAACGTATAGTTTTGTACATTATGTATACTTCACCTAGAAGTAAAATAACTGAAATGTAAATTTGATCTTTGTTTAATTTTCTTTGTACTCATTTTTTTACAGTTGATGTGCAATACCCACTGCTGTCATGCTAGTTGTAATCGGTAGATCTAGACTTATTAGTTTTAAATATGTACCCAGAGGTAGAGATATGTTTGGTACTGTCCGATAAACACATTTTTTCTTTTTTTTAAATCTGGATCTTTTTTTTGTGGCTTTTTACGTCAATGTTACATAACCTGTCTTACCAAAAACTAAATTCTGTGGCTGATGTTAGCAAGGTTTCATGTTTAGCCACAGGACTTTGATCAACCTGGTAAGTTCAATTCAAAAACATTTGTAAAATATCTTGAATTACCAATATGTTAAGATTTGGTGCTGGTATGTAATATTTGCTAGCAATGCCAGCCCAACAATTATTAAATTGCTAACTCTGTGTGCACTGAACAGCATACAGACAATGAGAAGTGCACTACTACAAAGAATGCACTGGGATCTTATGATACCAATTGTACATGTACTGCAAATAAACACCAGTTTGAATCAGAATCATTTTCCCATGTCTCATTGCAGCTGAATATACAAGAAGTTTATGTTTTAGACAGAATATTGTCAGTTATTACTGAATAAATCAGTTGAGTGAATGTTTCAACGACTCATAAAAACTTGACTCATGAGTTTGGAATAACATACTATTCTTAAAAGGCCAGTTTTTCCAATAATGATAACTGTATTGATTTCCACACTAACATACAATAATGTTCTGTATATTATAAGCATGATATATGTATCATGCTTATAAATGATATATAAGCATTTAAAACAGCAGATGACAAAGCACTGCAGCTTTGTCATCTGCTGTTTTAAATGCTCAAGCTCTTTAAAGTCGAGTGGATTCTGATTGGCTGAAAATGTTTTAATAATCTGAAAAAAATCACTTTGACAGCTTATTAGCTTATTGAAACCTAATTTTCTAGCAAATGAACGATAAAAAAACATTGACAACCAATCAGACCAGGCACTAATGGTGTCGATGATTAACCTATGGTGCTTTTAAGAACAGTTGTTTCATGATGACCAATTTGAAAGTTGCACGGCAATCGTATGCGGATGTTGGAGATGGTGCAAAGAGAGCTCTACTGGGGCCATTTATAGCACTACCCATACACTGTAAAAGAAAAAAAAAATCCTTCCACTGTAGAAAAATTAAGCCAAAGTATCCCAGAAACATTCATTGTTGATTACGTCATTTGGAGCTCTGGTCTTAAACACAGCCTTACTCTGTTGTATAAGCCGTACTGGATGACAAAACAGCCACATAAAGTAGATGATCAGATCGCTTTTACAAGATGTACGTTCTTTTTTCAGTTTACAATTTAATTTAGGTCTTTGTGAATAATTACATACCACCACAGTGACACATGGTAACATTTCAGCACAGCACAGAAGACTAATCATCATGTATGACCGCAGTATAATAGTCTAATCATAATGATGTATAACATCTTCACATACTCTAAATATGCATTAAAGACTTTAGTAAAAGCTGTCGTTCTAGTAATATCCAGATAATATCCAACTGAAACATGTTGAGCAGCAAAAAGCACTTTGCTTGAGGGCACAGTGGTGATGTCCAGTTTCTGGGTCTCTTCTTATTGAGCTTGAACCTGAAACATTCATATTAGCAGCCTGGAAAGTTGACCATTAGGCTACGGCCATCATGCTAATATATAATATGACCTACAATGCAATAGTTCAGAGAATGAGCTGAGTCTACATAATCTATGACACAGTATTTGACCACTCGTTTTAAGAAACATCCACAGAGCATTTCTAGACTTTCTAAGCACTAAAATAAATAAAAAATGAGCTCAATTGACAAAAGTCACATTTCTAGCTTCTTTTATATGAAAGTGGCACTTTGACGTCTCAAAATGCCACCGAATGCAAGAATAAGTATTCAATGCTAAGATCTGGAGCTATTTAGGCAAGTATGCTTGCGTTACATTTTGCAAATTAAGACCTTGACAAAGTCACTGTCCCTTTGTCATAATAAGTGACGTTTTTCTGTGCCAGTGGTCTGCTTAATGTGCCAAAGCCAACAGATCTGCTCATCGTCCTTATTAGCATTCAGACTGGGAACCTCGAACATGCAAACGATGCATGATTTCAGGACTGGATTCAGATGTTACTCTCTTTTCTTTGTCAGCTGAAACCTGCAAAAAAGAAGTCGCTTTAAAACGACAGGTGAAAAAGGGTTTAATAAATGTAACACTGCTGGAATGGTGGAGCCTCCTTGAAAAAGTGACTGGTAGAATCAGAGAGATAGTGTAATTTTGTCCATATAATTAAATGTCCATAAAATGTATGGAGATGCCTGAGACAACATCATCTTGAGTGGTCCTTGTGTTTATTTTTTGCATTAAATGTCACTGGTGCGGCTTCCAAGAGCCAGATCCCCCAGCGTGGAGAAGAAGTCTTCCATCTCTTTCTCAAGGAGGCGGTTGCGGTTTTCCGCGTCCTCACGGGCTCGTTCAGAGTTTCTCAGTTTGATCTCAAGCATTCGTTTTCTTTTTCTCTCCTGCTCCATCTCTTGCTCAAGTCTCTCCATCTGCGCACACAGGGCTGCACTTGAGTCCTCCAGCCTGTAGAGGGCAGAACACGGGTGAGTCAATACAAATATCACCAACAACAGTTGCTTATGCCAGGGGTTTTCAAACTGGGGTCAGGGGAAACTCAAGGGCTGCAATTTGAGAGAGAAAAAAACTGACTTTAAAAAATAACAAATAACAACAACACAATTGTATTTTCAAGGTTGGTAGTGCTTTAGTCAAATATATGACTATACATATATACCGGTGTATATTTTTCTACACACACACACACACACACACACACACACACACACACAAAATGATAAAAATCGAATTTATTTTCATTAATTCAAATTGAGTTAGAAAAGTATACAAAGGCTGAGGACCCCCAAATTATATTTATAATAGAATTATTTTCTAAAGTTTGGTGGAAACAAATATTATCCCTTGGATCCTTGCAAAAGAGTCATATTATTTTGCGGGGCTTTACTTTTTTTTTTTTTTATAATTATGCCAAAAAGACAAGATATTTTCATTTGCTTTCCATGTCCCTTACGAAATTGAACCATGGTTTTATTATAGTGAAAGTGTAACCATGGTATTGGTGGATTGATTACCATTTGATTAACCACAGTTTTACTACTACATTTACATTGAATCAATGAGGAGAGCAATAGCAGCAATTAAACTAACAATAGGATAACAATATGCGACTGCTGTGACCCTCCCCAGTTTAGTTTAACGCAGTATATGTACTTATTATTATTTTTAAATAGATATAGAGTAGAAGAGAAAAGAAAGTGTTAGTAGCTATTAATGGATCAAGTGTTGCCGAAAAAGATGTGTCTTCAACCGTTTCTTGAAAATACCATTTCTTGAAAATATTAATATCATGGTTACACTGGTTAGTGTAGCAAAAAAATGGTTCATTTGTTGTTATTGCTAACTACAATAACCATGTTTTTGCTTTATTTGTAATAAAACCACGGTTCATTTCAGTAAGGGATGTTTAAGAAACAAATCTGACCTTCTCTTTTCCCTAATCTAGTCCCTTCCCAACAGGGTGTGTGTTTTTAAACAATTTGAACCATCCTCATGGCATTTAAGAAACAGCAGCCTTACTTTTTAATTCTAGATTCATAAGTCTGTTTCTGCTTCCTCAGCTCTTCTTTCAGCTCTGCCACGACACTGACCAGAGATGAGGGGCTTTCTTCCGCATCTTCATCCACAACTCGAATGACCGGTGCCACGTTCCCACTATCGCTGCAAAACGCAACGCTCGCGCGGTTCTCCTCATTGCTGCCGATGTCCTCATGTTCGTCTGGCTTCTCTTCCTCCTCGGCTCGTTCCTCCTGAGCGCTCGGCCCGTCTTCGGCCCCTAACGGCTCGCCCCCGGAGTCCGGGACCGAGTTCTCACACGATGAGCTGGACCAAGGCGTGCTGTCGATACTCAACACGCTGCCCAGACTTGAAGACGACGTGACGTTATCATAGGTAGACAGTCTCTGAGAGGAGCCTGAATCTCGGGAGCGTTCTCCGGATGAGGTGCGTCGGTGTCCCCGGAGCGAGGAAAGCCCGTTCATGAGCCAGTTCCCGCTGGAGCCGATGGGCACGTCCACCGCAGAGACTTTGGCGGACTGTGGCCGGGGAGAGGACCCTTTAAAAGTGTATTTCCACCCTGGAATAGTCTTAACCTGCTTACTAGGGCTGACGGCCGTCTCGCCTTTTCCCTGAGGCACAGACTTCGAGGTGTAAACGGCATCCACAGATGAGGCACTGCTACTCGGGTCATTCTTGGCTGTGGGTGGACAGGTTTGGAGATCCTCCTCAGAGATCCAGTCAACCAGGTTGGACTGCTGGTGTTGCTGGCTTTGGTCCTTTACCTCCATCTGGTTCTGTGATGTTTCAGAGTCTTTTTCAGTATACAGGCGATCATGTTTGCTAATCAGTAACGTCATGAGATGCTGAACAAGGGAAGTGCCTGTAAAACACATATGCAAAGGTAATGCTGTATCCAACAGCCTCATATAAGTCATATACCCTGATGTACATTGGGATGTACATTTTAGTTACAGATTTAAAGTCCCCCTGTGGTGAAAATCCAGCTTTTAATGTTGTTTATATTTCTATGTGGTGTTTTTAATATGCTTCAAGACAAACCATGTGTGAATCAGCTTTTAATGTTGTTTATATTTCTATGTGGTGTTTTTAATATGCTTTAAGACAAACCATGTGTGAATTCATAAGTCGACACCATTGCTGAGTATTTTCTCCTTAAAACTGCAGTGAACCAAAGACTGTTTGAAATCGCTGGTGTTTCTGATGTCACAAACTACCTTGTAACCAATCAGATCAACGTGTGATCGTCAAGGAGTGGATCTCTGAGTGAGTGAGTGGAGGCGGGGCTCATTTGCATATTCATAGAACCGCTTATACTAAATGAGGCAAGGGCGTAAAGTTACATTTAAGATATTTTAAGGCATGAAGAATTTTTTTTCAAGGAAAAAACGTTTAAATGTGTCATTTTGGTGATCAAAGGTGAGTTTTAAAGAAATCAAATTATTGACTACATGGGGTCAGGACTTCAAAGTAAATGTACAGTATTGCATTAGCTGATATAATCTTAATATAGGCTACCAACCTATTGAACCTATTGGTACTAATATCTGTTTTGTACCATTGTAATACACTGACAGCCACCAAAAACAGGTGGTGATGAGAAAGATACATGATGAATCAACGCTTATCACAAGTATCTTTTCCACAAGCTGAGAAGGTCAATTCTATTATATAAAATCTGCACAGTGTCATTCACACAAATACTAAACACCATCCTGGTAACGCACACGACACTAAAAGTAATGCAATAAACATTAATTGAACAAAATTAGATGTAACATTGAAACCCTAATGTACATAACTGGTAAGAAAAACTAAGAAGAAACAGTTATTTCAACTAAAATATATCAAATGTAAAGTATCACGCAGGGAATTATGGGAATGTCAATTTATGTTTTTCACTGTAAATTATACAATGACTTGTTCTTTTTTACTTTTTTGTAAATTTACCAGTATTTTACTGTAAAATTACATTAAATATAAGGTTAAATCTACACTGTAAAAAAAAGTACAACTAGCTTGGATGTTTAAGTCACTTCAACTTAAATGACATTAAACTCACTTTAAAAATTAGTTGAATCTTGTATAACTTTTATTTTATTTTGAAAAGTTAAAGCAAAAGTAATTTCTGAAATAGAAGTAGCATTTTTTTGTAAAACGTACTTTGGTAATCTGTTTAATTTGCATTATGGTTAGTTTGCTTATTCTCTGCTTATTTCATTGCATCATTTGTTTTTAAGGCTCAACTCAAGCTCTCTGTTACCATATTTTTTTTACCAACATTTACCATATTTTCAGAAAAATAAGTCGCACATGACTATAAATCGCAGAGTCGTAATTGCATTGTTGAGAGAAACAAAATTTTATTATTACATTCTGATTTTTTTTAATATTGCTAAATAAAAAAACAAAATGTTTACAAACATTATAAACATGTATCCCTCACTCCACAACAGATCCTTTAATTTAACGGCATTCAGAACAGAACATGGATTAAAAATATCATATAAACAACATTTATTATTATACATTTATTATAAATACTACTTTTAATCCAAAAAGAAGCCTCCAAATTTGTAAAAAAAAAAAAAATTTGTATATTTAAATGTGCAAATAATATGAATGACTGTATCTAAAATAAACAAAAGGAGCAATAAATAAATACTAATACTAATTTTTTTTTTGTATGTGTGATCTATTTCTGGATATATATTTATATATTATGTTTAGAAGTGGGGTATGGTACATGCTCAAATATTTAGTAGTGCATATTATAATTGCATTTATGTCACAAATATACACTACGTTGTAGGCTTAGCTGGTGCAACCATCCAACAGGTGTCCAGTTTTGAAGTGTATCTTGTTTTACAAACTAATTGGTTTAAAATTCGATAAGAGCTTACCTTCCATAATAGCTACTGGATCCTCCATTTTAGGACGAAGGATATTTGGTCCAAACACGGTGGCCAAGTTCTGCACACCCATTTTGTTTTCATTTGAGTGAGACTGCACCTCATCCAGAAATCTATAAAAAATTAAGTTAACTTTGAGCACTGAACCATGAAAAGGACTGACAAGAATGTGTCTAAAACGATTATGTTGGACCTACTTGCATATATATTTCAGAAGGTTGTAATTGGCAGCTGGAAGCGTCGTCACTAGCTTCCCTAATTCTTGTATTCCCTGTGGAAACATATAAAATCACTGAAGCGACCACAGCAACCTACCGTTCGAAATCAAGTGAAATGTTTTTCCACATTTCACAAAAATAATGCTTTTCTAAAAATCAAGTGTTTGAAACTTTGATATTATGTATAATGTAATTAAATTTTGACTTCCGCTTCATGGATCTTCTGAATCTGTGCATCGCATCATGTCAGCTGGGAAATATGTGGGAGGAACATTGGCTAGCAAACCGCATACTGACTGTAACAGCTTTCTGTTTTATGAGCACACAAACATACTTTTTGACAAAACTGCAGAAATAATTGGCACCAATACCAGCAAACAGCTCAATACAAAACAAATTCTATAAGCAACTACAGGTCAGAGCAGGGCTCTGATCTGAATCATTCATTCATATGGTAATTCATTAAGCTTGTTCCAACATAGCAATTTTTGTTGTTACTGTTAACATTTTCTACTATATGTTATATAGTTGGTTCAAGGGGTTAGTTTGACAAATTTGATGTTTGCAACACTTAACAATATTGATTTTATACATTATTCATAGATGTATAGCAACAATCACAAAAGCAACTGTGTTTAAACATCCCAGGCTAAACACCTCTTTCCACTCACCATTTGTGGAAAATGTACCCTAGTTAAAGACACATTTGGATCATGTAGGCGTTTTCAAATACATCTAAATGTTGTTCCTTTAAGTTTACTTCTTTACATTTCATATATGTTCAGATATTGTTCATTCACTAACCTCTTCCTCATCTTTGGCCAGGAGCTGAGCACAAGTGAGGAAATCCTCATACTTGCAGAAGGGAACGACTGGCTCGGGCAGCTCCCTGAGATACAGCTTCAGCAGGGAAGCCACAGTGTGGACATCAGTGTTACTATAGAGGACAATTATAGGGTTAGTACCAACAGTTGGAGAGGGTTAATTGGTTCCATGTCTTTGCTTGGAGTAGTTGGTGGTACCTGTCAAACTGAGGTTTATCTCCACAGTCAAAGGCCTCCTGAAGGTCCTTAACGAGGTTGGCTTGTCCTGGCATCCGGAACAATCCTTCTTCATCAAGCCCCTGTTCCCTAATGAAATCCACACACTGCTCAACCAAGAGAGGAGCGAGACGAGGACCAAACTTCCTTTCATACTGTACGGTGTCCTCCAAACTCTGACCAAATATGCCTGAAGAGATGAATCAGTTCTTTTTTAAAACGACAGATTCTTATACTGTACATGAGCAGTCAAGACAGACCATGGCATTTACTCTAGGTTCTTTAGATTAGTAAAATGTTTTTCACACTAAAAAAACAAATGTTTCTTCAATGCACAATCCTTTTCCATTGCACAAAAGGTTCTTTAGTGGAAAAAGGTTTTTTTTTTATTTAAAATTTTTTTTTAAAAAAATACTGATTTCACTGAAATGATTTCCATTACACGAGAGTAGATGTTAAAACTTCATGCTGATTTGTACTCGGCTTTCGCCAAGATAAGCACCAACTAAGACATAGCTTTACAGTAACCTATGCTTCTCCATCCATTTACGCTTCTTTCCATATGGTGATGTAACTCTCCTTTTGTCTAGTGTTAACACGCGTCAGCACACACAACGGCTGCAACCACAGTGCGGTCCCCCCATGACAACGGTCTGGATTGAGCCGAGTAGGGGACATCTCTAGGGTCTTCAAGTGGGCACCTTCCGTCCTCAGTGTTTCATCGACTAGCCCACGACACCTCAAGAGGGCTCGACAGTGACTCTGGCGTCCCAGAGTCACCCCCCTCCGTCCCCCACTCAACTCAGCCCAGCTTACTGACCTCTACATCCCTCCTGCTGCTGAGACCTAACCACAATCTCACAATCTCTCCACAACCCAACCCTACGCGCCAACCCGTTTGACTAAGGCTGTCGAGCCCCACTGGTGCGTTAATATGCAGTTTCAGTGGCAACGGTTCCGTATGGCATACCACCTACCGCAAAACACAATATCTGCCCAACCACCCGTCATTCACGCAAAATACACAGGAACGTAATGACTGTAAATACTATACAACCTATACAAATAAACCAACAGACTCTTCAAGTTTTCAAGAATTCTACGAAACCGTAGCATGGCGGCCTGTACACAGCCAGCTAGAATCTTTCCGTCTCAACCACAGCCAGTTGTTGCTCCTTTCTGCTGCTTCAGATAAGTTCTTTACTGTGCGACGCAACTCTTGGCCACTGAATCCGACGTCTCTGAGGAACCGGGTTGTAGAGTGTGCCACAAAACCTCGACAACCCACTTCCACTGGATAAACCTGGACTCTCCATCCTTGCTGTTCTGCTTCAGTGGCCAGATGAGCATACCGCAGTTTCTTCCTCTCATATGCCTCATCTACCGCATCCTCCCATGGCACTGTTAACTCTATCAGTTGAACAATGCGTGCTGATCCAGACCACAAAACAATATCTGGTCGTAGGTTAGTGGTGGCAATCTCAGGTGGAAAAATAAGCCGTTGATCAAGATCAGCCAGCATCTTCCAATCCCTAGCAGCTTCCAGTTGTCCTGGGCGAGAATTGGTGTTAGCACCTTTTCTTGGTGGTTGCTCGCCTGGGCGGAGGAATATTGTCTTCTGCGTGTAATGCTTTGCTAGAACAGGCGGCAACTTATTGGTCATACTACGCTTGCCTTCCAATGCTAAAGCCAAACGTCGCAATACTTGGTCATGGCGCCAAGTAAACCGACCTTGGCTAAGAGCCACCTTACATCCTGTCAAAATGTGCCTTAAGTGGCAGGTGATGAACACAAAGGACAAGCGGGATCCTCTCCTACCCAGAGATTTAGGTTCTGCGGTGATGGGAGAACATCATATGTTGATCTAATAAGGAAACTGATCCTACTCTCTTCCATTGAAAGGTTCTTTGGTACAGAGTTCCTAAAGGGACACGGTAAATTAAAAATATATAAGATGGGAGGAAAAAAATATTTGGCAATGCTTTTGCGCTGAAAGAAACTTTGTCTTCGCTCGCAAAACTTTTGAGTGAGTGCAACGTTTCTGGGGGGAACGAGAGAACGCAAAAGCATTGCCAAATAATTTTTACTCCTGGCCATCTATTTTCTTCTTCACCAATCACCATGTCCGTACTTTGGGGAACCCAACATAACTAGCCTATTCTATGGTATCACTGCACAAAACCTTTAGAAAACTTTATTTTTAAGCATGTAAACCTTATTTAATTCAGGTAATCATAATTGTATATCGGAAAAAAACATAGTTACCTATTTACCTAGTCATTGACCAGGATGGATTTTTCAATAGCAGACCCCGATATTGACAACTAAAGAGCTAATTTACATAGGCTACATTATATTTTAGTGCAAGCTAAGCTGAAATGCAACAATATTTTCAAAAAATATTTGCTTGAAATCCACTACAATTGTGTATGTGTATTATATATTTAATTATACAACCAAAACATTATAGTACTTGTACTACTACATGCAGTATGGTAGGCTATAGTAAAAATCAGTATGTGGTTACTGATCACGTGACTTTTGCTCGTGCTGTTTCACTCTTACCACACCTGCAGTTTTTCGACTGACAGCTTTACTCCAAACGACAGGACAGCAGCGAGAAGATTCGCAATTACAGTTGCCATCGAAGTATTTCGAAGAACGCGAAGTACAAAGAAACACTCGTTTTTCACGTATATATTCTCTTTCCATCGATGTCCTGTCAGCGCATCCGGGTTCTCTGAGGTAACGTTAATCTTCTTGTTTGAGGCAGAAAGTCGCGCGAACTATTAAAGAGTTTCATCCGCACTAACGCCAAGACGACCACACAGAAAGAATGTTTTGCTGTGGATATAGTTCTTAAAATTGTCTTAAGTTTAATTATATAAATCCAAACTAAATAAAAAAGCACGGTCTTAAAAATGTCAGTTAATCTTGGGGTCAGTTTGGTTGACGCGAGACACTTGTAAACGTTCCCGCCGGTTTCGAGACCAAGGTAAGAAAATAACTTTTTCGTGTTATTGTATGTCAAAAGATAACATCAACACGTTGTACAAGCTTTTACTGTTCAAACTGCTAGAGACACGTTGCCACATTGTCTCTAACTGAGAGCAGATATCTTGGACTTGCTTACATTAACGTTACTTGTCTGAACTTTCTATTAATAACAGGGCCATTGTAATTTAATCTCTGGATAGTGAGGGATCTTACTCTGCTCAGTGATATTTTTATGTGCATGTCCTGGTCATAGCCTATCATGTGAACATACAAGACATATCCAATGGCATAGGTAAGTATTCACTATACATTAACGTAATATGTTATTTAGTGTGTGTCTTGTGGTATTTACCTCCTCCAAATGGAGCCCATATGACCCGTCTGATGGCCTTCACCCAATCGTCCATGTCACTCTGGGAGTTGGCCATGAGCAGGAAAGACTCATGGCTCATCGCAGCCTTGTCTTTCTCACCAGCTGAGTCAGAAATCAAGAGAGGCAATCTGTGAGATGATGATATTACCTGTTTTTAACCTTTACATCACTTTTGCCTTTTACCTTGCCTTGCCTTTATGACTCAAAGTTTCATATCTCCCTACATATGTCTTGCTTGAGTGGTTTCTTCTAAATTTATAAATTAGTGTTCATGTAAAATAAATACATCATAAGGTATTTATATTTACTGCTATTTAAATAGTCTTAAACATGGCTGTTATAGCTTGCAACCAAGATTATTTGCACAGGTAAAAATATGTGAATTTCTATGAGCAGCAACATTCATTAGATAGTGCTGCTGTAAATATTTCAGTTTGAAATGATATGGAAGTTTATATTTATAGTGGTTTATGTGGTTATAATTTTTTTTATTTTTTTTTAAAGGGTAATACTAGGGCTGGGTAAAAAATATCGATTTCTCGATTTTAATCGATTCTCATTTTTACGAACCGATATCGATTCTTCAATCCCAAGAATCGATTAGTCATCCTGTTTTCAGCTGATGAATGAAGGAACATTGTAGCGCGCATCCCATCCAATAAACGCAATAATCTTTGTGCTTTGTTACTATTGATATGAAACAAAGTCTCAGATTTCAAATTACGTCCATTTTCTTACGAAATTCAAAAACATATACCGTTTTGGCGCTGTGGCGTGAGATCGCTCTGGCGCAGCTCAAGACAAGAGAAGCAGCAGCGCCGAGCACACGTGATCTTCTCTTCCGCCTTAATATTACCAGTTACAGCGTGAAATAAACATGAATGAGCATCTGAAAGTGTGTTAAAAGATAGAGTATAACTTATCGAAATCCTTATTGTCACATGGAATCGCTCAATCAGTGTTTCAACCGAGGAAAGACGTCAGTGAAACAGCTTGTAAACAATGTCATGTAACGTCACATTTACCTCAGAAAAACCATATCCAGTGACCATGAACTCGTTAGTCAGCTAGAAAAATGAACTCTAGAGAGGAGCATTTAGCTAAATATATGCACCATATTACATATGCATTTTATGTTATTTTATAATTATTTTATGTTCTTCAATATTTAATGCATGTTTGAAAAAATCTAAAAAGTTTTTATGACAGCCACCATTTAAATATTTATATTTCATATAACTTTATTATTAGAAAAATAAATAAAAGTGTAATTGTTTGTATACACATCAGTAAATCTTTACCTTCAATATTAGGCTATAGTAGGCTAATGAAACAATTTTAATGATACAACTGACTCCCATTACAGCATTGGTTAAGAGATTTGTTTTCCTTGAGAAAATTTGCCATGTATTGTACCTGATATCCAAAATAATCAATATTGAATCGAATCGAATCGTAATCGAAATCGAATCGAATTGCAAGCTTGTGAAGCGAAATCTAATCGAATTGTGAAATTTGTGTCAATACCCGGCCCTAGGTAATAAATTTGATGTATCTCTTATGTAATGTAGCAGGAAGATATATTTCAGTTGTACTTCAAGTCTTTAGCATTAAACTGTGGTTCAATCCATCTGGCCATCATTGGCATGAACAGTTGAACACTTCACACATCATAATAACTTAAAGCAGACCTAGAAAGAAAGAGCCAAAGTAATACCGATGCTTTGCAACAGTAAAGGATAAAAAGTAGAACAACCTCCATAATGGCTTCAGTTTATAGCTTAACAATGATAAAGGCAAAGCTATTATTCTGCCAGCCAGACAAAACGACTGAAGTAATAAGTCTTGAGACGATAAGTGTTCACAGCAAACTCGACTGAACTGCTAAACAAAGTACTGATGCAATTAAGATAAATAAGACAATCAGACCCAGCGAGACCTCTGAGGCTAACGCTCTCACACAGAGTGAAGGCATAATGAGAACCCTTCATTTCTCACCATGGTGTGGCATTTTGTTTCGTATTCATGTCTCTAGGAAGTGTCGTAATGACTACTGATATACTGGGAGGGAAAAGAAAAACAGGCTTGTGGCGAAAGTATTAAACATTTATCTGATTAAGTGAATTCTGGGGAATTTATTTAAGCTGAGACCATCCCCAACCATTGCACTTTGTATATCACCATTTTTTAAATGATTTGTATCTGACTGGTAATGTAAGGGCTTATTTTTTATTTTTTCATTTTAAACAGTAAACTTTTTTTATACACACTTGTCAGCGTTCTGATATAGGTTATTCACATGATTCGTGCAAATCTGTGTTTTATTTGGGGTGGGGGGTGGTTATATGGTCTGAAGAGAGTCTTCTTTGCATCGTACCTCTATGATACCTAATGAACTAGTGTTTATAAGCGCTGCTCTTCTTTCTGTACAGTATTGTTGCTTTTCCGTAAGCATCACCTACTGTCAGAGAGTGAATTTGCATTTTCATTCATCCCGTCTATCAATTTTGTTCAGGCCAATTATATGTAACGTACTGACCCTTTTTTTAGATTGAAATGTGGTTTATCATTTTACAAAAATTAGTTTATTTTAATTTTTTAACTATTATTTGAACTGTAGAGTTGTTTAAATCATATTTTTTAGTGATTTTTTTTTTTTTTTTTTTTGCAGCTTAGGATGTTACAACAGACATTGGTGTTGATTTAAGGGTACATTGCAACCTTAACAACATGTAGTTCTGTTCTAATATCAGAATTTATGAACTGCTGATTACAAGAAACTTGTCACCTTTTTCACTGTCTGGAGTTGCAGTTATGTGTACCTATTACAAAATGTACAAAAAAGTAAGGCCTATTTATCATCTAATCATACGTAAAAATGTCTGATTTAATTTTTTTAACTATCATCGTAAAGTTGAAAATGTAATTCAAAAGGTGTTTAGATTTACAATTTCGGACAGCATTTTGATTATCGGCCATATTAAAACAACAAAAAAACAATATAAATATTTTTATATTGTGGCATCCCTAATGCAACTGTTCTGTATAAAAATAATAAATCATCATGACCCAGCATTTCTAGCTCTTTGTATGTTTGTATTGACCCATACTCTAACAATGCTGTAACAGTATAATAAAGAAAATGGTAGAAAATCATCGTCACTTCGATCTCTAATTGCACAAATAAAGGCATTACCTTGGGGTAGTGGTGGTTTGAGCCTCCGTGGCTTACAGCAGCCCTGCCCCATGATGCACTTGAGGGATTGAGCTTGTATAGAAGACTAATGTTGTGCCATGTCTCTTACTCCAACAGATCGGCCATGAACCCCAACACGGCACATGTAGTTCTCACACCACACTGAATTCATACTGCAGAAGTGTTTGCTTCAAACCATCAAATCTTCAATAAAACACTCTCATTTACATCTCAAACATGTCCCAGAGTGGATATAAAAAAAAACTGGAACACGCCAGTCCATACTGTGCGTCCTTAAAAAAAAACAGTGAGTAGAAAGTACTTTTGTTGTCTCAGTTCAGCTCAAGCAGCACCACTTCACTTCTGTTTCTCTCATTCCCACTGACTTCTCACGGTAGACTGACAGAAGGAGACGGCCTGCTCTGTTAGTCCTCTCTAAACACCTCGCTGCACTTGCGCAAACAAACAGCACACCAGATGCATCAATCTCAGAGGACCTGATACTTGGGGAAATCCGCACTAGCAGTAACTAACTAAATATCAAAACTTTGTGGAGGCAAGAGGAAGCAAGCATGGGTTAGAAGAGCAGAGCCTGCCAGGACTCTATGCTTTTGCTTTCTCAATGCCACGCAAACACAGAAGCATGAACATCTCCAAAATAATTCCAGGCTTTTCCCAGTGGTTTAGATCCCATTTTTTGTAGCACTTGTCATTTATCTCCCTGCAATGAATGGTGCCATTGTTGGATATTTGTTGGATGTTTAAAAAAACCCCAAAACATAAGATTGCTTCAATATTTCAGCGCAGTATAATAAAGATGTTTACAAATCCAAATTTTCCCTTGATTAGCCTGTGCAGCTGTAAATCAAGTCTTTCCATTTCTCCATTGTTTTCAGATCTTAAAAATTTTCTGAGTCACAACACAATCATTTCTATTTGTCACGTTAAATTTTTTATTTTGCATGGAAAAGGGACTTTGTCAATAAGTTTGTTTGACTCAAAGGAGCTGAAGCATGCTGGTCATGTGGTGAAGAGCTCTTCTCTCGGGAGGAGATCTGTGTTGGCTGATCTGGCTTGAGAAAGTGGTGTCGGGGGCTGGGTAACTGCTGTGTGTTTGGCTATTTTATTTATTTTATTTGGTGCATTATTTTAGCTAACACAGAATTCAGTTATCTAAATGTTTATGATGCACTTTAGGGATGAACTTTTCGCTGATGCACCCTGATTCTTAAATGATTATGGATGATTCTACAAAAAATCATAATCTTACTTTAAATAAATAATAATTATTATTATTGAAAAGCAGTAACACTTTACTTAAAACCTAAAACCTTTTTAGGTTACACTTTATTCAATGTCTACAGTGGACCATTCTACTAGCTATAAGTAGTTCTGCAGCTACATGTCAACTAGCAGTCATTATTAATAGACTGTTAGGGATTGGGTTAGTAGAATAAATTGATCTGTACTTGCAAAGTAACAGTCAGTAGAATGTCTGTTGAAGGACCATGATTAAAATAGTGTTAGCAGATATTAAGCAGACAGACTACTAATACTCTACTAATACTCTAATAGTGAGTTGACCAGAGCCGGACAGTAACGGAGTACATTTACTTGAGTACAGTACTTGAGTACAATTTTGAGGGATCTGTACTTTACTCGAGTATAATTTTTGGGGATTACTCATGACTTTACTCAAGTACATTTGAGAGGCAAATATTGTACTCTTTACTCCACTACATTTCTATCCATAACCGTGAGTACCCGTTACTTCTAAAAAAAAAGGAAAAAAACAAATCTCGGAAACCCTCAATTTGTTGTTTTCCTCTCAAAAGTGATTGGATTGTGCAGGCGCCACTGATTGGGACAGCCTATCAGCAAATCACCTTCACCTTCAGCTCTGAACTGACGCCAAAGTAAACTCCATGGTCAGATTTATGTGGGTTCAATGAGCGTTGCCATTGTGCATTGCCTTGTGGGCAAGTGAGAAATGTTAAATAAGGCAACATGGTAAAAAGATGAAAATAACTTGAATTAATTTTCAATTCCTTTTAGATTATCAAAGGTATTAACATGAACATTTTTCATAACTCCATGTAGGACGTTTCTGTACATAAATGTAAGCACGGTTCGCGTACCTACCCCGAAGTGATAAAATAAAATTCTGTATCAAATTTATAGGCAAAGACAAGTAGTTTGTTTAGGCATGGTTTGTAGGGAATTACAAACCTGCACACATATATTCGAACACACATAACTATAGAATCAATTCTTAATGCGCATGTGAACGCCATCAGCGTTAATCACAGGTTCAGTTTAAAGTCTGTTTAGAGAGAACGGTGTCATCTTAGCGGCCCCTAATTTAATAACAAATGATCATTTCGACGGAAGTGAATCAATCAAAACTAACTTTAGCTGGAAAATAACATTATTCAAGAACCGCTATAAAACCAAAACAATCTCTGTTACCTTAAATTATATGTTTATCTCTGAAAAGCCGCTTTGAAACAATCTACATTGTTAAAAGCGCTATATAAATGAAGATGACTTGACTTGACACTGTGGCAGTAGTAATGCAATATTTAGAAAATTTACTCTTGTACTCTTGATACTCAAGTACTTTTAAAAACAAGTACTTCAGTACTTTTACTTAAGTAGACATCTGACTGTAGTACTTTTACTTGTACTTGAGTAAAGTTTAGCAAGGGGTATCTGTACTTTTACTCAAGTAACGAAGCTGTGTACTCTGTCCGCCTCTGCAGTTGACATGTAGTTGCAAAGGTACTTGTAGTTAATAGAATGTCTAAAGTGGACCATTAAAAACCTTTATGTATAATGGATTATAAATACACTCATAATGTACACTGTAATGCATTTTTTTTATATATTTTTTTTATATTTGTAACCAAAGTTAAAATGCATTATTTGCAGATTCCTTGTCACATCTGAAATTGGTTGTTTGTCGTGTTGTAATGCATTGGGCCTATACTTTCTAAAGATGTAGCATTTAATAGATAAGTATTATAAGAGTTACAATTATTGCATTGCAAGGCATAATTAATGTATTAAAATCATATCGTATCTCATCATATCATGTATCATATATTATTCAGTTTGTGCCTAATTATTCCCAACCCTAATGCACATTGCTTTGGAAAAGAATACACCATAATACGTGTTAACCAACAAGAGTTAGATTATTTTTAACCAGATCTGCACAGTTAGATTTTTATTTTATTATATTGTTTTGTCATGTTGCTGTCTTTGACTTGAACAACCCAGGGCTGCATTTTCAGAGATATAAGAAATTCAATATTTCCCTTTTGAATATGATAAGCATGTGCAAGAGAGAGAAAGGGGGATACACAGCCGGCATCATCTTAAGGATTTAGAGAGAATTTATATCTTGTAAACACTGGAGGTTTGCTGCAGTTAGCCGAGTGATAGGCATGTAGTTTACAGCACAGCTGCAATTAATTATTCTGTTTTCTTTGCTATATTGTTAAGGAAACTGTAATCTCTGCAACCCCAACTGCATGTCTTCAAGAGCTCTGATGGGTGTCACACTGATGTGTTGTTTACTTGTCATAAATAAAACAAACAGACATTCAGCATCAGTAAATCAAGTTGACCCCAAATGACCCCTCTGTAATCAGAATATTCTGGAAGGCCCATTTGATTTCCTGACACTCAGAAACCATATAGACTGTTACATGCTGGTTTCAGTATAGGACAGCGATGATTTGAAGAGCTTCTCACCTGGCATAATCTCAAAAAGATGTCGTCCGGGTTCTTCTGGGTTGGCTGTCAGCTCGTTCACTTGGCTGCTCTTCAGTGAGATGCAGCCCTGCACAGATACATAGTTACAAATGCATCACCTAACCTCTGTTGACTTAAAAATCAGTCAAATGTAGCCTAATTACCATGTGCGCTTGAATGTAATTCTTTAATAAGCATCAAGTATTCATCTGGAAATGTGTAACCAGGGATTTTGAGTAAACATTTTCTGAGTGCCTCCTTCAATTAGATAAACTATAAACTGAATGAATTCCAGAGATTATTCACCAGGGCAACTAATTGCATGTAGATTTTTGCTTTTAGCTTGGCAGGTAAATCTATTTGGCAATATTCAAGACATTTTTCTTTTATTGGACGCTCGAAGATGTTTTGACTATGGTGATATAAGACGATTCTTTTCAGGAATTCAAATTCTTAAGTTTTGTCTTGAGAACATTATTGAGATGCAAAATGTTCTTTGTGAACAACCATTAAAAAAAAAAAAAAAAACATGCGTGGGATTAACTCCTTTTATCTCAGTGTGTGATTTGCTATGAGATTTTCCTACACAGCCATTCCACTTTGAATCCCATTGATTAAAGGCAGGAAAAGTGGGTGGGATTGACATTTTCTCACACATCCTGGCCAGCACAGCATGGGCTCAGATTAATGGTGCTTGGATGAGTGTTGACAGTCTCCTGTGAGGGTTAGTTGCTCATCACACACCTCAGTCTGACTGACGAGGCTGGACGGTATTGATTGCTTAATATAAATGGTCATAAACCTGTTAAAAGCAAAGTGCAAGCTTGTATTGTGGTGGCAATGTAAAACAACTGGGAAAAGCTCACACTTACTGTTCAATAGCTCTTTGTCACATGATGCTTTAACATATAGTGCAGTCTAGAACCTTTCTTAAAGGTGCTGTATGTAACTCTACTAAAGCATACAAATACCATAATATGTTTGCATATATTGAGGAAACATGTTAAGTTCACATACACGTTTCTCTGAAAAACACTTCTACAGCCAGTTATTTTACTTTGAAATGTGCGTTTCCAGGCTGGAATGTTTGTTTTTGTTTTGGTCTGTGATACTTTACTTTGCCAATTTTCATTGTCCAATTCGCTCATTCCTGTTGCATGTGCTCAAACTGGCAACCCGTGTGAGCGCCGTCCAGTCTGGTGGCAGGAGAAACGACGATCTCCGATATTTTGAATTTGGACTGCAGTACCTATTTCGACCACTAGTTATCATTCTTACATACTGCACCTTTAAGTGTGTGTAGTGTTCAAGAAGCAGTTTAGTTTGGGTTGTTACACCTATTGACAGGTTTTTTTTTTTTGTGTGCCATATTTTGTTGATGGCACGTCACACTTAACAAGAGCCGGTTTGCGACATTTCTCAGTTTCCTTGAGATAATTCTTTTTGTATTTGTGTTTGTGTAACGATGTTCAGTTCTGTTATTGATTCTTGAATGTGCATTCTTTGCGCTGAGATAAATGACAATACTGAGAGGTTTCTCTCACATGAACGTTTTACATTTGTGAATAGACAGACGCTTAATTGGATGCAACTTACAGTGCATTGCATACAAGATATACATTTATTCAGTTTATATGATTATTAAAGAATATCTTATGAGCTGGATCTTTTTACTGAATCAAACTCATTTCTGATTACAAAACAAATGGCTGTTATGAGATATTTATTTGACTAAATCAATAATGTATACTGCTACCAATATGTCTGGCAAATGCTCTTTCATTCAAAAAATTCACAAAAATCTAACTGAAGTAAAACAATTGAAAGTAGGGGGGAAATTACATTATGAAATAAATGTTTTTCTTCAAAACACGTTGGTTACAATTGGTGGCCTTAGAAATTATTTTGAGTAAAACATCTCTGAAGTACATTCCTCTTCATATGTAAATCTTTTAGCATGCCAGGGTGACTAGGAAATGCACATTTTTGAAAAGTCAAACTTTTGCAAACTGGTTTCAAAGTGCAAGTGCAATCCAAACAGAAAACTTTGAGTTTCGTCAGGCCTTTGTGCATTCAAAGAACATGTAGGCTATGTGACAAGTTAAGTGGGTTTAGCACCATATTCAGCTCCGTAATCAGTAGCCAGTTGTACGCTTTTGCTTTTACTTTTGTCTGAGATGACTCAATCTTTGAAACCCTTTGATTAGTCATGAATAGACGCTTTAATGTACTTCCAAACAGCCATTCACTCTCATTATCAAGCTTGGAAGAGCCAGGACATTTTTTAATATAACTCCGATTGTATTCGTCTGAAAGAAGAATGACATGTACACCTAGGATGGCTTCAGGGTGAATAAATCATGGGCTATTTTTTATTTTTGGGTGAACTATCCCTTTAAGTCCACATTTATTTTCATAGGTGGAAGTTTGTTTCTGCATAGTGTTGCAAGAGAAATGCATGTAGGTCTCTAAAGCTGAACATACCTGTGGTTTAGTTTCCTCCTCATCCTTATAGAAGTAGAGATGGTCAGCACGAAGCACGAACCAGCGCAGCTGCCAGTTCTTCATGATGCTCCTCTGCTTCTTCAGCCAGCCAGCCTTTAGCACCCCCTCTTGGAGACTTGGTGAGGTGGGCCGACATGAGCCACGTGATGCCTCTCCCATCACCATGCTCTTGGACCTGGCTGTAGGTGAAGAGAAGAGATGTATAAGTCAGTAAGACCTATCTAGACTTCCATGATTTAAGGATGACACACAGAAGCAGAGGGGAAAATGGTCATCATTCACTCACGTTGTTCTTGGGTAAATTGGAACACAAAAGGGGAATTGTAGTCTATTATATGGGTTCAGAATACTTCATGAGTCATACCAACCATTTTTTATGAGAAATTTATAGCGCTTTTGTGTCTTTTTTTTTTTTAAGCTTAACAGCTTCAGTCTCCTTTCATGGCATAAATGCATGGAAAAAGTGATCAGTACGTTTCTTTAAAAGTCTTCTTTGTGTTTCATGAACGGAAGAAAGCTTCACCAAAAAACGTAGCAAGGAGACTGTGAGACTGTTTCACCTGTGTGGCAGTGAAAGATACTAAATATTCAGTGAATGATGCTAAATAATTTTAGTGTAATTGAGAGCAGATATCATGAATAGGTATGAAACAGCTTCACAAACACATTTTTTAACATCACATCACAGTATGGTTACAAACAATCAAATTATAGTACTGGAATAAAATTTGATAGTTTGGATATAAACACTGATGTCTACGGTAGTGATCAAAATAGAGCAAATCACCTTTTGAAAGTAACTTGGCTCTTCAAATAATGATTATATTGACTACATTGTTACACCAGTAGGCCAGGAATCATTCATTCAAGAGATTTGTTCAAAAACATCCAGTACTCAAACAAGTGAAGTCATAAGTAAGTCATTGAATAATGCATTCACACTGAATAATAATAAAAAATCATTCAAATTAATTAAACATTTTCAAAAGACTGCAGCAATTAAACTTGTCAGAACCTCTAGTAAATGACATGTTATTTTCTTTACTTGTTTGTTCAGAATTGAGAGAATTGTGATCTTGATAAAAAAATGTGATTCTCAATTTATCCAGAATCGTGCAGCTCTTCATTTTTATATATTTTTAGTTCATATTTATTTTATCTTAAATAACAAAATCGTCGTGCTGTGATGTTCTTTGTTTGCTTTGTGTTCAGCTTCATCTCCTGCAGCAGAATACAACCCATCATCCTCTTTGGTCTGTACCAGTTACCCTCTGGTAAATGTATCTGGGGTTCTCCTGTATCAGGTGCTTGTTTTCTCATGACCGAAGGGAGTGAGTTCTCATACTCTAATGGGATCTCCAGAGTGTAATTTAGCCAGAGGCGCACTTGATATAGAAACCTCTGCAGTTTGCCATTTCACATAATATAGAGATGACAGCACTATTTTGTAGTCAACAAAGATTATTGGAGTATTACCTATTCAGTAATGGAATTAAATATATAACATATTTTGGGAATAGATATTGACTGATATAACTGATTTAAAACATGTGTCTGCTCTGACACAGGCCACACACACACACACACACACACACACACACACACACACACACACACACACACACAAGCTGTGGTGCTCGAGGCTTCAGGCTGGACTGAACAATCTGTGTCACCATGGATTATTTATCGGAGTCCTGCACAAGTCATCTTATGCCTTTGGGCTGTAGAGTCAAAATCAATACATGTGTGGCTTTTTTATATTATTTTTCACTCCCAATCCACTGGTGAGTGTCTCAAATTCATGCATATAGCAGTTGGGTTCTAAAAGTAAAAGTCCCATACATTTTCTCCATAGGGGAATTCATTTTGAATGATAAAATAAACCTTTAAAGACAGACCTACTGTGAGCTACAAAGCTGTTAATAAATAGATTTATATATACAGGTGAAACTCGAAAAATTTGCATATCATGCCACCACGACCATGGGCACGACAGGTGCTGTCTGAATGGGCATGATGATGCTTCTGTCCTCCACTGCATGGGGTGAGATGTGTGGATCACTAGCTGCGTTTACATATGAGCCCCTTTTGTTTGATTTAAGAATAATTCCAAATTAATGACTTGTGATTAATCAGTATCTAAGAGCAGCATCTCTGAAATATGGGTTGTGTTTTAAGCATTTGAATTGTCACCTGTTATTATGAAACGCGAATGTAAACCGTGTATTGAGTCGCGTTTCAAACTCATTGATCAATATGCTTGCGTAGGAGTCGGTGAAATGTGCGCTGGTTTCTCTCCGCGTTCTGCGCTGGTGTGCGAGTCTCATTGACAATAAACGCAAGCTCTTATCAGCCCTATCCACCGCGTTTACATTGTTATTAATAGTGGATACTTTCATGCGCTTCCATGTCCAAGTGTCTGCTATCAGACCCGTTGAAGTGCAGTTTCTGTTCATGTGTGCTATGTGTGTTAACCCTATATAGCCTACCCTACATACAGTTAGGGTGATATACATGACTTAAAATGTGATATTGTCCGCACACCTCTTGCGTTTCGTTTGGTCACACACCACAAGGTGTCACTGTGGCCTCAAAGCTTCAGCACTGCCACTCTGAGATCGATTGCTGATGTCTGAGGTTAAACACGCCCCCCTCATTAGCATACGGACAAAGAAATGTAGAAATAAATAAATGTAGAAATAAATAAATGTGGAAATAAATAAATGTAGAAATAAATAAATGTGAAAATAAATAAATGTAGACATAAAAACATATATACATAAATGAATGTGGAAATAAATAAAAGTGGAAATAAATAACTGAATAAATGTATAAATAAAAAAATAAATGAATGTGTGAAAAAATACAATTATACATAAATAAGGAAATAAAAGTATAAATACTCATTTATTTGTACTTTTTTACATTTCTTTGTATATTTATTTATGTATTTATTTATGTATTTTTGCTTTTTTACATTTCTTTGTATATTTATTTATGTATTTATTTATTTTTAATTAAGTCAGCTTTGGCATTCCATATATATACCCACAGTTGTAATCGAAATGATTCAACCCCCACTGCAAATCAGTTTTATTAGCAAAATGTACAGACTTTCAGCAGTTTGCAATGAACAAATCAAACAAAAGTAATTGAAATGGCTCAACACAACAAATGTTTCAAGTGGTTTCCCACTTTCAGAACCAAAAGTGCTAAAATATGACCAGCACTGTTGCACACTATTAAACGGCTCTCTGGAATACTTGCTTCTGATTGGTCACAGCTTCAAACCAAAGTTTGTAATATTGTTATTCTCCTCGTAGCTGGTTTGTTCGATTCTTGGCTTATAACGTTTTAAAAAAGACTTTTTAAAAAACTTGAGGAACCAACGTCGCTAAAAAAGTTGGCAGGCACTGTTGCACTCTATTACGTGGTTCTCTCGAATACTTGATTCTTATTGGTCACAGCATTCTCAACTCTTTTTTTAGTATAATAACTCTAAATTGTATAATTTACCTTTGTCCCAAACTTTTTTACAACATAGCCATGATAGATCTCTTGTATCACTCTTCCTCTATGTGTAAGAAATTTTTTTTTTTTTTATTGCAAGCCTGTCTCTTTACTCTTTTCCTTAATGTTTCTTCTGTTGGTAACAACAAAAACAATCTGAACATTCAAACTTTCCCCAAAATTTTAGAGGACAAAAATCAGAGAAAGGAATTTCCTGCACTAGAATGAAATGTTTATTACAGAGATGGAGGTACTGAGTCAGGATCTTAGTGAAACAAATGTGTGATGGCTGCTGGGTCTGTCTCCAGTGGCCTTTTCCATGATGTCTCGTCCTCATCAGAGCTGCAGGCTTCTTCATTATATTAGCTATGTCTCTGGGTGTGGTGGGTTCAGTAGCAATGCTCTGTCTAATAGAGACCAGGGGAGGAGAGTGGTCTGCATTGGTAGGACAGTGCATGGCTTTCTCCATATGGTTTTGATATAGGCAGAACTTCCATGTTTAAAATCCTGAACTGCCAACATTTAGATGCCATTATACACAATTTTAGTTAGTTAGCCATCTTAGGCTCTGTTTACACCTATTAAGATGCATTTTGGTTGATCGGATCACAAGTAGACGAGGGAGACACGTTCCTGTTTGCACCTAGTTTTGTATCTGTCTCTTTTGTCCACTTTCAACCATTTCTGTCCTGATTTCTTCGAGGGGAGGGTCTATGAGCTGGTAAATGTAGGTTTTTTTTCTTCAGATCTTTCGATCTAATGGACAAAATAAGCACACGAAATTTACATATGAACATGACTAGAGACGACGGGAAAACATACGGAGAGCAGCAGCTTTAGCCGAGCGCTTTGAGTGTGTGTTAGAAATCAAGAATGGTGAGAGAACTTGGTACGTTTTTCATCTCCAAACCAAACTTGGGTCTTCAGCTGACAAAGTTTAAATCCCGTCTGGCTATAGTGCGCTTCCCATAATGTTTACGCATTAGGTCAGTAGACGGTCTTTTGTGGCTGTTCGAACACATTCGACCACATGAGCGTTTACACTACTAAAGCATGTGTAAGAATGTGTTTTCGACTGCCTCTGGAAGTGGTCAAAAGTGGACAAGCTCAAAACAATTTAGACCCCGTTTACACCTGTATATAGCGTCGTCCGCTTGTGATCCGATCAACCAAATAGCTTCTTAATACCTGGTGTAAACAGTAGGGGTGTCGAAATTAATCGTTTTTACAATGCATCGCGATGCAGACGAGGACGATTCGGTATCGGTTCAGTAATAGACCATAACCGATTATAATGTACTGATGCTTTTCTGACGTCATTTATCGCGTATGTACTTTGTCGCGGTAGCATACAATGGCAAGACGCGAGTGCGAGTAATTAAAAATGCTCCAACTACTTTAAAAGCATACATCTGGGCACATTTCGGCTTTTATGAACAACCTGGTTAGCATGTCCTGGAGAAGACACGCGCTGTGCGCGCTCATGTCACGCACAAATAGAATATGCAGGAGGTAATACCACACTAACTTGATAAACACGTTAGCCCTGTTCACCGTGAGCTGTGGACGCCTGCACACTCTGCGGATGAGCTCAAACGTCACTCGAATCCACAGCCAAAAACAGGTCATCCACCCACGCCAATAATTGTCTTTTTAAGTATCCGCACCCGATGGTCAAATTACAATTATTCTGTGTTGTTCCGCGTGATTATAAATGGATGAACGTCACCTTCAACACCGGACTCGGCGACGGTTGATGCGCGCATGTCTAGGGTAACATTATACACTGATGAATGAGTGATGCTTTTAAATGAACATTTCTTTAAAACAAAATTGATTTGACAGAATTTCATTTTCTCAATGACATAAACAGGGTTTACTCCCTTGAAACTTAAACTGTCACTGTTTCTGTCACTGCGACTTCCCGAACAGGCGAACACACACGAGCGCACATCACTTTTGAAGTAAAATTGAAAATTGAGGATGCAGTGCATCGTAATGCATCGCAATATCGAATTGAACTGAATCGATGACATGATAATCAAACCGAACCGTGACACCAGTGTAGGTTCACACCCCTAGTAAACAGGGCCATAAAGTTGTTAGAAAACGGGTGGTTTTTGCAGTTGTGTAAGTTGTGTGAGATTCGCATGATTCATATTCTGCAGCTCTAACCCTGAACTTGATAAATGCAAATCTCAAGTTTCGATATTTAACATTATTCACTCACTAAATTTTGATTATGACTTGGTGTGGTGATCATTTTAGGCTTTCTTTCAGTAGTTCAAGTTGAACATAATGCTTAATTAGCATTTTATTCTATCACAGGTGAACACTAGGAACCAGTGTTCATTTTATTTTTCTGTTAATATTTTTGAGAAATTGAACCTTTCGGCTTAGATGTGTTTAGCAGAAATACGAACATTCAATGTGTTTTAAAACCTTCCCTCACAGCTGTAAATTTGCCCTCATGACTGAAACGTTTTCACTGCACTCAAACGTTTTGTGCCAATTAGTTTTTGAAAGGATTAAGCATTTCAGTGCCGAAGTCAAATGAAACCGAGCGCAGTAACCCAGTGTGCAAATCTCTCTACACGATGATTCATACCTTCCCACTTTGTCAGGGGCGTTTCTAGGATGTGGTCAACAAAACTGCCTGTTTTGGCACAGAGGGGATTAACTCAGAGAATAGTTGCCTCTAAAGTTGGAATTAAAATATAGTGGAAAGAATGTTTTCAAGTTGTGCATGATGACAGTGGCACTGGCACCACTTTTGTGGCATATAAATTTGGCACTTTAGATAAACTCCATCTCAGAATAAGATTAGTAACTATAAGACACAAACTAGAGCAGGGGTTTTCAAACTTTTCAACCCCATGAACCCCTAAATGTGATGGACCCCCTTCCAAAATAATAAAGGCAGCTTCATTTAAGAAAAATAGGGGTGATATTATATTGTATTATGTTCTTTCCTAAATTAAAACATTGGCTTTTATATTATTGTTATTAAAAGAAAATTATATCTAGAAATAGTCTGTTATAGATGTATAAAATTATATATATATATATATATATATTACCCTATAAGGTAACACTTTATAATAACTGGACACTATTAATCATTAGTTAAGCATGAGTAAACAGTTAATTCATTTATAAAGCATTAATAGTCATTGATAAGCAGTTTATAAATAGCTATAAAGGCTTTTTTTATATAAGCATATCTATAATGTGTTTAATAATTGTATTTTCATACTTTGTTTAATTTATCATTTCTAAATGAAGTATAGCATTATTTACAAACCAGTTATTTAAGAGTTGTCAGTGGTTCATAAGATCACTTAGAAAGTGTAAGTAAATGGAGTAAATTCAGTTAGTTGTAAAGCATTTAGTAGTGGTCAGTTAACAATTTGTGTGAGCTCATCTAAAGTGAGGACTATTCATGCCTTTTAAAGCATTTATAAAGGAGATTTAAAGACTCAGTTATCTTCTGAACAGAAAAAGGAAACAAACACAACACAGTGATACAGAACATAGAAATGTTTAACAGCCTTAAATCTCCTTTATAAGGCATAACTAGTCCTCACTTTAGATGAGCTCACAAAAATAGTTTAACTGATCAGGTTAACTGACCACTACTAAATGCTTTATAACTACCCGAATTAACCCGGAATTACAGTATAAATATATGTTAATAAAGCATTTATTAACACACTAAGTAACTATTACTATATGTCTGTATTATAAGATGTATGAATGGACATTTAAATAGTTTATTAATCATTTACTTACACTTTCTAAGTAATCTTATGAACCACTGACAACTCTTAAATAACTGGTTTATAAATAATCCCAGCAATACTTCATTTAGAAATGATAAATTGATCATTAATAAAGTATGAAAATACAATTATTAAACACATTATAGATATGCTTTTAAATCAAGAATAAAACATTTATAGCTGTATTTATAAACTGCTTATTAATGTCTATTAATGCTTTATAAATGATGAATTAACTGTTTACTAATGCTTAACTAATGATTAATAGCGTGCAGTTATAAAGTGTTACCATATAAAATTATAAAAAAATTGCACAGATTTTTTATTTCATTAATATCTTAAAAGGCTACTTTATGTGACTGTAACCAACAGCATATCGCATTCCAACATCGAGCAAGTACCTTCAAGGTAATAGGGTCCATTCCCAGGAAATGCATGATAAACTGATAAAATATATACCTTGCAATGTAAATGCAAATGGCTTTGGATTAAAGCATGTGCCATAAGTCCTTCGGGAAATAAAGAAAGTATAATGTACAGTCAGCTGGCCGTTATTGCAAAACAAACCCCTTCAGGGTGATGCAAGACCCTGACCAATTCAGAGAGGGTTTATTTTTTGCGAAAATGACCAAGTAACTGTTAGGCTTGCTGCGGTAGTCGGTGTTACCGGTTACACTGAAAAATATTATATGATCAGTAAGTTATGTTTTTACATTGCTTGAACTCATCAAAATAAGTTAAGCAATTTTCAACTTTTTTTTATGTTATACAAGATTTTTTTAAGTCAGTTTAATTTGAATGACTTAAACATCCAAGTTGATTGTACATAAACACTTTTTTTTTTTACAGTGTAAGCAGCCGTGATTTCACTTGACGATCACGTAACGAAATGACTGACAAGAAGATGGTGTGCAACAGATCTGGAGCATCATTGACAAATCTTATCTTGTACAACATGCGGTCAGGGAAAAGCAAAGAGTGATTTAAATACCCAACATATTGATAGCAACACCCTGATGCCAGTGTTATTAGTAATATTGATGTTGCAGCAGGTTTATTTATTTGTGTGAAAATTTCCTCTATAACATCCCTACTGACTGTTTAATATTTAAGTACATGGAAAAGGCCATATTACATAAATGAATAGAAATATAAATTTTTAATAATAAAGTGGAACATTAACTGAAAATAGCACATCTTTGATGGAAATTGGTTGGGATGTGCATTCAGTTTTACAGCTTGACGGTCTTTATGCAAAACAATACAACCAAAGAATGCCGTGATTGACCAATCAGAGGAAAGTATTCCAGAGTGCCGTGTAAATAAATTCATGTTTGGTGCTTTAACATCTCCTCCCAGCAGATGCCTTGATGTTCAGCAGGTACTGTAGCAGAAGGGGGATGGGGGATGGGCAGGGAGCTATAAACAGCTTTGAGGATACAGAAACGGGTAAATCACTCAGCTTCTTTATACGCATTGAGCTTTGGTTATTAACACAGCGTCATCCATCAAGTTGATGCATGATGAATGAAGCCTTGTGCTTCAGATCTTCCCCTGCCTGTATTTCACATCTCACCCAAGACTGTGCTATAGGCTGCTGATGAATGAGGATCAGCCGCTGTGGGCGTGTGTGTGTGTAGAAGCGAAACAGCGTGTTGCGGATGATAGTGGAATGTGTGTCTTGATGTTCATCTGTTGAGGTGTAAATATACATCGCTGGATGGTCGTGGTTTGACGAATGGTCAGCCACAGCACAATGAGAGCCAAGCAATGGGCTCTATTTATTGTAGCTTTTCTTGAGCCATAGAGTGCATTTTAAAGATTTTTTTGTTTTAAATCCAATTTTTGATGGTGAACATAGGTTGATTTATCAGTTGGACAGACATAGTCGTCGATCGATGTGGGTATTTATTTCCAAAAAATGGGTGTTTATTATGGCAAGGCGGATCTCATCAATTTACACATACTCTGAAACTACAACATTTTTAATTACCAATAAAAAGCTGACATGGTTATCAGCCAATGCCAATAATTACAAAATGAAAAAATATCAGTAAATATCATAATATGTCAAAATATTGGCAGTTTTATTAGCCTAGTCAAAGGCAATATATATGTCACAAAAAGGTATATCTTATGTTCACAATCAAATATTTATTGGATTTTCTTTTTTTTAAATTTTCTAATTTGCTGCTTTTTATGAGAATATTACATTTTAATGAGAAACATGCATCTCTCTATATAGAAATGTATAATTTATAGAACAGAATTATTTTGATGATGATCCTATACATTTTAATGAGAAACAGGCATCTCTGTTATGAAAGCAGCAAATTATGAAATGTAATCCCATATATTTATCCCATAAAAATGTGATATATATTTGTGAGACTATGCCACTGATTGATATATATATATATATTTGTTTTTTGATTAATTGATCAGTTGCTTAATTCCACAGTTAAAGTATCAGTAGCAGATCCAGCCAATATGGTGAGAGCAGCTGAAGATGCTGTGAGATCGAAGCACGTACAGTGTGTGTGTGTGTGTGTGACGCGGCCTCTGAGAGGTGACAGATGATGAAATACAAATGCAGAGTACTGTACCTCTCCTGGTCTGTCTGATCTTTGGACTCAGCATGGCTGCCATCGATGGGCTTCTCTTCCTCTGCTCTGCATATTCCTCTTCTTCAGATATTCTCTCTGTACATTCTCCCTCTTCCTCTCCTCCTCGCTCTCTCCGCTCTTCCCCGCTAGCTCGCTGACCTCATGTTGCAGGCACCGGCTGGTTGGGGGCTGGGGGAGTGATTCCTCACACACACACACTGACGCGTGCACATGCTCACTCTCCGGTTCTTACTCGCAGACGCACACACGCACGCTGGTCCACACCCACCACGCATTGCATTATTCATCATGCGCTCCTCTACATTGACCAGTCAGTGTGTGTGTGTGTGTGTGTGTATGATTACAGCAGGCTACCCAAAGTCACTCGCCTTCTAATTGGTGGCAGGCATGTGTGCTCGCACTCTCTCCATCTCTGGGGAATCTTACCCTGCATGCCTCTTTCATATGTGTGCGCACACATCTTCATTAAGGATGTGCACTATTGGACTAGTCCAGTACTTATCTTGCAAGAAATTAGTCAATCGGTAAAATAGTACTCAAGTTATTTGTGAATACCATGTGCAGGCACCAATCTCTCACATAAATCTAGCTGTTTTCTGAATGTGTAAGGGGCTGCTGATACAGCGCTTCTATATATATATATATATATATATATATATATATATATATATATATAATATATATATGTGATAATAATAATAAAGTATATGTGTATAAAGTATATATATAATATATATGTGATAATAATAATAAAGTATAATAAAGTATAAATAATAATAAAGTATAATAAAGTATATAATATACTTTATTAATAATAAAGTATATTATATACTTTTAATAAAAATAAAGTATATAATAATAAAGTATATGTGATATTCTATATATAAGAATATCTAATCGTAATCTTAATTTGCTACAACACATGTACACCATTAAACTGACCATTATAATCACCATTAATTTTTTTTTTATAGTTTTGGAAAATAATTTTTTCGGTGATATATAGGCTACTTTTAATTCATATTTTTATTTATATATCTTATAAGAATTGTCATTAGATAAATCTCATGAAATTAATTTTATAAGGGTGACAGTCTAATGTTTGTGAATAAAACCGTATAATTTCTCATGTAGTATGTGTCATACTCCATATTTTTTACATTTTAAGTGATTTTCAAGTAATCCATTACTGGTTTTTCTGGATAACTGGTGTTATTGTACTGGACACTGGAGTGCTCAACATCTAAATTACTCAAATTGCCCGTCTCAAATCTCCATTTGACATCCGGCCCACCCTTTTTCTCCTCTTGCGCTTCTCTTCCTTTTGTCCCCCGTCTTGTTCCTAACCCCCCCCCCCCCGCCCAGTATGTCAGATAATAGCAGCGGCTCCACCGGTGTGATTGGGGAAGCTCAGCCCTGTCTCCCGCAGCTGGTCCTCAGTTCGGATGGGCGGGAGGAGCGAGGCTGCAACACCCTGACGGAGACCTAAATGAGACCGCAATAAAAACCTCATTCAACCGCCACCAGGGCCGAGAGCTGCTGGGTAACCACCACTGACCTGCCAATTCACAAATATACTCTACCCGTTCAAATAAAGTGTGTTTGTTCTCTCGCACTGCATGTCTGTCAAACCGTGCCCTTTGAGACTCCAAAACTATGTTTACTTTACAGATTAGATGCTGCGTCGATTCCATGAATTTGCACTTTGGCATTTCATGTGTATCTCTGTGTGTGTCTTTCATGTATATATAGATAGATAGATATAGTCAAACCAAAATTTATTCCGACACCTTGCTATCCTAACTTACATAAATGAACTATAGTGTCAGTGTCCTGCACCCACTTGTAAAAAAATATCAAAAAGTATATATGGTGTCTGCTTAATTTTTGGTTTAACTGTATATATATATCCATACATTTTTATTCTTACATACTTGGCTAGTAAGGACATTCTGATATATTAAAAAAATCATTCTGGAATTGAATAATGTGGTCTATCTAATGTGAGTTCTGCCCGGAAATATGCCCATCTGCGTTTTCACAAAATGATTTATTTCCTATAAACATCCCATTCGGCAGATGCTTTTATACCGTATCTATTTTGGAAATGCACGCGTCCTAAACCACTCAGATGGGATACACTTGACTGTCTGGTCATTCTATACCCTCATGAGCTGTTTACATGATGTTTGAGCTGTTTGTTCAGAAGGCTTCTTTGTCCATTCTCAAAATGCATTGTGAGTGGTCAGGATGTTTAGTCTCCCGGGGATGTATTTTTCCAGTCGGATGATCAGAGCATCACTGCTGGATTCTTTGATCTTGAGATGTTTTTCCTGAAGTGGGCAATTTCTGGTACATGTCATGTCTTTCATATGGCTTTTTTCTTTAAAGAACCTATTCTGCTCAGGCTGAAAATACATTACTTTTTGTGGCTTTACTGAAAAGATTGGGTATGATGTGTGTGTGTATATATATATATATATATATATATATATATATATATATATATATATATATATATATATATATATATCTTGGATAAGATAGGTCCTTGATTGCTGCTTTCAGATTGCAGAGCAAGTTTGATTTTTTTTTTACTGTATTATTAAAAAAATGACATGCATGATGTTCATATTAAAGAATTATTATTATTATTTTTTTTTATCACGTTGATGTTGCAGTTTCAAACCCTCAGTCTATTATGACATTAGGGACCAAATGTTCAATAAACCCTGGATTGTTCAGAAGAACTGTGATTAGCGCAGCTGCTGCTCTGTTGACTGAGATGCAATGTCACATAACTTATTGATTTTGCAAAGTATTAATAATTTAGGAGGGCACCTCCAGAGACATGCGGTGATGGAGCAACAGGAGATGTTTATGGTAGATTTTCAAAATGATAATGATGCAGACCTTATTTTATCTATCTTTATCACGACTAGAGATAAATCTCATTAAATCAAACTGTTATAAGGATAATGTTCGTTACATGTTTGTGAATATAACAACATCATTTCAGACGTAGAATGCGTTACTGGTGATATTTTACAGACCTCGTGCTCGGGCCACCAGTCTGAGACTATTTTCTAGGTAAAATATCTGTTATTCCATACCATTTTGACTTCAATTTGATCCACTTTAGTCTAATAGCAGTGTTGAGTTTTGTTTACTTTGACTTCTGGTGGGAGTAATCGGATTACAGACCTCCAGATTCATTCAAATGAGTCATTTCAAGATGTGGAGCACCAAATAAAAATACTTCAAACCTCGTACGCTAGGCTTATGTGTGTTTATCCAGTTAAGAATAAGCATTTAAGCAAGATTTGGTTTGATAAGAGGAATTTAGTTCTTTCAAATAACATTATGCATGGTTTCTAACCCTTATATACAGTACCAAAAGAAAAAGTCTGGACATTTTATGCATCTTGAGATCTATTATCTCTCACAGATTTTGGTGTAAATGTTATTTTGTGTATTTGTTGTTCCACTATTTAAACAGAGAAATCTTAAAATGTCACTTGTCATGTCATTAGCAGATCTTCAAAACAGCACGAATGTGGGGAATTCAATAGAATTGAGCCGAGTGTTAATTAGGAAACTGTTCCTCAGGAGAAATGAGAAGAAAAAAATCAATATGGACATAATTATATTCACCTGCACCTTTTCTTCACAACAAGAACAGATGATGGTGTAAGTATAATAGTACATGAAGGTGTAAAACATCTGTTGTATGCTGGTATTGCTGACAAGTTGTTACACGTTTAATTATGCTCAGTTCTCTCTCCATTTACAGTCATTAAACTCATATTAGAAGAACGTGCATCCCTTTAAAGTGACTTAAATTTGTGATTCCTGAAGTAGCTAATTATCCTTTGGTATTTCCTGAATAAATATCAGATGTATAGCTTCAAGTAATTTGCATTTATATTTATTAAAACTATTTCCAAAGCCGCAACTTGTTGAAGTGTTGTGCTCACACTGTCCAGATGTGCTTCTGATGTCATCCTCCAGGGGGCAGCAGTGAGAACTGAGGCTGTTTAGATATTTGCTACTCCCTAGTGGTACATAGAAGCTATTGCAGTATAAACGCCACTTACAACTCCATAAATACATTAACATGAACTCGGTCCATCACTACGTCTTGTATGATACAACAAGCTTTTGAGGAAAGTTTATTTTGTACATCTCTTAATAATCATTGTATTGCATTCCGTGATTTGCACTAGTCTACATGTTCACCTCCATAACGCCTGGTTCTCTTGTGCGACAGAGTTTGGCGTTAGGAGACCCGCAAAGATGGACTTCTTTAGTGTAGAAGCTGCACTTATTCGACGGTCTAACTTCTCCCTGTCCTCCTTACACCTCTTAAGGCAGTCGGTACACAGACAGTCCTCTCTCACTAAATACAGGCACTCGACTCTCTGGATGCTGTCCACCTCTGGAGGCTCGTCTGTAGGGATGGGGTTAGATTTGATGTTCATCTTCTGCAGTTTTGGGAGGTTTTGGATGCACTTGGGCAACATTGTCAGGAGGTTGTTGAAGAGCCCCAGTTCCCGAAGCTCTTTGAGAGCAGCCACAGATGGAGGGAGAGTCTCGATGTGGTTCATTCCCAGGTTGAGGATCCTCAGGTTCCTCAAGAGCCCGAGCTCATGTGGCAGGCCCGAGGTGGTCAGGTGATTGTTGCATAAGTTGAGGCTGTAGAGGTTCGGGAGACGGCCTATAGCCGCAGGAATCTGCTCCAGGTGGTTGCTGTGCAGATCCAGCAAACGGAGGTTCACAAACTTGTCAATGGTGTCGGGGATCTTCTTGAGAAGGTTGCGGCTGAGGTCCAGCTCGTCTACGTCACTGAGCTTCAGGATGCACTTTGGAAATGTGGCGATCGCCATGTTGCTGAGGTCGAGGCGCCGTTTGCCGTCTACTGTCACCTTCAGGGCGTTCTTCGCCATCTTGAGTGTGATCTTTCTACCTGACGGATCATTCGATTTCTTCTTCCCTTTCACCATTGTGTCTATGAACAAGGAAACATTGCGTAAGTTACTGTATTTCTGAACAATAAGCCTAGAGAGCTGCCTAGTGGGCAACATTTAAATGCAATGTAGATGTGCTTTTGGTTAAATTCACATTTAACATTTGCGAAAAAAATTAAACGCATAATGATCTGACAAGCTCTGTGAAAAACAATAATTTCCTATGCTGAAGTCAACAAATGTATCAATAAAAATATTCCAATTATTGAGTACAAGGGGGCTAAAGGCAAACCTGAAGGAAGATCTGTTTTTCATTTCTCTCATAGTGTATGGTTGAAGAAAAAATATATTTCTTTTTATTAAGGATGCACCGAAATTAAAATTTTGGCCAATTCGATAACCGATAATTCTTTATATTTGAGAGCCGATAACCGATATATTGGCCGATAAACATCTACACACGCGCACTCTCACATCTACAAACAACACGAGCGCGGTCCTGCTCTCTCTCCCTCGCGCATATTATTCAAATCAATTGACACTAAGACCGCAGTTTTACGTGGAGCATTTGGAGATTTTTAGAGATTAAAGAGATACAAGCCGTGCGAGTTATTCGTGTGTTGCAGTTTGGCTGGTGGTTATGTATGTTGCCCGCATACCGCCTCCCATGGCCGAAACTGGTATTAGACACCGGCCGGGCCGGGGCTAGTAATTTAGCATGCTAATTCAGGTTTATATCTCGGCAGCACTATAACTTGTCATTTTTTTAATGACATCATTGCACTTATTTCTTCTCATTCTTTTGATACGTGTAGCTCATTTTTTGGATATTTTTACCTCAATTTTTACATATGGCACCTTTAAGGGAAAACGTGAAATTCCAATCAATCAGTCAAAGTGGGTCGCAACGTTATTCAATGTTGACGGTTTGTGTAAATACACAAGCTGTCCTTTCTAAACCAAGAAAAATAACTATTAGGAATAAAGTCCCTGGAGACTCACTACTTACTATATTGGGACAAAGTGTGAGAGTGTGTCTGATAGAGGTGACTGTCATGCATCAGTGCTGCTGGTGAAGGACAGACGAGCGCTTTGTCTAATGAAATGAAACGCTGCCCAAATTAAAAGGCCAATTTTTTTCCCAGTATGCCACCACACAGCTCACTGTGCTCAACTTAAACAGGCAGAATTCCTTAACAATAGTTAATACATTTAAGATCTTGAACTGGCATTATTTACACAGGTAAATGTACAGTTTTAAAAATAAAAATTTTCATTGTTACTTCATGCTTATTCATGATATAGGGTACAACAGGGTTAAAGGTAGCCTAGAAATCTAGACGCACCCTAGCGGCAGCTAAATAAATTTTGCAGCCAGTGTCGTCTAGCAACTCTCCGTTGGCTTTCGAGCTGGAAAAACCAAACTCTAGTCAGGCCAATCACATCGTGTATAGAGTTGGTGGGCGGGCTTAACATAATGACGGTTGTGAGATGTGACGGTTCCGCGTCAATTCCCTGCTACTTGAAAACAAAGAAGATGATGCTCAGCTTTATGCTGGCGAACAGCGGACTTTCGAATCGGCTTTGGCCGTGACTCTGGACGACTTGGAGTTAAGCTCTTCTTTGAGAAAAGAACAAAGAACAGCATTTAAGTCATTCTTAAAAAAGGAAGATGTGTTCGGAGTTTTGCCGACCGAATACGGCAAAAGTTTAATATATCAACTAGCTCCGCTGGTGGGAAAACGCATGGGACTCACTCAGCCATAACTGTTCGTTGCTCTGGTTGGTTGTAGCGCTATCCTATTGCGTGCAGAGGGAATTTGAAAGACAACCGTTTATCCCGCCCCTCGGATTGAGGCATGCCAATGGTGAGTTCACAGACCCAACATCTTGATGTGGGTCTGGCTTGCCAGGCAAGGCTAAAGGTGCACCGGGCTAAAAGGCGTCTTTGATTTTATACTCCTCTAAGCCACTAGATGGCACCAAAACTTGCCGCAGCACTTTCCGAAACATCTGCTTTTTAAGATGCACATGGAAATATGGCTGATCATTGAACCGATCGCGGACAGCAGCGCAAAATTAATTATGCGCTAATTTGATCTAATATTTGATGTTTTTAAAAATGTTGTAGATTTAAGTACCAAATGAGAAGCGCTAAAATTATTGAATGTAGTATTTTCATAGTAGTATAATGATTTTCAGTTTTGTTCAAGGTAATGTTTTTCAATTACGGAAAAATATGTAAAAGTATGGTATTTGGGGTTAAAGGGCGCAATAATTAACATGATAATGGACAGCCGGCTGACTTTCCCATTTGTTGAGACGAAATGGTTAGATTCAGATGGTAAATATAATATATAAAGCTAGGTGTCCACCTTAATCTAATATAATCACCATATTTAAAAATATGATGTTAATCACATAATTTAATAAAATATAATATATTGTTACTACTGTAAATCTATATTAAATGATCTCCTTCAATGCTTTCAAAATCATTTTGTTTCTGTATTTTTATAATATATTTTTATATTGACATATTTTAATGACAGTATATTTATTGAACAAAAATGATTTTTTATTCATCAAAATAAACCGAACCTAGTAAAAACTTTGCTAAGTGATTGTTTTGAACAAGTATTAACTTTTACATTATTAAAAACATTATTTTTCTTGCCACCTCATACATTTATAAGAGTTGTAAACAAACAAACAAACAAACAAACAAACAAACAAACCACTTTTTTGGTTTATTTTCACTCAAAATCTGTTGCTCCATTAATGTTCAATACAAACATATGTATTTTTTTGCAATCATAAACTATGGGAATAATGAAAAGCACATTTTGCCTTTAGCCCCGTTGTACCCTACATTAACTAATTTTGATTATAGCTACAACATGAAATGTTGCAAATGTATTAGTATATGTAGAAATTATTATTAATCAAGATTAATAAATGATGTAAAAGTGCTGTTCATTGTAATTTCAATTAAGTTATCTTTGAACCTTATGGTAATGTGTTACCAAACAAGCTGCTGTTATTTGACACAGAATCAAGGCATGTTGGTAACACTTTACAATAAGGTCCCTTCATTCAAAGTGCATTGACTAACAAAAAAACAGTACATTTGTTACCGTATTTATTAATCTTTGTTAAAGTTAGTCAATAAAAATACAACTGTTCATTGCTAGTTCATCAGGTCCTTTAAATAATATTAACTTTTGATTTTAATAATGGGTAACACTTTATTTTAAGGTGACGTAGTTACACGTTTTACATACTTACTATAGTAAAAACAGTAAATTAGGCATGATTACAAGTAACTAACACTTAACCAGACCCTAACCCTCTATAGTAATACATGTAGTTAAATATTACTCAGTACTTATTTGAGTATACTTAAGTAAAATGTTGCTATATGTCACCTTAAAAAAGTGTAAACTAATAATGTATTATTAAATGTTAAAATGAACAATAACTAAGATTAATAAATGCATTAGAAGTGTTTTTCATAATTTCATGTTAACTAATGTTAATAAATGGAACCTTATCGTATATTTATAATTGTAAGGCAAATGACAATAACATAATTACGTCTGTAACCTAGCGATGGAAAACAACAAAATATGTGCAGACTCTGACTTACTGTACAGCTTTTATACTCAGTTTACAGTTTAAAACGAACAGCGCAGAGTGGCGTTTTCACAGGTCTTAACTAGCCTTAAACAGATATAGCTAAACTGTGTTCAAAATGGCAATCATAAAGCAACATTCCTACAGAAATTGTGCTTTCTTACCTGCTGTGATTGTATCTCTCAGAGCAGTTTAGAGCCGAAGACAGTCCCGTCTGTAAGTCTCAGAGACTACAGCAAGTGTGCACTTCATTACAGGCCGTCTGTGTCAAGGATCCGTCCACGTGAATAATGCACAAGCTTCTCTCAGAAACCCTGTAAGTAAAAACCAGCAGGGTAAGCGTGACTCACTTGGTTTCCTCTGAGGAGAGAGCACTGCTTGTTGAGTCTGAAACCATGGCCTTCACGAGGACGGCGTTGTGTTGCTCGATCTCCAGGCAACAGAGATGTGTCGTTCTGCCTGCTAGTTTTATTGCTGTGTTGTAGGCTTGCTCAGTGAGGAGCACGTAGCTTGTTTTCTCATTAGATGATGGATGATCAATTCGATTTCTATGCACAAATGTCCATAAGGATGCATGCTATTGTAACATAATATTTTGCAGCATTATTGTGGTTAGGTTAATCGGTAACACTTTACAATAAGGTTCATTAGTTCACTACATTTGTAGCCTAAATGTGAACTAAGAATGAACAATACTTCTACAGCATTTATAAATCTTAGTTAATATTAATTTCAGAATTTACTAATACATTATTCAAATCAAAGGTTTTATTTGTTAACATTAATGAATGCACTGTGAACTAACATGAACAAACAATGAACAGCTGGATTTTTATTAACTAACATTAACAAAGATTAGGCTAACAAATGCAGTAACAAATGTGTTGCTCTTGCTTAGTTCATGTTAGTTAATACATTAATGTTAACTAATGAACCTTATTGTAAAGTGTTACCGGTTAATCTTTACCCTTTCTGGCTTTCACTTTGAGACCAGCAGAGCCAGTTAGAAATCGATTTTAAACTATTCCTTTAAACTCAACCTTTTACAGTATGTGATTTTACATTACGCCATATTTAATGTTTCACACATACAAAGTGAGGGAATCCGTTTTATTTAATTAATTTTGTTAGTTTGAAAGTTTAACTCTTTCTATGCCGATAATAAGTGACCTAAAATTGTCTGGTCATTTAACATACGTGTGACCTAGATCTTACAGTAAGTGGAGAAAACAGTTTCTCTGTTAGATAATCATACAGGTATGCCAGAGTATCATCATACTTGGGATATGATATATCTTACTGTATGAATCCCAACTAGATTTATTTTTGACCTGGTAAGTATAACATTTCACTTACAGTCACACAATATCACTACATTTGCCATTGCATTTGACCACCAGGAGAGGGCAGTAAACTGCTCGCATGAGGATGCAAACGTATTTTAAAAGCATTCATAAGAGATCGTGCAACTTGCATCGTTATTTCACTACTTGAGTAAAGAAAAAAATTACTTGAAATACAATTCCTGTTGAGGAAATAAATGTAATATGAACAATTAAGATGTGCTTTATCTTTAACCCACGTTTTCCCAGATAAGGCTTAAACTTGTCCCTGACTTTGAGCTGTCTCAACTGAAAGCAACTTGCACAGACAGACCTTAAAATATGTCAATACCATTTTTTTTTGTCTCAAGATGCACATTAGTAATGTTTTGTTCTAAGGCACATTTATAAAAGCTACTTAAATGCCCTAATTGAACTAAGGCCTAATCCTGGCTTAGTCTACTCCCTGTCTGTGAATCCAGCCTTAAAGTCTTGTTTTAAATGGCAGATTTGCTTGTTTTTCTTCACCTCAATCTTTAATCTCTGAGTTATGAGTAAAGTTAGCTTATTTAGATGTCTCTAGTTGTGACTCACTTACAGTCATGCAAAAATATCATTTCATTTGTCATTGCATTTTGCCACCAAGAGAGAGCATAAACTGCTTTGATGTTTATTTACCTGATTGATGATGCATGCAAAAATATTTCAGAAGCGTGCGCCTGAGATCATGCAAATTGCATTGTTATTTTACTATTTTGAGTAAATAAAACTAAATGCATTTTCTTGGAAATCACTTGAATATTGAATATCTTAAAGTCTTGTTTTAAACTGCAACTTTGCTTGGTTTTTTTACCACCTCAAACTTTAAACTCTGAGTCATTAGTAAAGTTAGCTATCTAGGTGAGTAATGACTCTCTTAATCCATCTACTCAAATACAAAGTACATTCAGTGTGAGTAGACTTTACCTCGAGTCACCTGCAGGTCTGAGGTCATCTGGGTACGGTGACGGCTGGTCTGGATGCATCATATCCCCTCATTTTGCTAAAGGACGCGTGTCATTCTGCTGACTAGGAAGTGTTCCCAGATCAACGTCCTGGAATAATGGCTATGTTTATTTGCTCCAGGACCAACAAAACATTATGATCCAGGAACACGTAATACTTGGCGAAATCATGCTCACTCACCCAGAATGCTGTCTTTATCTAATTAATTTCTATATATTGAGCCTGTTTATATTGTGTGTCCCGTGTTATTTTGTCTATAGATGAATGCAGACTTTTATTTAAATTGTAATGGTATTTTTGAGCATTAAAACAAAATGAAATCCAATGCTCTCTTTGAACCTTTTGCGCACTATAACAATCACTTTTTTTTTTTTGGCTTAGTGTTTCTTCAGATGCTTTAGTGCATCTGTCACTAAATTAAACATTAATATCCTCACCAAAAGACCATCAGCAAAGTGCATGTGTGTGAAAGGTGATCTAAGGGACGTTTCAGAGCTTCCTCACACACCGCTGCTTCACACTTACACACACACACGCAAGGATCTGGTTTCTGCTCTGAGAAGCCCGACACCTCTCGTTTCCTCAGTTCATTCTGTGTCATCTCGAGTTAGAAAAGCTTGGATGATCAGTGATGATGGGACACTGGAGATTTGTGACGACTTGCTGGCAACAGTTAATGATGAGAAAGTAATCACTGTACAAATCTTGATGGAGTTGTTTTGTCTTTACAAAATTCTTTGGATTTTTCATCCACCAGGAGAAGGTCAAATCTTTTAGAAAAGTAAACGCTGTCCTAAATAGAAATTACGGTATATTCGGATATGCTGTATGTAAGGACACATGGTTTGAATGTATTTTTATTTATTTATTTATTTATTTATTTATTTTCACATAATCATTTGACCAGAAGACATAAGTCTTGCACAGAAGTTACTTTTCATTGTCCAAAGATGTATTTTACTTAACTGGATTAAGATAAACCACCACCAAATCACTAGCAAAAAATATAGAACTGCATAGGAAAATAAACTTAATTCAAAGAGAAAACACGATCGGCAGTTTTATTTCTCTTGGTTTCAGCATAAACTCACTTAATTTTCATATTTTTTTTCAGGAAGCAAGACTTAATATGTTACGATTCCCCTCACCTTGTGTAATCACACACTTCATAACTGATATGACCTCAGGTTTTATGAATTCGTACTTGCTTGACTTGAAATAGCCTAGATTTAGCTCTGTCTTGTATTATCCATTCAACTTTTAAGGTGTATAAGCTCTTAGATGGTCTCTGGAAAACTGGCGAATGGAAGTTTGTTTGAATCAAGGATGTGGTTTTTGCTCAGACCTCAGCTGACCTGCTTCATAAATGTTTACCTGGATCCCGTTCAAAGACATCTTGTCTGAGACTCATCCTATGGTCAAAAATGGAAACCTTTCTTTTATGAGTTAATTCAAGCCGTGTCTACTTTTAGTATAACGTTTCACTGGTTTTGGCGTGTCTCCACAGTCCCCAGACTTATTTTAGGTTTATTTAGGTCATGAAACACAAGCAATGTTTTTTTTCCCCTCAACTGGTGAAATAGTTGTCATGTTACAGAATCATCTGTAAGTCATGACGCATGACTTACAGATTTCAACAAACTCTAGTAGTGTTGTGTGTAAATCACCAGTTGTGTCCTTCAGTCAGTAAAATATTGTTTGCATGTATGACTAGACTATGATGGTGTGTATATACACTGGCATTGCTCTGTGTTAAAGGGATAGTTCACCCATAAATGTAAAATCTGTCATCATTTACTCACCCTCCAAACCTGTACGCAATTCTTTATTCAAAACAAGTTATTTTGTCGCGAAATGTAACTGTTATCGCCCAGCTCTTTATGTAAAGTTGGATATGTAAGTATGTCCAACTTCATTGGCATAAAAACAGTTTACATGCGTAGGCAAATATATTAAATAGCAAATCTCAACTGCTTAATTGCTTGTATTGTCGCTAAATCTGTGACTATAAGGCATGAAGATATTAGGATATTATAAACATCATAGTTTTCTGAAAAGCACTACACAAAAAAAAAAAAAAAAACCTGACTTGATTTGAAGATACTTCAAAAAATGAGGTCAATGAGGTCCAAAATTGTTTTAAAAGATTCTTCAAAGTGTCTTTTTTATATCCGAATAAAACATTGAATATGGGTTTTTAGAGTGAGTAAATGATGTCAACATTTTTGGGTGAACTATCCCTTTAAGACTACAATAGTCAACAGGAATAGTAAGAAATAGCATGAAATATCACTGCTTGACACTTGTAACGCTTCATCTTTTTGATTTACAACTATATTAATATGAAAGGACTACATATACGTATTTCTCTCCACACTGCTTTCTTGACTTCTGAACAAAACCTCCCATTTAAACACAAACACATGTGAAAATTTGCCTCATGCAATCCCACAAATCCCAGTTCACACACAAACCCTCTCAGAAACTGAACATGTCTCTTTTCTTTAGATACAGAGTTGGCAAATGATGCACACAGTAAAAGCATTAAGAGGTTTACTCATGTTCTTTCACATAAAAATGTTTAATTTACAGTACACTTACAAACAGAAGAGAAAAACAGTATGTGTTGAGCATGGGTCTCTACGTCATTCACAGATGGTTCTTGTTAGTGGTGAAGGCATGGGATCTCATAGGACCCTTTACATTTCACAGTTAAAGAACTAACTTACACATTTAAAGTCTGTGATAGTGTCGAAAACCCTTGGAGTGACAGAGTGTGTCTTATTTATTAGCAAAGAGTCAGACAGACAGTGAATGGGTCGAAATCAGCGGTGCCTGTATGTCTGTTCCAGATATAGATACGCCCTGATATTTCATTAGCGTTTCCATTATTTAATCCAAAAAATTCTTCCATTTAAAAAAAGAAGTCATAAAAAAAGAAAAGAAAAACAAACAGGCTTGAGCATTTCGACAGATTTAAAGGAATTTTCTGGGTTCGACGTAAGTTGAGCTTCTGTGGTCTGCTTTCCATTACCACAGAAATCATTTTGAGTCTTCATTCACATTAACAGTTACATATTTACACTGCAAAATAACAACAAACAACAAACCCTTACTCGGTTAATTTGTCTCGTTTTCCAGTACACATATCTAGACATTCTTGTATCAAGAAAAGCATAAGGACATGAGATATTAAGTCTTGTTTTCTTAAAACATTTTTTTTATAAAACATGAATTGAGTTAGTTTAAAATAAGAAAAATATCTGGCAATGAGGTCAGAAAAATAATTTTTCTACCCCATTTGCAGATTTTTAAGCTTGAACTCACAACATTTTCATACATTTTCCAGAAAGCAAGACATGGCCCATTTGATATAATTTAGCTTCTTAAGTTAATGTATCTTGTATTCTGTAAGAATGTTTAGATATTTTACTGAAAAAAATAAAATAAAAAATACTGAGTATTAACACGACACTGTTCTCAACTAAAGATGGGAAACCTTTCATGTATTTCGGCTGTTCATTTGCACGACAACTGCGTTTTGGGGATCTGAAAATGCAGACTTTTGAAAATGGGTTTCAAAGTGCAAGTTTTTGAAAAGGATACCGTTATCGTCTCTGTGAAAACTACAAAAATGTGAATTTGTGAAATCGGTGACATCATGCGCATGCTTATGCGTATTACATGTTCAGTCTGTAGACTCGTATTTACAAAGTGATATCGGCACCTACTGGCCTGGCAGCAGAATACAGCGTTTTTAGTCGTTTTCACGGAAATGTGTGAACGGGGATCGATTTGACAACGTTGTCATTTGTACACTAAACTTTTCAAAAACCGAAAAACTAGTACATTGTTGTGTAAACGTACCCTCAGAAAATCATTTTGTACAGTGAAAGTCATGCACCGGAATAAATGTTAAAAAGTGTTTCAAATGCCACAAAATTTACATTATTTTTACTCATTTGGCAGATACACTTTTACATGTCAACTTGAGTAACATAGTGTGATAAAATCAATATGCAAAGTTATATCAACTGTTTCTATACCATGATCATACCATGAGCCTTTAAACTCAACAACATGAGCATGAAACAAGGTTAACATAAAGGTATGAGATATAACTATGCACAAACTCAATGTAAACAGTACTCAATGTAAAAAACTAGAGTAAAAACACCCACATTACAGTATGTCAGTAATGCATAACTAAGTTCCTCTGCCTAGAAAAGTATAGTCTCTTCATGAAACGGATGGATTATACAACTTTACAGCTTTTTTTTACAGAATAAATCGAAATGCCCCATTATGCTTTTTCGTAGTGTGTAATATAGCAGTTAGCGAATGTAAAAGGTCTGCAAAGTTTTAAAGATCTAAGTGCATGACAAATAAAGTTATTGTCTCCTAAAAGACAAGATCCATTCTGAACTGCAGAAATGAGTCGTCAGCAACTTCCAGTCTCACTTCCTGTTACATACCAACAAAACAATGGAGCAAATTTGCATAATGCCAGTCTATGGTCCTCATTGGCTGCCAGTGAACAACATCTACATTGCCCCGCCCTCAAACACTGTAGTTTATCTGAGACTGGAAGAGGTTGATTAGTGTTGTTGGTGTGGAGAAGACGCTGTTTTCTGCTGACAAAGCAAATCCACTTTGATGCACTTCTAAAGGATGAGATTGATACGGTAAAACCGACGCCACTGTTAACTGTTCGTATAATTTTGTATAAAGTGCTGAGGAAGAGCTGAAAGTCAAATGAGCATTCGGTATCCCAAGCGTGCTGTTGGCAGTCGACCAATCACTGCAGACTGGGCCTTCTGACCAATCAGAGCAGAGCAGGCTCTCGGAAAGGAGGAGTTTAAAGAGGCCGAATCCTTTATAGAAGAGTTTCAGACATGTGAGAAAAGAGCAAATGCTGCAATATATATTATGAGAAAATTAAAGTGTTTGGTTGGATGCATGTAAACCTATTGTAGGAGACCTCCAGAACAACATTAGCAACCTTTAAAATAGCATAATAGATAGGGAACTTTAATATAAGCAAAAATACATCAACTGCAGGACACAGAAGATGTGCATAGAGATGAATTTGTGATGAACCCAGACTATTCCTGAGATAATTTTTTGTGGTTAAAAGTGTTTTGTGCAAATGTCCTTAAAATTATTAGTTTATTAACATCTAGGGGTCCAATTTGCAGCAAATTTAAATGAGTAATATTCGTAGTTTCGTTTTTTTTTTGTTGCACTTCAGTCGGCAGTGGTTAAAAAGTGAACAGAATGGTTCTCTTACGAGAGGTTCTCTCGTATTGCGTAAGTTTAGCTTACGCTACGGGAAAGATTCATCTTCTCGAGATACTGAAGCCAAAAAATTATCCTTAATTTTTGTATACCTTGTCAACGCAGTGCAGCAGCTAGCAGACCTAGAGTAGGCTATCTTGCGTGCTCATTGGCTGCCCTGCGGGCAACTCTTGCAGCCTACCAGTGAGCCGGGCGTGACATCACGCCCAATGAAGGGCGCCCGCGCCTTCATAGCGTCACAGCCCGCCAGAATGGGCGTGGCTTTAGCCTATAAAGGAATGGGCTGTAGGCTGCTTCCCTGATTTTTGTCTCTTCAGCGAGCTCTTCGCATCGCTGGATCTGAGAGAAGCCACCGCCGCCGTCGAACAGCGAACAGCCAGCTTAGGACAGCACTGAGGAAGCCGGCCGTCTTCGCCACCTTCAGCCATCCGTGCGAGCTACGCTATCCGGCGACGTATCCTTTTTGCCTCGCTATTAGATTATTTTCTAAAAGAGCAGCGAGCGTCTTTTTCAAGATGCCTCGCACTTCCTGCGGCTCGTGTAGAGCCCCGCTCAGCGCGGAGACCGCCACCTGTTCTGCGCTCTCTGCCTGGGCCTGGAATACGCAGAGCTCGCCCTCGCTTCCGGGGGCTGCGAGCTCTGTAAAGCGCTTCCGCTGTCGACCCTGCGGGCTCGACTCGAAGCCTTCAACCCCCCGCCCCTCCTCACCGACGCGCAGCTGCCGCTCACGAGCCTCACTGCCGTCGCATCTGAGGATGAGGCCGAGGGACACGTACTAGCACGCTGCTAGCTCTCTTTACGTTATAAGAGAGCTACCCCGCCCTCGTGTCCCCGTTCGCGCGTCATGCAGAGCCCTCTCGAGCTCTCTGCATGACCTGGACGGGCATCATCTGTGTTAATGTAGGTCCCGTGCCCACTACTCGTGCGCGCGCCCTCGTACAAACACTGTTCCAGTTCTGCTCGACCAACGAGCACGCGGCTAGCTCTCTTTACGTTACAAGAGAGCTACCCCGCATATGAGGTTAAGAATGTAAGTTACGTGCCCGCTTACGAGCGCTCACGCTTACTAATAGACACATCGCCTCCGAAAATACACGCGCTTCCCGCTAAGGCCGGACCGCCGTCAAAGTTTATTCTCTGTCAGTCCCCTTCAAACAGGCTACTGCAGTGGTTCAATTAGCAGCCAACGAGCCGGTTTGTTTACCCTCTCGCCTGCACACAAACGCCGTCTTCACAGCGACCCAGAAAAATCTCAAAAAGAGTATAATGTCTGGTCCGGCTCATGCCGTCGGTGTTGTAAGTGTAGTGAAGTGCCCACGCCCCCAGTGTTCACCCCTACACATAAGCACTCCGAATCTCGCAGAGCACACCCTCATAAAGCGCAGAAAAGCCGCTCGAGTTTTGAATGTAAGAAATGTGTCCACAGGTCTGTGCCCACTATCTGCCCGCTCTGTTACACGATCAAGAAGCAGGTTCTTTGTAAGTCTTATGTATGTAAGTCTCGTGCCCACCAGAGTGTGTTCACGCTTGCTAACACAAACCTCCCCCCGGGCTCCGCCCGCGCGTTTAAGTGTTATCACAAAACGAAGGGCATTAATAAAACGCTCCCCATCCATTATGATCGGGACGTCAAATACACTTGTAAGTCTAGTGCACGCGCACGCGCTCACGCTTACAAGAAGTTTTTTTCGCCCGGAGCGCTGCTCGCGCGTCAAAAAAGTGAAAAAAGAATGTTCCCCATCCCTTATGATTGGGACATCTCCCATAAATCAGCCGGTTTTCGGTTTTCAGCGAGCAGCCATTGCCCAGAACCGAGAGCGCGCGCGCCGCGTTTTCGGCTCCGGGTCAGTTTCAAACAGCCTTCGCAGCGATGTCAGGGCGGCCGCCTTAGATCGCGCTCAGACAGCCGTCACAGACCGCCGCCTCCCAGAGGGCCTTATCACAAAACGCAGAGCTTTAATAAAACGCTCCCCGTCTATTATGACCGGGGCGTTAGATACAGTTGTAAGTCTCGTGCCCGCGTCCACGCGCTCACGCTTACAGAGAGCTCTTTCACCCAGAGCGCTGTTCGCGCGTCAAAATGTGGTAAAAGTTTGTTCCCCATCCCCTATGATCGGGACATCTCACATAAATCAGCCGGTTTCGGCTGACAGCGAGCCGCCATTGCCCAGAACCGAGAGCGCGCGCGCCGTGCTCTCGGCTCCGGTTCAGTTTCACAAGCCAGCAAATGGCGGTCTGAACCCGGAGGCCATTCGCCCTCTAGCGGCTCACATAGCCGCGTGGGAGAACATCCCAGGGATTTCAGAATGGGTATTGATTACAATAAAGCAGGGCTATACACTACAATTCATTCGCCGTCCCCCGCGCTTTCGAGCCCGGACCGCGACAATAGTGAATGCGGAAGTAGCACACCTACTTCACGCAGAAATAGCAAAGCTGCTGTGCAAAGGGGCTATAGAAAGGGTACCGCCTTCTCTAAGCGAGTCAGGCTTTTACAGCCGTTATTTTCTCGTGCAAGAAGGACGGAGCCTTCAGACCCATCCTAGATCTGAGACATTTGAACAAAGTGCTTGCGAAAAGACCGTTCAAAATGCTTACGACCAGAAAAATCCTCGTGCACGTTCGCCCGAGGGACTGGTCTATCTCTCTAGATCTGAAGGATGCATATTTTCAGATTCAGATAGTACCCCGTCACAGGCAATTTTTTGAGATTCGCCTTCGACGGTCAGGTATATCAATACACCGTCCTGCCGTTCGGCCTGTCCCTGGCACCCCGTACATTTACAAAGTGCATGGACGTGGCACTCGCCCCCCTGAGAAGTCAGGGGCTGCATATAATGAACTATCTGGACGATTGGCTGATGTTGGCACAGTCAGAGACAGAGCTTCTATCTCACAGAACAGTGCTGCTCAGTCATCTGGAAAGCTTGGGTCTCACGGTCAACTAGACCAAGAGCTCATTACTGCCCAGCCAGTCAATTTCCTTTTTAGGAATAGAACTGGACTCGGTAACCATGACGGCTCGTTTGTCGACACAGCGCGCGCGCCGTGTTCGTCACCTGGCCGCTTCTTTCCAGAAGGGCAGCTTCCTCCCTCTGAAAAATTTTCAGAGGATGTTGGGCTGCATGGCATCAGCTGCAGCGGTGCTCCAGCTGGGCCTACTGCGCATGCGCCCGCTCCAACGCTGGCTGAATGCTCGCGTGCCCCCAGGGGCGTCGGACTGGGGGTAAAACCAGTACTGATTACCAGGGCCCCAAGGGGATGAAGGGCCCTTGAAAAGTCTGGAATACAGACATCCCAATTCTCCCGGAAGTTTGATAGCGTCTCCCTGATGCCCGCAAATTAGTTAAAATCTCCCGGAATCTAGAAGGCGAATGCGAGACAGAACATCTGTGCGCATAACATACATAGCGCGTGCGCAATCCAACCCCCCCCCCCCCCCCCGTCAACAATCCAAAAAAGTATTTTATTTGGAACATAGGGGCCCATCAGGACTGACTATACATAGGGCCCGGGATCTTGTGCTACGCCCCTGCGTGCCCCGCCCCCCGAGCCTGGGTGTCTGGCGGTCGGAAAATCAGAGTGACTCAGGCCTGCATAGCAGCTCTGCAGCCCTGGTTAGCGGCCAGCTGGTTCCAGCAGGGAGTAACGATGGGAACCGTCTCTCACCAGGAAAGTCATCTCAACAGACGCGTCCAACTCAGGTTGGGGAGCGCTGTTCGAGGGCAGACCGGCCTTTGGCCAGTGGTCAGACCGGGAGGAGTTTCACATAAACTGTCTGGAAATGATGGCGGTCGAGAACGCACTGCAGTGCTTCCTCCCGTTCATACAGGGCCAGCATGTTCTTGTCCATTCGGACAACACATCTGTGGTTTCCTATATAAACCGTCAGGGCGGTGTCAGATCCAGAAATCTCTGCAATCTGACGGAACGCCTCCTTATTTGGTCTCAGATACACCTGCGCTCGCTGAGGGCGGCGCATGTGCCTGGCCATCTGAACGACGGCCCAGACAGACTGTCCAGAGACAATGTCCCCCCAGGGGAATGGTCCTTGCACCCCCAAACGGTCCAGAAACTGTGGCGCCTATTAGGCAGAGCGGAAGTCGACCTATTTGCGTCAAAAGACAACGCTCAATGCCCAATGTTCTTCTCGAAGGACGAGGACGCGCTGGCCCAGGTTTGGCCCAGCCTCCCGCTATATGCTTTCCCTCCGGTCTCTCTGTTACCACAGGTGATCAAGAGAATCAGGGAAACGCGCCACTCGGTGCTCCTCATAGCCCCGCGTTGGGAGAATCAGATTTGGTTCCCGGAACTAGCACAGCTGTCACTTACAGCTCCGTGGCCGATTCCGGTGAGGGCAGATCTCCGCTCTCAGGCCCGCGGCACGATCTGGCATCCCCATCCAGAGCACTGGTCGCTGCATGCATGGCTGATCAACGGGTACTCGTTACCCTGCCAGAAGGAGTGATGAACACGATCACGCAGTCTAGAGCCCCTTCCACGAGAAGGCTCTACGCGTCTAAATGGTCGGTGTTCTCCGGTTGGTGCACCGACAGAGGTCTGGACCCACGGACATGCGGGGTGGCGCATCTGCTCACTTTCCTACAAGAGCTGTTGGATAAGGGAAGGTCCCCTTCCACGCTCAAAGTGTACGTGGCGGCCGTGGCAGCGTTTGCAGAACCAACGCACGGCCAGTCACTGGGGAAACATGAGTTGGTCATCCGCTTCCTTAGAGGAGCTAGAAGGATGAATCCGCCGCGCCCCCCTTTCGGTTCCTATGTGGGATCTTTCATTGGTCCTCGAGGCCCTGAAAGCTTTTCCTTTCGAACCACTAGACTCCGTGGGGTTGGAATATCTATCACTGAAAACGTTTTTTCTGACTGCGCTGTCATCAGTAAAATGCGTAGGGGATCTACATGCGCTGTCTGTCAGCGCGTCGTGTCTTGAGTTTGGACCAAATGACTCTAAAGTCATCCTCAGACCTAGACACGGCTATGTCCCTAAAGTGATGGGCACTCCATTCAGAGCGCAAGTTATTTCACTGTCTGCTCTCACAGCATCTGACAGTGAAAGTGATGTGAACCTCCTCTGCCCCGTCAGAGCGCTGAGGGTCTACATTACGCGCACCGCCTCCTTCAGGCGCTCGGAACAGCTTTTTGTTTCGTTTGGTGGGCGCACCAAGGGTTTCGCCTCCTCGAAACAGAGCCTGTCCAGATGGATAGTAGACGCTATAGCGGCCGCTTATGCGTCGAAGGATCTGCAATGACCTCTGGGCATCAGGGCTCATTCCACAAGAGGCGTGGCCTCTTCGTGGGAATGGTCCAGCGGGATTTCTATCCACGACATATGTGTAGCGGCGGGCTGGAGCTCCCCGTCTACCTTTGTCAGGTTCTATAACCTAAAAGTTCCCGCCTTGCAGGCTAAACTGCTGTCAGTCTGAACGAGAGATGTATTCTACCCAGATCTCCTGCTCAGATCACTCTCACATGACTCAGCTCTCCTGGTTGAGCTGCACTAAAGGGATTATGCCATGTGCCTATACAGACCCCGCGCCCGCGCTGCTCTGTATTCCCTATGTGTGCTTACGTACAAGTGATGGCCCGCGAAATGGCCGGCCACCTTATTCTTCCACTTATGGAGTTCCCCCTAAAGTTCAGGGTCTCATGTGGATGCTTGGCGCGCACGGCGTTGACAAAGTGTTCCCGTAGCGTAAGCTAAACTTACGCAATACGAGAGAACCTCTCGTAAGAGAACGATACTCGGTTACTAACGTAACCTCGGTTCTCTCTAGAGAGGGAACGAGTATTGCGTAACCGGCCGTGCTCGCGCCACGAGCGACTTCGCTTCAGTCGACAAAAACTTGGGAAGCAGCCTACAGCCCATTCCTTTATAGGCTAAAGCCACGCCCATTCTGGCGGGCTGTGACGCTATGAAGGCGCGGGCGCCCTTCATTGGGCGTGATGTCACGCCCGGCTCACTGGTAGGCTGCAGCAGTTGCCCGCAGGGCAGCCAATGAGCACGCAAGATAGCCTGCTCTAGGTCTGCTAGCTGCTGCACTGCGTTGACAAGGTATACAAAAATTAAGGATAATTTTTTGGCTTCAGTATCTCGAGAAGATGAATCTTTCCCGTAGCGTAAGCTAAACTTACGCAATACTCGTTCCCTCTCTAGAGAGAACCGAGGTTACGTTAGTAACTGAGTATCGTTTTTCATGAACAGAATTTTTCCCCCTCAAGACTACTTGGCTTTTATACACCTTTTTAGTTACTGTTTGCAGTTTTCAGATGACAATAATTTCCTGTGTATTTTGGATTTGCTAAATATTAAACTTGTATCACAGATAAAACATCTACATATGAAAAAAAAAGAATATACATATACAATATGTACAGTTCACCAGAGGTTGCATGTATTAAAAAAAAAGGATGAGAAAAAAAATCAACATTGTGTTATTATAAATAATGTTACAAGAAAATGTAATGCTACACAGGCTTGTCCTCAAAGAATATCTGCGCGTACACCGTTCCTGTCTTTGACGCTTTGACTTCAGGCAGTGGCTTTATCAGTTCAAGCTCGGCGTATGTCAGACTCTCCTCTGCAATTTTGGGCTGTTGGGATGGGAAAACAGTAGAGGAGTTACAGCATATAAAATATTAAATACAACATTTGGCAGTTTTGCAATACAAATAAAAAACTTCTGTGTATTTCACAAAAGTAACTTACCAAAACCACTTTTCTGGGTTGAGGTTTTAAAAGCTTTGGCTTTCGCATTTTGTCTGCAATAGGGGCTGAGAGGTAATATTGTAGTTATTAAACTGAGATTTACAGTATGCACTTCAGTGACATATAGAGGTCAGTAATTTTACTCTACCTTTAGCCGGTATCTCTGGTGGCACGTCCAGCTGCTCAACACTTTTATTTTTCTTGTACTTTCTCACTTTCTTGGGAAGAGCTGGAGACAGACTGACCACACTAGTGACCGTTTCCCCTGAACTGCACACACACGGACACACTTTCAGTTTCTGAGGAACGTTGTCCTCCTCCATTTTTATATCATAGAAAAATGTAAACTATATTATCACCCAGCGATATAGTAAATTGGATATATAGTATATCCTACACTGCAATTATTTTTTACTTTTTTTCAGTACAAATATCTAAACATTTTTAAAACAAGATACAAAGCAATATTACTTCAGGTATTGAGTTTATATTTGAACAATAAAAAATGTCTGCCAATGGGATAAGAAAAATAAACTTAATTTTAAAAGGAAATTTTTTTTTACCCCATTGGCAGATGTTTGCTATTGTTATTTGTTTTATGGACTTTTATTTTGAAGTGTTTTGTTCCCATTTTTCCTGTATTTTGTCTTTTACCTGCATAAAGTACAACTTAAGACATATTTGTTTACCATGGCCTATTCGTCCTTTTGATGGAATTTTTTAAAATCAGTTTCAGTTTATTTATAAAGCACATTTAAAAACGGCCACTGGCCGACCAAAGTGCTGTACACATAGAGAAAGAAACTAATGCAATTTATAGACATAAATAATGACAAGCAGTTCAGAGCAGAATAATCATTCTAAGCTAAAAGCGACCGAAAATAAATAGGTTTTAAGACAAAACTTGAACTAGACAGAGAGGAAGTTGCTCTAATATAAAGTGGGAGCTTGTTCCAGAGTGTGGGACCAGACACTTCAAAAGCTCGGTATCCCCTTGATTTTAGCCGGGTTTTAGGTATCTGAAGAAGAAGTTTCGTTTTAGATCTAAGACTTCTAGTGGGAGAGTAGAAATGAAGTAAATCAGATAGATAAGAAGGTGCTAAATCATTTAAAGATTTATATTCAATTTTAAAATTTATCGGTAGCCAGTGAAGGGATCTCAGCAGGGGGGTGGCATGGTCAAATTTCCTTTTTCCCATAAGGAATCTCGCCGCAGCGTTTTGGACAATCTGTAGGCGGGCCGTTTGGGACTTTGATACACCGAAATAAAGGTTACAATAGTCCAGGCGCGAGGTGATAAGAGCATGGATTGCAATCTTCAACGATCGTTTAGGGAGATAAGATTTAATTTTTGCTATAGAGCGAAGATAAAAAAAAGCTAGATCTGATGACAGCACTAATTTGTTTATCGAATTTAAGGGAGCTATCTAAAATCACACCTAAGTTCCGTACCTGGGGAGCAATAGATAGATCTAAAGATAATAAAGATATTGACATCATGATTTTCTGTAAAGCTGCTTGTGTTGAGAAAATCACTACACAAATTAATTTGTCTTGACTCATCTTTTCATATTTTCTCACCTGTTATGTGGGCTCTTGACCAAATGATAGTTTTCTAACAAAAAGGAACATATGAAAAAATGTCAATGAGCAGATTGTATGACGAGGAGCATCATTAACATGCACATTAATTGTTTATCAGACTGTTTTATATAATAACAGCAAGAATCCTACCTTTTAATCGTCTCTTCCTCTGCAGATACTGACAGCTCACAGCTATAGTGAACATGCACATGCACAAGAGCCCAACACAACACACCAGCACAGCACACAGATACACATCTGAAACACAAGGGTAAAGGCATTTCATACAGTGGAAATACATGCATACTGTACGTCCACTGCACGGAAAGACACGGAAAGACACATGCGTGAGAGTTGGCAGCCCTGATTAAATTAAGGAACTATATCAGTCCTAAATTCGCTATTCCATTCTAATTATAACTGATTGTATGCGACTGTAATTACTTTATCTCAGATACTTTATCTCATATTTTGCTCTTAATATACTATTTATAAATGTTACAATCACTACCGAAAACAAAAACAGCATTCAATCTTATTCCCTCTGCGAAAATGAAATTGTACTAATTAACCGCCAGTAGGTGGCGGCAAATCATTGGCTTAACGAGTAAGTCATTGGGCCCTATTTTAACGATCTAAGCGCATGGTCTAAAGCGCACGGCACAAGAGCACTTATGGCGTGTCTGAATCCACTTTTGCTAGTTTAACGACGGGAAAAATGGTCGGTGCTCCTGGCGCATGGTCTAAAAGGGTTGTCCCTATTCTCTTAATGAGTAATGGGTGTGTTTTGGGTGTTTAAAAAATGGGTGTTTTAAAGCACAAGCAGACCATCTACGGGACAAGCCAAATTCCACCATATCTTTATGGACACAATATTAATCTTTTACATTGTAACCCTTTTATTTTTAATATTTGGCATGTTTGTGTGCTGGTGCCCTGTGTGTGTAATAAGCAGAGTGTACATGCGTTGTGCACCCACCTATAGACACATAGTACTAATGCAAAAAAAAAATAAAAAAACTGCGTCATTGACTTAAGACCAGGTTTCAGTTGGTCAATGGCACAGTCCATTTCAGTTCCTCAAAATAGCAACGCGCCAACAATGCACCTGAACACACACCTCACTCTCAGACCAGCTGCCCATGGGCGCACAAATGGGCGCAAATGCATTTGCTATTTAAATAACATGGCGCAGGATGTGAAAATGATAACTGCGTCAGGCTGAAACTAGCAAAATCCATTCAGCTCTCAGTTCGCATATCAAAAAACTGCATGCTCTGCCTTAACACTTTACCCCCCATAGTTTTAAAAATGTTGTTCCCACACTTAAGCCCAATTCGGACGGGATTAGTTTTACAAGGGTAGATGGAGTAATGTAATTTTACCACAGGACGTCTGTAATACTAATGGCCAAGTCACACGGGATAAGAAATCTCAGTAAAACTAGCAGAAGTGGAAGGGGAAACTCGATTTAAGCACCGCCGTCACCTCCCTGTCTTCATGTTTGTATTACGTTGCTTCCTTCATGTGCTCAAACACATATAATCTATATAACCTAAATATAACAGTTAGGTCTGATCGAAAGATTTATTCATTCAATTCAGATTGGATTCTGTTGGTAATAGGCACTTATCTAAAGCTAAAAGAGAGTTTGTGCCTCTAACAGAGAGGCGGCATTAACATTACCACTGTGACACACAGACGCCAATGGCACATGTCACTATGCGTATTGGCACATCCGGTGTTCATTGGCATGTGCCAGTGGGTAGTGGCATGTGTCACTGACATTATAACAGCTATTTACAGCTGTGTACAAAATTATTATTAATAATTCGATACAATTATTTTTGAAATATTAAAGCCACAGATAGGAATCTTGCACTGGCCAGTGTTACACTCACTTATACTGACACCTACTGGCGTGCGTCCGTGCAGCATCATGCCAAAATAAAGGTTTACAGTCACGGACGCGACTGTTAAAACGTCGTAGTGACCCATGATAGATTTATTTTGTGTCTTTCCTAGAAGATGACTTTGCAAGATAGGCTAAACAACATAAAGTAGCACTGGTATAACAAAACATTCAGTGGCACATGCCAATCAAATACAGACGTGACACAAATAACACGTTTGAAAAAATATTACTGAATTGAATGCATTTAACTGATTTTTAAAATATCACAAAATATCACAAAATTAGGCTATTTATTTAGGATTTTGTGTCACAATTACGTCAGTGCTCGATTCATCTGTCAGTCACTACTGGAGGTGTCACAACACACGGCAGTCAGTCATTATTCTAAAGTGGTACCAATAATTTTGTGAATTTCTGTTTTTCGTTAAGTTTTTTTTTCCTTCTTCTTCACAGCTGTCACATCAGAAGATTTGGAACATAATGCATGTTGTCATTTTATTTTGTCATAATGTAATTTTGGAGCTTAAAGGCTCTAGTACCCATTCAATTTCATAAGGAAAAGAGTCATATGGGAAAAAAATATTTTAGCGTGAACTATCCCATTAAGAAAAGCTGTCATTCTTTCCATTTCTATTAGATTATTTGCTGCATCTGAAATAACGCGTTTAGTAAAGTATTTTATTTAATTTCTTTTGGTCCAAGAGATTATGTCTGAACACAGTTTTGTGGTTTACCTTCAAACAGACTCCACAGTTCCTCCTTTGGTCTGCCGGCTGGGAGAACATGGACTGCGAGAGGAAGAAGAGAGAATTGCACACTCATCACTGTGGCTCCAGACCTTCATAATTACATGAAACATGCAGTTAAATCAAGTAAATTGCAGGGGAAGATGTGTGTGGGATGACAGCAGCGAGGCTTTCCCTCTCTCTGGATATGGTCCTGGCTCATGGTGGCTATCACCCACTGTGATGCCCTGAAATACTCATAACCACGGCAGCTGACGACAGAAAGACTAGCAGGCCGAACAAACACAGCCACCTCGGCTACTGAGGACGTTTAGCCACATGTTTGGGTGTGCAACAGACCACTAAAGAGCTCATTTGACTCACTTGAATCAAATGAGTTGAATTGATCCTGTGTGTTCGGCACTGTAAAATATCAATACGTTATGACAACATATATTTTTACATTGCTTTAACTCATCAAAATAAGTTTTTTTAAAAGTTATACAAGTATACAACTCATTTTTAAGTCAGTTTAGTGTAATTTAAGTAGATTTTTTTACAGTGTGCCAGCAGAAGTTTAAGTTAAGCAATGTATATTTTGTCCTTCCCTAGTTACTGCATTATAAAAACATATTATGGAAACAGATATTCTAAAAAAAAATGACTTTTTTTAACTGTATCATTACATCATAAACTAAACTCAGGCTCATTGGAAAAATGTGACTGGTGACATTTTTGCAAAATGATATTACATTGCTTTTTGCAAACAAATGAGTGGCGCTACAAGCATGTTCAGTTTAATTCAAAACAGAAAAAACATGAATCTGCCAGTTTTATTACGTTGCAGTGGTACACTGAAAAAAAAATGGTGTAAGATTTTTTTTAAACTATTTTCACTATGAAATATCTAGTACATCTGACAATTAATTACAAAGAAACTGCAAAAAACATTGAATTTTGAAGTAGAAAGACTGAAATAGTATTGTAAAACATACAACAATAATGTTTTATTTACAACTGAATAATTGTTTATGGTGTATGTATCGCTGTATCGCGTTTGAAAATAACACAGAACCTAACCAATATTGTTAACAAAAGCAAACATGACATAAAAGCACACTTTCTGAAGCAACCATGTCATTATCTGCTTCTTCAACTCTTTGAGCTTTTTTATCGTGACCGGTGTTTCACGGGACTCGTACCCGAGCGCTTCACATCACGAGAGTAGTGTTGTACCAGCTGAGCAAGCGAGCAAGTTTACTGTGAGAAACGCCAAAATGTGTTAGTTTACAAACCATGCACTATGGGAAAAGTGTTTTGAGGTCATGACATATTATTATGTAAGGAACTGCATGAAAGTATGTCTTTATAATAGAATCTTCTATGTAGCGTCTGTCACAGAATTAGAATGTAACATGCACACCATTTCCATTAACCACACTGCAAATGTCTTCTGCTTTTTCTGCTTGCGCACGGACTACTATTTATTTCTCTTTTCATGGCTCTTGCAGAAATGTGCTTATTTTTGGAGCCCTTGCTCATGCCTGACTGAACCGGGGAGGGACAAAAGCTCTATTGAGTCATGGCTTATATCTGGACAAAATAAGAGCCAGATACAAAATCTTCAGTGGTTTACTAAAGGCTAATGTCGCTGTATAGGATGTCATCTGTTGAAGACCTCACAGATGCATGAATAGAGATGCATGTTTCAATAGAGCAGCTGCATCAATTGACATTAATGATTTCATTGCACGACCACAACACATTCAACTATGAAAAGAATTAGTGAATATATGAAAGAGTATAAAAAAGTAGGGAATTTAACATCTTCCTTTGTCTCTGCAATATGAATGATCACATTCTGTGACATTTACTGATGACAACTAAGCCTTAATGGTTGGCGTGCCTTTTATTCAGAATGGCATTGCCATTTTAGCATTGGAAATAAAGATGTGCACAGCAAAAATGTATAAAAATACAACCCATTTACTTTAAATCTAGGCTTTTCCACAGGGACAGCCTTAAAGGCTTTATTGATTTGCAACACGTGCTGACAAGATTCATACAAAGCATCTCGCTATTGTTGTCGAACCCAGAAACACGGTCAGTATTCCCTGCTTTCTGTGTGCTTGTGTGTATTTAAATCTGCACCACATCCTCCCTCACATGGCAGAGACACTCAGTGGCTCTCCTTACAAATACTCTCAGTGGAAAATGTGATTGTGTCAAGAACAGCGAGTTTTGAGCTTAGTGGGATGGCCTGGTTTTGGGACTACCTCACTTATATGGTTGGATGACCTAAAATCAAAAACACAAATTATCATTTAAATTGAGTTTAGTTAAAGCTATGTATCAACCGAAGTATATAATTGTTCCATACTAAGTAACTACTAACAGTAAGGTCTTATCTTGTGTAACTGTATGGAATAGTTTATGCAATGATCTACAATGTGTGTGTAATTTTTTTTATCATTGATATGAAATGACTTTCCTTTTTTTAGCTGACGTCCTGAATCCCTCTTTTAAAGCTCTCCACTCAACCGCTTGAATCTGTTCTCACTTTTCATCCCCACTTTTCACAATCAGATCAGTTCCTGATGGATAAAATATCCCGTTTCTCTCGCCAGATTACGGCAGTAAAATTGAAAACTTCGTTTCGTTTCGACTTGAAAGTGTATTTTGACATGCACTTAAAGAAAAAAAACCTTTGTTAGACTAAATATTTTTTTATATATTAATACATTTGAATAATATTTGAAAAATAATACTTTAGAAGTCTTTTTTTACACTTCTAAAATTGAATAGCCCATGAAATGGCTTGATGAGCTCTTTGCTGTACTTACACTGTCTATACCTGACCGACAGCATTAACAAAAGCAAACATGAGAGACGAAGGCATTTGCTGAAGCAACCATGCATTTCAGCTGCTTCTACAAGTCTTTGAGCTCATATATTGTGAATTTCATGGGATTCGTACCCGAGCGCTTCACATCCCGAGTGCAATGCTGTAGCAGAGTGACCGAGCAAGTTTACTACAGCCGCGTTTCCACCGCAGGAACTAGGGACTTTGTGGTGGTACTCGGGCCCAGTCCCAATTCGCCCTACTTATACTAAGACCTAAAAGTATGTACTCTTTTTGTGAAGAAAAAGTACATACTTTTGAGTGTGTAGCAAAAGAGTAGGCAACCTTTGGGACATACTATCACGTCACCTTTAACGGACAGATCTGTTCCGTGTTCCTGTCACCGTAAACTGCCCTGTCAATCATCTTGTCTCAGTTAAAATCCTCCGTTCAATCTAATTTGATTTCCTACCGTTTCGGAGAGCACGTTCATCTGCAGTCATGGGTCTTTCATGCGGAGACTCTCCTCATGTGTTTGCAATTTAAATATAATGATGCATTTAAAAGGTAATGGCTAAACGTATCTTTAAAAAAGTTCACAATGCTGCTGCAGATGCAATATAATAGACAACGTTGAATAAATACATTTTCGTCAGTTTAGATACTGATAATTAATCACTCAAACCCCTTTATCTAAACCTCTCTACATAACCGCCGGACATGTGCGTCCTCCATGTCTGTAGTTTTTTAACACTTTTCACTCGTGTTTGTAGTTCTAACCGAATCCTCCTCCAACGCGCGATGGGTTGTGGGCAATATTAGCCATTAGCGTGTGCATCGATCTGCACTTCGGATTCTGACCGGAAATAGTAGACCATCCGGGTATCTTTGGAACACTCATTTCAACATACTACGATTTGGGATGTACTAATTCTATTTTCGAATACTATTTAGGACGGATAGTATGTGAATTGGGACTGGGCCTCAGTGTTTCCTCCGCAGGAACCAGGGTCTAAATGAAGTTCTGGGTAAATATTTCTCCCTCCGAAAGGTAGTCCTTTTTCAAAGTTCAGGAACTTTCAGGGGTGGGACTTGGGCACTGAACATTCTGATTGGTCGAGTTCATGCTGCATTTTGATTGGTTTACATTTTACTTCAACCACCATTTTTTTTAAACTGTTGCGGTGTGTGCAGTAACTGTTGTTTGCTATTCGAATCAACAATGGAGTTTAAAAAATAGGACAGATGGACTGACGACGAGGTTCAGGCTTTATTAAGCTTAAATTCAGAGGATGAAATCCAGCGGGAACTGTAAAGTAGTGTGCGGTCCTACGTCACCGGACAAAGTTGCCTAATCTTCATGGTACTTTGACCACGGTGGAAACGCAGACAGCAACAGGTCTGGAGAAAAAAAAAAAAAAGTTCCTGGGACAAATTGTTCCGGGTAATTTTTGGTGGAAACACGGCTTATGTGAGAAAAGCCAAATATATGGAGCTTCTGATGTGATGCTGCTAACATCAAAATGTGTTAGTTTACAAGTCATGTACTATGGTAAAAGCGATCCACACAAAAATAAGTCTCTATATCAATCGATAATTCGCCCTTGTAGTCATAATTTATGTAAAAATTGCCGTTTTACTGCTACTAGTGTTCATTTCAGTAGGAAATTGCAGTGAATTGTTTGCATAGGTATGTTTTTCTGCATAAATGTACGTAGAGGCATGTTTTTCCAATGAGCCTTTGTTGGATTTGCTACTTTTCAGAGGCGATTAAAAAAAAAAAATATATATATATATATATATATACATCCCTTTGTTCAGAGTATAGAGTATAACGTCTACGGTTACGTATGTAACCCTCGTTCCCTGAGTAGGGAACGGAGACGTTACGTCGGATGACGACGAATGGGGTTTCGCTTAGAAAGCCTATCAACTTCGAGTATTACAAAACGAGCCAATGGCAAAGGAATGCCATGGGTCTGCGGAATTTGCATGACGTAACTCCGCCCCACCTCGTGGGTATAAAAGGAGGAAGTCCGCAACAGCAGTTTATGTTTCTTCGCTGAGGAGCCAAGACTGAGCTCAGGCGATCCCCGCGGTACAGCGGAAAGTGGCAGGCAGACGTAACGTCTCCATTCCCTACTCAGGGAACGAGGGTTACAGACGTAACCATAGACGTTCCCTTTCGTTGTCACTCCGAGTTACGTCGGATGACGACGAATGGGGTTACCAGTCTAATCACGCCACCTTCTCAGCTGTCTTCCAGTGCCCTGCGTAAACAGAGATCCCTGTCATAGACGGGCGAAGGACTCCATTTAACACAGGAATACCAAGGTACACTGGGAAGCATATCCCAAGCTAGGGGAAGTATGCAATTAATGCCAACCCAGAGGGGGGGACTTAGAGAATACACATATGACCCAGAAGGAAGCATATGGGGAACACTGGGGTGTCCAGCTGCAGGTGGAATATTTAAACCCCAGGGGTGGCAAGGTGGCTTGCCAAGGGAAAGACACATGCTCAGAGAGGCTTACAGTGGAAATACACATGTGGGGGTCGCTCAGGGGAGGGACCATGCACACGGGAGGCACCTAGCCGGCGCGCAGGCAAGAGACACTGGCACCGACGTCAGAAGTGCTGGAGGAGCTCAGGGCTTTCGAGGAAGCTCACCTGAGGAGAATATCGCACGTATCCAGTCCGTGGAGTGGAATGGCGAGCAAGCGAAGACACCTGAGCGGGTCCGGTACTAGCTAGTTGAAGCGAGTACATGAGAGGACACTGGCTCCACTCGGAGATTATAGAATCTGGCGAATGTGAAGGTGTCGCCCAGCCTGCAGCTCTGCAGATGTCTGTTAGCGAGGCGCCATGCGCTAGAGCCCAAGAGGATGCCACACTCCGGGTGGAGTGGGCCGTCACACCAAGGGGGCATGGTCGACCTTGCTGCTGGTATGCCAAAGCAATGGCGTCCACTATCCAGTGAGACAACCTTGCTTGGAGAGAGCCTTTCCCTTCAGCTTCCCACCATAACAGACAAAGAGCTGGTCTGAGGTCCTGAAACACTGCGTCCTGTCTACATAGGCGCGAGAGCGCGTACTGGACAGAGCAGTGCCAAGGCTGGGTCTGCCTCCTCCGGGGGCAGCGCTTGCAGGTTCACCACCTGGTCCCGAAAGGGAGTGGTAGGAACCTTGGGCACATATCCGGGCCGGGGTCTCAGGATCACGTGAGAGTAAGCCGGTCCGAATTCCAGGCACGCTTCGTCGACGGAGAATGCGTGCAGGTCCCCTACCCTCTTGATGGAGGCCAGTGCAACCAGGAGCGCTGTCTTCATTGACAGGAACTTAAGCTCGACTGATTGCAGGGGCTCAAAGGGAGCACTCTTCAGGGCAGTTAGAACCACTGAGAGGTCCCAAGAGGGAACGAGAGGAGGGCGAGGAGGATTTAGTCTCCTTGCTCCTCTCAGGAACCTGATGACCAGGTCGTGCTTCCCTACCGACTTACCTTCGACCAGGTCATGGTGTGCGGCAATGGCGGCAACATAGACCTAAGGGTGGAGGGAGACAGCCTTCGCTCCAACCCTTGCTGAAGGAAGGAAAGCACAACGCTGATGGAGCATTTCCGGGGGTCTTCTCGGTGAGAAGAGCACCAGTCGACGAAGAGGTTCCACTTCAACGCATAGGCGTGTCTCGTGGACGACACTCTAGCGGAAGTGATGGTAGCCGCCACCGCTGGTGGAAGGGTACTCAAACCTACCTCGAGCCGTCCAGGAGCCACACGTGGAGGCTCCAGAGATCGGGGCGAGGGTGCCACAGGGTGCCCCGTCCCTGAGAAAGAAGGTCCTTCCTCAGAGGAATGGGCCAGGGAGGTGCTGTCGCGAGGAGTACAAGTTCGGGAAACCAGGTCCGGTTGGGCCAATACGGCGCGACCAGAATGACCTGCTCCTCGTCCTCCCTGACTCTGCGCAAGGTCGCGCAAGAAGGCTCACTGGGGGAAACGCATATTTGCGGCCCGGCGGGCAGCTGTGCGCCAGTGCATCCGTGCCGAGCGTGCCCTCGGTCAGGGAAAAATACAGGGCGCAGTGGGTCGAGTCGTGAGAGGCAAACAGATCTATCTGTGCGTCCCCGAACTGGTCCCAAATCAGCTGAACCGACTGGGGATGGAGTCGCCATTCTCCAGGGAGGGGCTGAAGCCGTGAGAGCTCGTCGGCTGCACAGTTCAGCGCTCCGGGAATGAAAATGGCTCGAAGCGACCTCAGATGGTCGGTGGCGGGCGAGTTCTGACATACGGCGGGAGCGTAGACCACCTTGATGGTTGATGTACGCAACAGTCGCGGTATTGTCTGAACGGACTAGTACGTGTTGACCCTGGAGCAACGCCCGGAAGCGGTGCAGGGCGAGGCGTACTGCCAACAACTCGAGGCAATTGACATGCCAAAGCCGCTGGGGTCCTATCCAGGAGCCCGCAGCAGCATGTCCATTGCACATGGCGCCCCAGCCTGTGGTGGAGGCATCTGTCGTTACAACAACATGCCGGGAAGCTCGTTTCAGGGGGACACCCGCCCTGAGAAAACTGAGGTTCGACCACGGGGTGAAGAACTGACGGCAGGTCGGAGTAACTGGTACTCGGAGCGTGCCTTGTTGCCATGCCCACCTCGGGACTCAGTCGCGAAGCCAAAGCTGAAGCGGTCTCATATGAAGCAATCTGAGCAGCGTGACCGCGGCTGCAGATGCCATATGCCCCAGGAGCCTCTGAAAGGGTTTCAGTGGAACTGCACTCTTGCCCTCGAATTGTCTCAGGCAAGTCAGCAGTGACTGCGCGCGCTCGCTCGTAAGCTGCGCGGACATGGCGACCGAGTCGATGTCCATACCGAGAAAAGAGATCCTCTGCATGAGGCAAAGTTTGCTCTTCTCCCAGTTGACCCGAAGGCCCAGACGAGCTAGGTGCCGGAGCACTAGGTCCCTGTGTTCGCAAACCTGATCTCGAGAGTGAGCTAGGATCAGCCAGTCGTCGATATCACTCAGGATGCGAACCCCGTGCTCCCGAAGGGGAACAAGGGCAGCCTCGACGACCTTCGTGAAGATGCGAGGAGACAGGGCCATCCCGAAAGGGAGGACCGCGTACTGGTATGCCTGCCCCTCGAAAGCAAACCGAAGGAACGGTCTGTGTCGAGGAAGAATGGAGACATGGAAGTAGGCGTCCTTCAGGTCGATCGCTGCAAACCAATCCTGGGGCCGAATGCATTCGAAAACGCGTTTGGCGGTGAGCAACTTGAACGGCAGCCTGTGAAGGGAGCGGTTCAGCACGCGCAAGTCCAGGATAGGCCGTAACCCACCGGTTTTCTTGGGGACAATGAAGTAGGGGCTGTAGAAACCGGACCTCATCTCGGCTGGAGGGACAGTCTCGATTGCACCCTTCGCCAGCAGGGTGGCAATCTCTGCTCTCATGATGGGGGCATAGCCACAAACCAAAATGGAGCGGACTCCCCTGAAGTGGGGAGGAGACCGTGTGAACTGAATCGCATAGCCAAGCCTGACGGTCCGCGCGATCCAGCGGGACAGACGGGGAGCTCTAACCAGGCTCCCAAGAACTGAACCAGCGGGATCATGCGAACGACAGGCGTCCCCCCGGAGGGGCAGCAAAGCGGAGTAACTGGCCCAGACGTGGACGGCATAGCGGTCCGGTGTGGGGGCACAGTTAGCAACCGCGCCCTGGCAGAGGGGGCCAGGGGAGGACCAGGCTGGTCGTCCCGCGGGGGCCTGCTCTGCCAGGGGTCTGGCGACAGAGGGGGACAGGGGCGAAGCGGTCCGTGGACGGCACGCCGTGTCAACCACCTCTGGGACAGAGGGGGACGAGGAGAGCACGGCTAGTGGGCGGCGCTCTGTGTCTTCCGAGAACTCTGTGTGCTCAGAGACGGGAGAGTCAGTTCTTTGGAGAATAAGGATCCTTCCCCGGCCCTCCACCGGGGAAAGGAGTGGTCCTGCTACCAACTCCTGGAAAGAACTGAGTCCCATCTCTGAGGAGCCCCTCTCAGGAGCGCCGCATAACCCGGCGTGTAGCGGGGGGCGGGGCTGGAGAGGGCTGTGGCGTCCGACCGCGGCCTCCAGAGCCGGCCCGGGTGAACGGGCGGGGTGGGAGCTGCGGGGGGGCGCCCCCGGCGGTGGGCAGACCGAGGGACCTGAGCGGACGGCGGGGCCGTCGAGAAAGGTCAACCTCAGCCTGCTCCATCCCCGAGGAGCCCGTCTCAAGAGCGCCGCTTTACCCGGCGTGTAGCGGGGGGCGGGGCTGGAGAGGGCTGTGGCGTCCGCCCGCGGCCCCCAGAGCCGGCCCGGGTGAACGGGTTAGTGGCGGCGCGCAGCTCAGTGAAGAGCCCTGGGTCAGTCCCGCCCTCGTGCAGGTCCATGAGCATCTGGGTCAGGTAGACCAGCAGAATGACCATGGCATGCAGTGAGGCGGGTGCCAGTCCCGTGGCGCTATAGGATCTCGCCACAAGCGTAGACGAAAAACTACAGGCCACGGACGGGTGCTTAGGATTGCGCCGAGAAGAAGCACTCTGAGGACACATAGCATCGCAACAGAGCGTTGAGCCGGGGGAACCCCAGTGTACCCATGGGCAGCGGCCCCATCGAGGGGAGGAAAGGCGGATGAGATCAGCGAGCAGTCCCTGATCTCATCATGCACGTCCGGGAAGAATGGAATTGGGGTTTGCCGTGGACGAGGGTGGGCGGCCTTACCCAAAAACCAATCGTCCCGGGAAAGCATGGCCGTCATCTCCGGATCAGACTCCATGAGTCGTCACTTCCAGGAAAATCAAACCCACCTAGTGAAGCTGCTACAAACATAATATCATCCTCTGTAGCTTCAAATGAAACACACGGGCCACCAGAGGGTAGACCCGTGGGAATCACCTGTTCACTAGCGGGCACCGTCATTGAAGAGGGGGGCTGGGGTCGCGGACACATAGTCGACGCCTTGTTCCAGACCGTAACCCTCAGGTCATTCTTTTTTTTTTTTTTTTTTAAATGCACGTGCCGCGTGCGAGCTCTTTTAGTGAGAGAAAACTCAAGTGTTGAAGCACCCGGGGAGACACGCACCAACTGGCAGACCACTGCAACAGATCAGCAGGAAGCACGCGCTCGCCATAGATCGCCGTCACACCAACACTCGAGGTACTCGTTTGTAAAGCTGACAATTCAGAGATGGCTTGTGGAGAGAAGAATACACTTGGCTCCGAAGCGAAAACATAAACTGCTGTTGCGGACTTCCTCCTTTTATACTCCTTTAACTCGTGGGGCGGAGTTACGTCATGCAAATTCCGCAGACCCATGGCATTTCTTTGCCATTGGCTCGTTTTGTAATACTCGAAGTTGATAGGCTTTCTAAGGGAAACCCCATTCGTCGTCATCCGACGTAACTCGGAGTGACAACGAAAGGGAACTATAGCTTTTGTTAGTTTTACATGAAAGGAAAGACTGCATGGAAAGATGTTTAGCAGTACACTCACATGTAGATAACACACATGCACTAAAAGCCACAAACATCCCATGTTTATTCCTGATGTGTTTAAGTAGGCCATGCGATGGCCACCCACGGTGAGCACCAGTGCTTCTTTTTGGGAAACTCTGACCTGGTTTTTCTCTTCGCCTTTAATGACTCTTGCTGCTTCGCTGTGAACCCCATACATTAAAAATACATCTGGACTTATTTAGTGTTGGATCCCGAGAGCGACAGTCTCTCCATCCTCTGTGTGTCTGTAAGTTATTGAAGGAAAACTCCACTCTTCAGCCAGTGTCAATAGCGTTTGGCTGTCACTACGCCAGTGTTCACTTTGCTTCTGTCAACCCCCCCACGGCCAAAAGACAGATATATAGCGCATAAATATTAGATCACATTTCCACATGTTTTTAATGGAAAATCTAACACATACAACCCCAAAACAGTTTCTCGACATGTTGCTTATGCGGTGAGTATTTTTTTAAACCTCGAGACAATTTAAGAGTCTAGATGAGAGAAATGCTCAACGAAAAGTCACAATAGCATATGAAATAGTGCTAGTAACGGTTTCGAAACGTTTAGAAATATCAATAGTTCATCCCACTTAAGGGATGATGATCTCTGCGCGCATATCAGTGTCTAAATTTGTAGATTTTTTTTAATGACACAGAGAGTAGTTATTAACCAAGCTCTCCATAAATCAAACAACACAATAATAAAATAACTCGGAAACGCTTCATTATACAGACACTTCATATTTAGTGGTATTTGATAATTTGTTAATAGCTTCTATAGGTTCAACATTTGCAATTGGTTTCTAAAAGGTTTTTTTATGCATAATTTGGGCTTTTGTTGCATTTACACCATACTGACCCCCAGCCTGTGGCGTTTTGAGGAGTTCGAAACAGTGAAGCATTTTGCGAAGCAATAAAGCTTATTTTCTCCCATCACTAAACCGTGTTGTGCATTAGACAAACCTCTGAGCCGCGTCGAGGCCGAGCCGTTGGTCAAAGCTTTCCACCGTTCCCGCTGCTTCTTAAACTCCTGCACCCTGCAGCTGTAAAGACCCCTGTCCTGTTCGCTGATGTTCACGATGAGGAGGTTGTATATCTTGCCGTGTTTCACCACTGTGAGTTTCATTTTGGGCTTGTGGAAGCTCTTGGTGTAGTTTCCGTAAAACTTGGCCTTCTGCATGTTGACCCGGGCCACCAGCAGCTCCTCTCGTCCCGACTCCGGCTGAAACATCCAGCGCACCACAGGCAGACTCGCGGGCCGGCGCCGCGGGCTCACCTGACAGGACAGGGTGACGTTCCCCCCCTCAGACACCACCGTGAACGGAGAGGGAGTCACTGTGACGTTGATTGCCCAGCACACATCTGGAAATTATATGACATTGATGAAAGAGATGCAACAATCCATGGAGGCGCAATGTTCAAGAAAAACGACTGCTAACGATGAAAAATTATTACACACAGGTTATTTTTTTTTATTCAGCGTCACTGTCGTGTAAGCCAGCAATTTGTTTGAGGCTTTAAAGAGCATTGTAAAGCAATGCATGCTGGGAAATTAAAACTGAGAGCCTTTCCAGACCCTATTGCTTCTGCTTAACGAGACTTTTTGACAGGCCATCTGGAGAACATTACTTGGGTGGATCTCAGACAGGCATCACCACAAATTCATATATATATATATATGTGTGTGTGTGTGTACATGCCCACACTAGTTTTTGAAAGTTTGGGGTCGGTAAGATTTGTTAATGTTTTTGAAATAAATATTTTATGCCCATCTAGACTGCATTTATGTGATCAGAAATACAGAAAAACCTCAGTAAAATTGTGAAATATTTTTACAATTTAAAATTACTGTTTTCTATGTGAATATATTGTAATTTTCAGTTTATTCCTGTGATCAAAGCTGAATTTTTAGCATTAGTACTCCAGTCTTCAGTGTCACATGATCCTTCAGAAATTATGCTGATTTGCTACTCAAGAAACTTTCCTAAACATTATTTGTAAAAAAAAAAAAAAAAAAATTGTGCTGCTTCATATATTTGTGGAAAGTGTGACCCCTAACCCCTAGCATAATTTTGTGAAATATATGTACACACTGGAAATAATTGCTGTATATAAAACCATAATAAACAGGCATAATTCTATAATGTATATTTATAAATTTGAACTTTTAGTTATGTAAATTTGAATATGGACTTGTAAATCCTAAATATAAAGTTATAAATAGATGTAAACATACTTCTACAAAATCTGTCACAATCACAATTTTCCATGGGCAGTAAGCATTTTTTAAGGAAGAAAAAAAACCTGGTGTGTCAGTTCTTTCTGAGGATGTTGTGTTATTTATAAACTCAAAGTGAGGCGTACACACACACACACACACACACACACACACACACACACACACACACACACACACACACACACACACACACACACACACACACACACACACACACACACACACACACACACACACACACACACACACACGATTCAAGGTACAAAAAGTGAGGATGTTCCTTAAAAACTTGTGAAGGACGAGTCAGAAACCACAGCATACTCATAGCCTAAGAGAAAAAGTGAATTACCAGGAAAAAAACAAACAAATGAACAGTTGAAACTTTTTACTGCCCTAGCATTTATATTGAGGCGTTTATATTGTGCATATGTCAGCTTGGCTGATTGGGAAAATACACAGACAACATCTAGTCTGTCTGTCTGTATGATGACCTTCATCTTTATATTCAAACTCTCATAACCACAAAAAAACACATGAACATTAAAAAGAAACATGCATTAGATGTAAAAACAATTTGCTGTCACTTGCAACACCTAGACTGATTTCCTAAGCTATATTGAACAATCACAGGTGATCATGTTAAAATCAAACTGACTGCACTTACTTCCAAAGAGGAGTTTAGTCAGGAGAGCTGTTAGCACTGCCGAGATCTTCATTCTCCAGTCCGATGGCCTCCATGCAACTCCACTTCAATCTCTTCGCAAAAAGTGCCTATGAATTCCTCTACTCTTTCTCTCTCTCTTCTGTGTAACCCGAGACAGGACACGCTCTGTTTTTACTTAGTGTACACCCTCTATCCTCCCCCTTTGTACAGGACTTACACACACTACACTCAATGAAGGCGATGTCATTTCCTCTTCATAAGGTGGAAATCCAGTTTTAGTTGGAGAAAGTTACAAACAAGGTTTACAGCCAGTGAAACATCTCATACACAGGTTCTTTATTGACTTCATGAAGAAACTTTAACATCCATTCTTAATAATAGTATCTATGCATGTTGTAAGTTGTGGCTGGAGTGTAAAACTAATCCATGCATTTCACGTTTCAATTATATCCTTTGTCATGAAAATGGCCCGATGGAAGGAGCTGTCATCTGCAACCATGGAAGGATATTGTTGAAATGGCTAAATCTGCTCAGTCGGTTTTGGATATTGCTCATGTGCAGGATGTAAATGGTCACAACGTCCCCAGAATAATGTCAAAGCACATACTCTAAAAAATGCTGGGTTGTTTCAACCCAAATTTGGGTCAACTATGGACAAACCCTGCCATTGGGTTAAATTTGTAAATTACATTTTTAACCACATTTTGGGGATTGTCCGTGTTTGACCCAAAATTGGGTTAAAACAACCCAGCACTTTTTAGAGTGCAGTGTTAGCCCGATTTGCTCAATGTGAAGTGTGTGGCTGTTCAAGGAAGACTAGTGAGCATTTTGACAGGAGGATTAAAATCTCCTGAATGTGGAACCACCTCAAAAACAACTTCTTAAGACCGGGATGAGACGTCCGATTTCATCTCGAACTATAAGAGGCTGGATTGAGAGGTTGGGTACTAGTAAAGAAACCATTTATTAGTTTTATCTACTAAAAAAAAAAACACCTTTGCATTTGTCAAAGAACATAAGGATTGGAGTTAGATTGGAGCTGTATTCTGCAGTCTGAAGAGTCAAAATTGAACAGCCTTGCATTGAATGATGTCAGGTATGTTCGTAGGAGACGACTGGAGTGTTTTAATACCAAATGTATGCGCCATTACTCGTACATAATGGTATTGGGGACGCATGTCTGGAGAAGGATCTACCAAGTTGATCTACGAAGTTTGCTGAGAGTGCTAAATGACATTTTAGTTGCTACTGATGCTGGAGACCCTCTGGGTTTAGTTCTCTAACGCCGCCTTCACACTGGCAGTTGAAATCAGCTCCGATCCGGCTCCGAAACGACCGGAAGTAATTTATTTCCTATGGATATTCGCAGACCGCATGCGAATGGGTCCGAACGAGTGCGGTGCGAAGAAAATCTTGTCAGTTGGTCTTCCGGATGCGTTAAAAAAATTTCAAGTAACACTATGTAGTTTTTCAACCTTCATAATATATTTCCAAGACCCTTGTGATGGTACATCGACTTACAATAGGTTAAATGACACGTCTGCCATAGCCTGACGTGGTCTGTATCGCTTTTACTGGCACTATGTAACTTCGGGTTTCGGGTAGTAACCGGAGCACAAAAAGAACTATAAAATTCGACTGCTTTACGGCATACATAGTTTTTGTTCGTTTGTGATGTCTTTCATAAAATCATGCATCATACTCTACCTTGTCTGTGGCCATTGTTGATTCCAAAGCCGGTGCTGGATAAACAGCGAGCGTGCGCGTGCGACAGTAGGCGGCGGTAGGCTAAATTATTCACGAAAGCGGTAATGGACAATTCCGCTTTCAACCTGTAGGGCGACCGCAGAGGAAAAGTTCCTTGGTGTTGCTTTAACATTGTGTAAGATTAATCAAGAATACAACAAAATATTGTAAGATCAAAATTCTTTACATCAGTGTTATCGACTGTCACTGAGTGCAAACACCACTTATGTTAGCATCACTTTAACTCTTTGCGAAAGGCTTCGGACGGTTCCTATCCGACAATTCCAGCGGAAGTTAGCGTTGCTATGGTACTGATAAACAAACCTGAATTCTTAACTTTTAATAAAATAAATAATGATTTTATAACAATAAGTTGTCATGTCATTTTTTTATTTAAAAAAACGTTATTAGGGCAGTTAATACAATTAAAATGTAGGCTATAATTAAATTTATGTAATAATATAATTGTATAATTCTTGTATGTTAATTCTATTTATGTGTCTATAACCCTCATCAGAGAGATCATACAGAACTGTACATTCTGACACTGACCGAATCAACCTTTCTAATCTCTCCGCCATTTTTGTTCTACTCGCTTCCGACGCTTTTCAACGGTGTAGTACGACGTCCGCTGGGGGCGTATTGCGTATTACGGAGCTGATTTCAACTGCCAGTGGGAAGGCGGCGTTAGACTTAACTGCAGCTTTTGATACTGTCAATCATTCGTTGCTCTTAGCTAGATTAAAAGATGGGGCTGAAAGGTTCAGTCTTAAAATGTTTTAAATCCTACTTAACTAACAGATATTTTTCAGTCAGGATCGGCAGCTTTACCTCCTCTGCTGCTGGACTTCCCCAGGGCTCTGTCTTATCTCCCTCGCTTTTCTCTCTGTACATGCTTCCTTTAGGCTTGATTCTAAGAAGGCATTGTGTCTCTTTTCATTTTTATGCGGACAATCTATTTGCTGATAAAAAGAAATGACCCTTCTGCTTTTAAAGGTGCATTGTGTAATATTTCTGACGATCTATTGACAAAAATGCATTATAAGATCCGTAACTATGTTTTCAGTGGTGTATAAAGACCTTGCATAATGAACCGTTATGTTTTTATTACCTTAGAATGAGACATTTATATAACCGCGGGCTCCCCCTTCTTTGGAGGTCGACATATCGCGTCGTCATGTTTCTACCGTAGCCGACAGCGAACACACACAGTTTCCTCACTACCTTGAAAAAAAAGTTTTCAGTGGTGTATAAAGACCTTACTTAATGAACCGTTATATTTGTATTACCTTAGAATGAGCAGTTTCTGTCTACACACACCGCGGGTTCCCGATCATTGAAATGCGCCGACATGTTTCTACGGTGGCCCTAAACGGACAAACGCGTTTCGTTACTATGTTGCTCTTCGTGCAAGGAAGCTAGCTTAAGTCAGCGAATAAAACACTGACACAATGATGAACAAGTAACAATAATATTCGCAATAACATATAGTTTTACTGAATAATTAAGTAAACATAATTTCTTAATTTATCCTTGTAAAGAAACCTCATTGCTGAACTGGCTATTCTCTGCTGTCTCAGACGATGACATATTTTCCTGTCGGCCACCGTAACTTTTGTTGGTTGCAATTCGTAACCTCACCACTAGATGCCGCTAAAAATCACACACTGCACCTTTAAATCTTTAATGGACTGTCTCGATGAGGTAAAGCTTTGGCTGGCAAGTAACTTTTTAACATTAAACGATTCAAAGACTGAGGTCATAGTTTTTGGCTCATCTGACAAATTTGAGTTTGACAACAACACTTTAGGTAATTTGTCTGGATTAATACAAACTGTGTACAGAACCTGGGAGTTTTCCTGGACAGTCGATTAACCTCTGTTGTCGCTTCTAGCTTTTTTCAACTCCGCCTTCTTGCTAAAATTAAACATTTCGTACACAAAAAATCCCTTGAGACCGCTATTCATGCTTTTATAACATCCCGCTTGGATTACTGTAACTCACTGTACTGCGGCGTTTCTAAGTCCCAGCTCGTTCGTCTTCAATTGGTCCAAAATGATGCGGCCAAATTTCTTAAGAAAAGACAAAAATTGGATCATGTCACTCCCATCCTCCATTGGCTACCAGTCCAGTTTAGGATTGACTATAAAAGTCTCCTATTTGTATACAAATGTCTGCATCATCTTGCTCTAAGTTACCTGTCTGATCTTTATACATTCCTATAGTCCGTCCTGTGACCTAAGATCTAGTCATCTAAATACACTGCCGTTCAAAAGTTTGGGATCGGTAATAATTTCAATGTTTTTAAAAGAAGTCTCTTCTGCTCACCAATGCTGTATTTATTTGATTAAAAATAAAAACAGTAATATTGTTAAATATGAACATTTAAAATATCTGTTTCATATGTGAATATATAGTAAAATGTAATTTATTCCAGTGATCAAAGCTGAATTTTCAGCATCATTACTCCAGTCTTCAGTGTCACATGATCCTTCAGAAATCAGTATAATATGATGATTTGATGCTCAAGAAACATTTATCATTATTATCAATGTTGAAAACAGTTATTTACATTTTTATTTCAGGATTCTTTGATGAATAATTTCAAAGTTTAAAAGAACAGCATTTATCTGAAATAGAATCTTTTGTAACATTAAACACTACCGTTCAAAACTTTGGGGTCAGTAAGAATTTTTATTTTATTCTTTTGGGGAAATAAATAAAATAAATCAATACTTTTATTCATCAAGGAGGAATTAAATTGATCAAAAGTGACAGTAAAGACATTTATAATGTTACAAAATATTCTATTTCAAATAAATGCTGTTGTTTTTAACTTTCTGTTCATCAAAGAATCCTAAAAAAAATGGTACACAACTGTTTTCAACATTGATAATAGTAAGAAATGTTTCTTGAGCATCAAATCATCATATTATACTGATTTCTGAAGGATCATGTGACACTGAAGACTGGAGTAATGATGATGAAAATTCAGCTTTGATCACAGGAATAAATTATATTTGAAAATATATTAAAATCGAAAACAGTTATTTTTAGGGCTGTCAAAAGATTAATCGCGATTAATCGCATCCAAAATAAAAGATTGTGTTAACATAATATATGTGTGTGCACTTTGTATAATTATTTTGTATATATAAATACACACACATGCATGTATACATTTAAGATTTTTTTTTATTTATATATAAAATATTTATATTTATATATAATATGAATTATATATAAATATATACAGTATATACATGCAAATATTTCTTAAATATATACATGCATGTGTGTGTATTTATATATATACAAAATAATTATACACAGTGCACACACATATATTATGTTAACACAAACTTTTATTTTGGATGCGATTAATCTTTTGACAGCCCTAGAATTGTAATAATATTTCACAATATTACTGTTTTTTGTTGTATTTTCAATGAAATAAATGCAGCATTGGTGAGCATAAGTGACTTCTTTTAAAAACATAAAAAAATCGTGCCGATCCCAAACTTTTGAACGGCAGCGTATACTCACTGTTCCTGGTACTAGACTCAAACGTAGAGGAGACAGAGCCTTTTCCGTGGCGGGGTCTAGATTGTGGCACACACAACTTAGAGTAGCTCCTTCTTTATCAGTTTTTAAATCTTTGCTGAAAACCCATTTGTTTTCCTTAGCTTTTAATACTTGTTAATGTTTCGACTCTGTATTTATTAATCTAGATTTTTTTTGTTTATTTGACTTCATTGTAGTTTCTTAGCTGTTTTCTCCTTGATCCTTAGCTTATGCTTGTACAGCACTTTGGTCAGCCTTGTGACTGCTTTTAAATGTGCTTTATAAATAAATGAACTGAACTGAAGTTGCTAGTACTTTGAATGTAGACCAATATTTGGAAATCCTGCTGAAGGATCTGTTTGGAAATCACGATATTTTCCAGCACGATAATGATTCCAAACACAACACGCATGCAATGCAAGTGTTCATGCTCAGCATTTTGAAGCCTACAAGTGTTCGCCTCGTCTACAAACCTTAAAGACTTTGAAAACCTTTGGGAATCCAGGTTTTCCAATGAAGCTCAGCTTTGGAAAGAACTTAAGGAGGATTGGAAGTTAAGCATGATTCATGAGCAAAGATTTACAAGTCGATACCCAGGAGAACAGCTGCTATAATCAAGAACAATAGAGAACTTGCAAAATATTAATAAATTATTACATTGTAGTCAATGTATGCTTGCATGTTACGATAATACACACAAAACCATAAAAGCCACATTTAATTATATGCTGGAATAATTTTGTCATTTTAATACCTTAACCAAGTTTAGTGTATTCTTCTTCCCAATATAACATAGGCTACTCATATTGTGATTGGTTAGAACCGGAAGTGTCATTCAATGCGGATATTGTGCAAATATCACTTTTGGCCACTATGTGTGTAGATGTAGTTGCCTCATCAAGATGTTTCAAAAGGAAATAGTTATATATAGTTAAATATGTACTGTTTTTCAGCTAATAGTTCAAACAGTTGTGCAACAACAGTGCCCTCCTCTGGATAAAGTGAGACATTGTATGATACAGTTAAAAAAAAGCCTCCACACTGAAAAAATTATTATGTAAAATGAAATAAGTTCTGCACTATTCTGCTTTTGTGCATACAAAATCACGAGTTGCAAGACTGTGGATTTTTATATTTTAATTAAATTGAGTGTAACGATTAGAAGAAAACAAATGCAAGACTCAAAAGTGACACTTATATACTGACATATTATGACAACATATTTACAAAAGGCTTGTAAATCACCCAAAGCATGTTTCCTTTAAATCATGAAATCACGTGTTTTGCACATGTTTCTGTTATAGGCAGGTTTAGGGGTCAGAGGTTGAGTTATGCCTTAACGTGTGTGTGTGTGTGTGTGTGTGTGTGTGTGTGTGTGTGTGTGTGCGTGTGTGTGTGTGTGTGCATGTGTGTGTGTGTGTGTGTGTGTGTGTTTAGGGTCCATAACAGCCTCAGGCATCTGTCACAACATGCATTTTAATAAAGATAAATGGCTCTAATTCAGACTCATTCGACTGGTCTGAAACGAGCTGTTCATTTTTTATTGACTAAATTACAAATACAGTCATGTTTGATTACACATAAATGTGATTTGATTGTCACACAACAGAGGCAAAAAGTCATAAAACAGTAAAAACCAATAGGTTTTCTACTTTAAATGAAATGACAAACGTGCTGAAATCTTTTGTGCTTTTGATACATACACTATATTAGTAGTTCATTTATATACTGTAAATATAAACATTTTACTCATGTAAATGCAGTTATGGCTCTCAAAGTGTAAAAAGCACAAAAAGATTAATGAAGGCACATCAATGACGCTGATCTGCTGAATTTGATTTAATAAATAAATCAGTATAAAATCAGTCATAAATTGACATATGAGATTGTGTTCTCTGAGCTTAATATCATAATATTAATTCATCCTCGGAAGACATTTCATTCCCTCCTGTTTTCCATATCAACGACCCTAAAAAATAGAGGTTATTATTTTATGAGATTCACTTTCACACCAAACTTTCATCATAGTGTAATTAATATGCATATAACAATATTCTTACCGTGAAGATGCTCTTCTCACTGATACATCTTTAAAAATGTTAAAGTGTTAATGATAAATATTTTGTCCTTTTGATTAAAGCTTTAATATTTGAATCAGATTTCTAAAATCACTTACCTGATGGTTCATTGTCAAGCATCTGCTTTCTGATTATGTAGATTTTCAATAGCAGAAAACAGATGGCGAAGAAAAGGCCAATCCCTGCTCCTATTACAGCATATTTTATTTCTGAGGCTCAGGGGAAGAAAAGATGATCTAATTATACAGTTATCAGCGCTAAATGGGTTTGGATTGTGAGTTTCTTTGGTCTGCTACCTGGTTCATCACTGGAAGAGTCTTGTCCATTTACACGTGTCACCAACAAGCAATCTGTAAGAGAGCAGTCGAGTTGATAATACTTAAATGGGTCATAGGATGCGGTTTCTTGTCAGCCATTTTTTTAAATGTATCTATTTATCTAAATTACTGTATTTTTTTATTTATTTTTATTAATGCCAAGGTATCAAAAATATAAGTAGCCTACAAAAATTTACAAATTACATACAACAAAATAAAGTAAGCTAAACAGCACATACATTTAACCTGCATGTATACTCATAAAAAAATAATACAATTAAATGAAATTAAAATAAAAAACAGAACAGAAAGCTTTAATGAAATAAATTAAAAAGTTGAAAATGTATTGTCTTGAGAGCTTTAAGATTCTTAGATGACGAAATGCTTTGGATGTATTGTTGGACCTCTCTTCTAAAAACAATGAATAAGGGATTCTGTTGAGTGAATTTATACGGTGAATGTGAAATTTTGCAAGGAACAATAATAGATTAATAATAAAATACTCATTAAATTTAGCTTTTTGTATATTAAAGAAGCCAAACAGTATATCCTTAAAAAGCAAAGAGAAATCCGGAAGCACATTGCGTTTAACAAAATTAGAAAATTTAACCCAAAATAACTGTGTGTGAGGACAATCCCAGAAGATATGAAGAGCAGTTTCATCAGGGGCACCACAAAAAGAACAACTTGTGTTTATATCTGATTTAAACCTTTTCAAAAAAGCTTTAGCAGGGTAAAATTTGTGTAATAATGAAATTTCTCTAACCTTGCTAGTTATTATGTATTTCAAAGGCAGAGTCCATACTTTTTTTCCAATCAATATGATCAAACAAATTCTTCCATTCCTAAACCGCTTCATTCAAACACTCCTCCACAAATCTACGTCAGTGTGTGTGCGGCAGAGTTTCGTAACACCTCCCAAATGTACACGCAAAGAAAGAAGGCGTAACTTTTATTTTCGCTGTATTATTGTTGCCGGCGCCGGCGCCGCCATGTCGTGGAGACGCTGTGTTACTTTGTTTGGCCTTCCAAAAGAGGACACAATTAGAAAACAGTGCTTACGCTTTATTTACAACACTGTTCCAGAACCGTACAACCAAAATATTCGACTGTGTGCTGAGCATTTTTCGGAGGACTGTTTCCAGAACCTGCGAGTACAAGGCCGGCTGCGCACGAAGCCTGATTCTAAAAAGTGGCCAATTCCATCTTTGCATGTACAGTCTGGCGCTTCTGTCTCACACAGCCTGTAAGTATGTTTTCATATTTTAAGAATTTGCTACTGACTATTCAAACGCTAGTTTTGAGCAGTATAGCGCTTGAATGTCATTTCTACGATTACAAATGCACACATGGTTTTATGTTTACATAGTGTTCTCACACTATGAGACGCGTAAAAAGACAGTATAATCAGTAATTATGTCCCCAATGAAATAAAACCTGACCAATCTGAAATGATCTGGTCCAGTCGCGCTGGCAAAGTTGATCGATCAGCTTGGTCATCTGCATTTTCCAGTTCAGATTCGGGCTCGAATTGATATTATCACCTGTCATTATTGCTTTGGGAGATGATGTTCCAAATATGGTAAGGGGCGTGACATTTCCGTCACACGCTTAAGGTTTTTGGGCCAATCAGAATTCACTGGATTGCTGGCCAATCAGAGCACACCGCGGTTTTCAGAACGATGAGCTTTGTATAAATCGACGCGTTTCAGAAAGGGGGGGCATAGAGGAGCAGCAATAATCAACGCTATCTCACGACCAGTTCGTACGAATTTGTACGAGTGATTAAAAAGTGGCTAATTCGTATTTGTAGGATTTGTCTAAACCCACGTGATGGGTAGGTTTAGGCGGGGTCAGGGGTAGGTCATTCGTACAAATTCATACGAATTGGGCAACTCGTAAAATATGTACGATTTAGCAAAAATCTTACTAATTCGTACGAGTGAGGTCGTATGAATTCGTACGAATTAGCCACCTCGTAAAATTCGTACGAATTGCCGTGAGATCGGGCTGCAATAATGTACAGTATATGTAAAATAATGACTTAAAAAAACTGTGTAAACACATTGCATTAAACCAAATACACAAAATAATGTTCTTTTTTAGAACCATCAAATGACCCCTTTAATTAAAATATTATCAGATTATTATGTTGCCTTGAAGTAACATTCATGTCATGTTTATGTTCTGTTTTGGTTTAGTTTTAGTGTTCCTTGTCGTATGAGCTAGTTTCCTTGTGTTCGCCTGTGTTTCGTTTAGCTACATCGTTTAGTTTGTGTATTTAAACCCTCTGTGCAGTTCAGTTCTTTGTCTGGTGTCTTTTGTGTTAAAGCTTAGGTAATGTGTGGGTCATTTCTGTGTAGTTGTTAGTGATGGAAGAAACAAAGCTTTTTGAAACTCTGAATCAATTGTTTTGAAAATGATTCAGTTTCGAAGCCCTTGAAACACTGGCCAGTGTAAATGCAATACAAACTCAGCCCAAACATGCATAAAAATTTCAGTCTATTACATCGAATCAACAAATCATCAAATACCATTAAATATGAAGTGTCAGTATAATAGGCCTATGCGTTCTTCTATTAATTTGTAGGGCTTGTTTTGGCGTTTTATGGAGGGAGTGGATAGTCAGGCCAATAAGAGACAATTAACTACTGCACTTAATTTTTTATTATACAAATGTGTCCTTACAAATGTACAAGTTTATGAAACTGATCCGAGATCAGGCATAGACACTGTTTCATGAGTTCACTGACATCATCGGCCCCTAGTGGCGAACCATTGAAATATCAAAACTCTTCTAAACAGTTGTGATGTAACGATTCGTCATTTACTGAAATCACGCGACTTCGGCATCGGCAGTTTAATACGCTCTCCGAACTATTGGTTCAAAACAAAAGATACGCAAAGATTTTGAAGCTTCATGAAGCAGTGTCTTTAAATTGTGTTTAAGTAAAATCACTGTAACAAATGTTTTTTTAACCACATAAGCCTGTTTTTAGCTGCACTATGTAAATCAGTCTCTTGATCAGTTGTTTGATCAGCTTCCTGGAAACACAATCAAGACCCGATGATCGAGAGGAAGTGAGATTATATCTGTGATTGCGACATCACTTCCTACTTAACACATTACAACACTGAGACGTGCAAACCTTTCTCAAAAATGCAAAAGACAAACAAATGCTAAAAAATGAAATACTGAACAGTCAACACATATTACAATATATCACATCTTTATAGAGATTTATCATATTTGTTTTTTTTTGTAATGATACTTTGCATGCAGTCACACACTTGATGTTACTAGAATATGTGTTAACCTAGTTTATCTATCACAAGTCAAAAATTCATTTAATATTCTAGTTCAAAATGTACTTCTGCGTCCAACACACTCGTGGTTTGGCAGATCTTCTCCAGCATCTTATCAATAAAGCATAAAAGCCATTATTCTGTTTTAATTATGTTTTAATACAATGTTTTTTAATTTGATGTCACAATTTTGAACAGCAATAAAAACAAGAATTTTAGCAACGCAACTTCCATAAACTGAATGATAATTCCTTACCGATGGCGAGGAAAAAGCAGATGGCAGAGCAGTATCTCGCATGTTCAGACATTCTTAAATCTTTTCATGTCTGGCTCTAATATTGGTTGTTTGCATTGGTTTACTGCTGTGCTGCTGTTGAAATTTAACCATTTCCTGTACGTTCAACAAATGGTTTCTAGATAAGATGATGCAGATGATATGCATGCAGCTCTTTAATGTTCTTTCCATTAGGGGATAATTGTTTTTGAAAAGCAGTATCAAGATACAAGATATGTCCATTCTGAAAATGCTTGCTCTAATATCGAATCTCCATTAAGCATCACATTTTGTGTTAGTTAAAGAAACAGATCAGGTTCATCAGGCTAAAACCCTATATTCAATGTTTTGAGATGTACATGCATTGCATGCGAGATCTATTGCACCAGTTTGTTTTGCAAGGTTTGACCACGACACACTATTGGGGTCAGTACCAATTTTTTTTCCAATTGAAAGTGACAGAAAAGGCATTTATAATGTTAAAAATGCTGTTCCTTTGAACTTTCTGTATCACGGTTTGCACGAATATATTTAGCCGCACAGCTGCTTTTGATAATAATCAATGTTTCTTTAGCAGCAAATCAGCATATTAGAATGATTTCTGAAGGATCATGTGACACTGAAGACTGAAAATATCACATGCAGGTTTTAATTGTTTCTAGATGGATATTCGTGAGTACATGCTCAGTGGACAGGCTTCCATCAACAGGTTCTTGTTACACAGTCAAAGGTCACGAAACTGTCCAGAATACAGACTCACTCCTCAGGGGTCCTGACGCGGTCAGCGGTGCATGTCTGCTAGACAAGCACTAACAGGTTGGCATTACAAACATGGCGGATTAATGGAGCATTCAGAAACCGCAAGACATGCCACCTCGTTTTATCTTGTTTCAATAATCTGCCAGCAGAGACTGGCCTTACCATAGCAACTTATAATCATGGCCTTAGCCGTCCGTTCTCCCAGCTGCTCAAACTGGTGTTGGGTTCTCCCAGCTTTGTGTGGGCTTCCTTTGGGAAGATTCACATTTATACACCGAAACATTACTCTAACTGTAAAATCGACATCAAAAATGACATTAATATCATTGTATTAGGTTTTTACAATCAGAGTGACTGATTTGTGGCCTGAATATTTGGGCTAAAACAAGGAATGCTATTTCTGTCAAAGTCAGCAACACTATTTTTAATGCATTAATTATGCCCGTTTATGCACCTTATAATGCATTGTGTGATCTCATCAATACTAATACTGATCTATTCATTGAACACACATTTAGAAAGTATAATGTGTTAAAACAGACAACCAATCTCAGATGCAATCTGCAAATATTATAATGAGTTTTATCTTTGGTTACAATTATGTTTGAAAAGATGCATTAGGATGCAAAATAAGATACATTATGATAATACATAACACAAAGTTAACAACATTTAATAAAAACTGTAAGAATTAATTGCTCATTGTTAGTTACTTTTAGTGAATGCATTAACAATGGGGCCTTTTTGTAAAGTGTTACAGCTTTAATCTTTTTATCATCTAATGGGGCTTATCACTGGTATTAGCAATATATTTAGTGCTGAGTTATTGCATAACTGCTATTCATATCAACTCTGACCACTGAGAGCTTCACAGGCTGATGTTGTTATATATCATTTATATTTATATAGTCAGCCCTGTTCATACAAAGTGCCTTGCTATGTTTAAACATTAGCAACATTTATTGTCAGTTGTTCCCTTGTCATTGCCTCAAAGTTATCTGTGCACAAAGAGCTCAACATAGTGCAAACTCTCTGCTTGATGCTTTACCATGTTTAAATTCTAACAGGCTTATTCATTTAAGAGGATGAAAAAGACAGTGACCATTGGCCATCTTAAAATGGGAATTTTTAATTGAATTGAGATTGAATTGTGATTGCTTCCTCTATTTAGATGTTTACTTATGAGTGCAAATAACAAAATCACTTAAATAGGGTTCTAAACTGTATTCAAGGCCTTATACTGTAGAATTTGGTCGCAAACCTTATAGAAGAGATCAATAATAAAACAAGCTCATATTTTTATATTTTCTCATTTATTTTGACCTCCTAGGGATTATGATCAACATTTTCTGAAGCTTAAACATCTTCTCTTACTGGCCATAATTGAAAATGAACACAAAATACACTTTATTTTGCACTGTGCTTAAAAGAGTAAAGCTGTGCCTTTCAATAGAACTTCAAAATTTCACTTCTTGTCTCGCCAAACAAACACACTTGTGAATTTCCATAAATACTTCCAGGCTGGTGTTGGTCCAGTAGCACGCGGTAAACTGTGTGCATGAAACACCTCCCAAAATGCTTATCATAATCTCTTAAACCATAACAACAAGAGTTCTTTGTCTGCTCTATTTATGTCTATTTATAGTATGAGAAAAGCTAGGCTATTACTTTTTTTGGTAATAGTAAACACCATTTTTCTTAAGAGAAAGGAATGACACTTCTTTTCTCTATCATACATCTTGATGATGTTTTAGAGCAACAAACCACACAAAACAAATAAAACCAGGATAATTATGTTATATTTTAAGTATACTAAGTGTGAGAATTACCGCTTGTGTTTGACAACTTTCTAGTGGACAAATGACAGTATATTGAAGTGTTTTAGGGGTAAACTTCCTAACTAAACAATGTTAGACATGACTTTACACCACACTGCCATTGCTTAATATTATCAGAACGGGCATTTGTACATCCTTAGATCTGTGAATCACATGTATCATGAAACCTAATGGTTACATCTGAGAACTGGCAAGATTTGTTTTCATCACAAGGAGATTTGTTGACATCTTGAGGCTCCAGATATTTCTCGGCCTATATTTGTGGCACTGAACATTTCAAGTGGAAGTGTCATGTTAATTGGGTCTGTTGCAATGAGTCAGTGTTGCAATTGACTTGCTTTGTGAGCTGTATGTTCTAAGCAATATTTATCTTCTAATTAATATTGATCCATGGATATAATTCCCTTGTTTTTTTTTTAAAGCTAAAACATGTTTAAATTGCATGATAAACTAAACATTTCATGCCATGATTGATGTTAATATTTAGTCTAGATACACTTCTATTGAATAGTATACATTTTTTATATACTTTTAATTCAGCAAGGATGCACTAAATTGATCAAAAGGGACAGTAAATACATTTATAGTGTTATATTTCAAATGAATGTTTTTTTTTTTCTATTAATCAAAGAATTCCTAAAAAAAAAAAACAGTTTCCAGAAATGTTTCTTGAGCAGAAAATCATCATCGGATCATTCGGATCACATGACACTGAAATTCAGCTTTGACATCACAGGAATAAATTACATTTTAAAAGGTATATTACAATAGAAAACATTTACTTTAATAATATTTCACAATGTTCCAGTTTATACTGTATTATTTGATCTAACAAATGCAACCTTGGTGAGTAAAAGAGACTTTTCAAAAACATTTAAAAATCGTACTGACACCAAACTTTTTAACTGAAGTGTACATTTATGTGCACATTCTATATATACTTCACCCTACAATCCCCATAAATGTGTCTATTTGACCTGTGTGTTACATTTGAGATCTTCTGAAGCCTTACGATAGGTGGGGAACAGACTAAAATGTAAGTCCCTCACTTAAAATCTTGCTAAATAGCAGAGGTCACCATTCATTTACATTGTACGGAACACAAAAACACACACAAAAAAATATCTTCTTTTGTGTTCCATGGAAAAAAAGAAAATCTTTTTTGTTTTGTTTTTGGGTGTCCTATTTCTTTAGGCATCCCACAACAAGGCAACGGTTATTACATTTATATAAATTCTTCCTGAATCCAGCATGGCAGTCAATACACAACAGTAAGATGAACCTCATTCTGTGGGCAGCGAGTGCATGTCGAGGCCAGCACTTCAGACATGCTAGTATTTATTGGCTGCCACGATTCTCCAGTCCCATGCAGTGAATGATAGCCGGCCCATGTGTGGACGTCCATCACCTCAAATAGACCACGCTCCTCTCTGGACTCCCCCTACAGCGAAATAGTCCCGTTGTCCTATTATAGCCTTGCCTACTTGCTCTGGAATAAGAGGTTGAGTGGACATGAGAGAATTTTGGAAACGGTGAGACCGGGTTGCTAAGGATAGAGACTTGTCTGCCCTCTCTTTGTGACCTTCCTCCCCTTGAGGTTCACATTAGCAGATGGTAAAAGGGAAATGCAGTATACAGTTTTCTGACTGATGACACACAGTCTTACAGCTCAAATATTACTAGGAAGGGACAACCACATGAATCATTTGTGGACTAAACATATGCATGTTGTGATACCTGTATTTTCACACATTTTTGATGATTATCTGTGAAAAAAGTGTCTTCTCAATTGAGAACGCTTGCATCTCGTTGAATGCATATTTACTTCCATTTAAACATAGGCAGAAATCAAAAACAAATAAGATCTGAACATGACAAAAATTAACGGTAACACTTTTTACAATAAGGTTCAATTTGTTAACCTCATGTTAATTACAGTACATTAGTTAACATGAACTAACAAGGGAAAAAATTCAAAAGCTTTTATTAATTTTTAGAAAATGCTGATTTCAGCATTTAATAATACATTATTTAAATCAAAAGTTGCATCTTTTAATATTATTTATTGGACCTGAGCTTACATGAACTAACAATGAACAGTTGCATTTTTATTTACTAATGTTAAATAAAATTATTTAATTTTTGAAGAGTATCTTTTTCCAGATGAAGATTCATGATTCACTGATAATGTTCTGTTAACTGCAGCAACCAGATCACTGATTCAGATCATGATTCATGAATGATTCATTCACATCTGTTGTAAACTGGATCACCTGATCGACTGAAAAGATTCAACTCAAAGAGCGATTCCTTTTTGTGTTTCACAAAAGGAAGAAATGAAGTCATCCCGGTTTGGAACAACATAATTTTTCAGAATATTAATTTGTAGGTGAACTATTCCTTTAACATACATGGCCTAAATTTCTTTTTGTTAAATACTATATCATTTTACAGCTTTATCAACTTTAGAATTTTACAGCTTTCTACCAATATTTGATTAAATCTGTTTTAATGTTCACGGCAAGAATGAAAACTATAAAGATGAATATAACGTTAACTATATTAGCATCCACAGCAATGCATGAAAGATGCAGATACTGCATAACTGTAGTTGTTTTGTCCTCTGTCGCTTTAAATGCTTTAGCTGATGGATTCTGATTGGTTGTCAATGCTTTTATCATTTATCAGCTGGAATAAATTGCTTTAAAAGTGATTCCAGCAACATCATTCCTCTGTGTTGTTATCAATATAGCTGTTGTGTGGACTTCCCTATATTCTCATAGAATTATATTAAAACAAAAATATTTATAGTTATCATTAGAGTTACTGGCCTTTACTGTGAAAACTTTGAAAAGCACTATCAATATTCTTGAGAGTCTGGCCTGGTTCAGTGGAGAATCAGGCATGTGACAGATAAGCTGAGATATGAAAGGTGTGCCAGAAAGAAAGACAGGCGATTACTGTATGAAATACAGGCTGCTTCAAATAGAGACACTTAAATAACTCAATGACACTGTGTAGGTGTGAAGCATAGACAAATAAACAAATTGAAGCATTAAGACAGAGCCTAAGCAAATATGTTTTCCTCTTTCAGTCTGAGCGGGGAGGCAGAAGTACTAGAAAGACACAAGCTGAACAACTGTGGGAAGTTTGTCATGGTAATCAGACTCCATTAGACACTCATCCCACACTTTGAGTTTGGTGACACTGCTGTGGGGTGATGCAAGGTGCTATATTTACCTCCCCTGTTTGTGTGAAAAACGACTCCTCATGCCAGCCACCATACAACAACATCCCATGTGTCCAGAGCTGCTGTGTTAATGTGAAATGATGTTGTCTCTGTAGGATTGGAGAGTATAGACAGCTTAGGTCTTCAAGCTACCGGCACCAAAATAGCAGATGACCATTTCATCTGTCGCCCACTCGACACCAAACAGTCGCTCAGATATTTGCGCTCACTAACTTCTTCCTGTGTTACAGCTCTGGCCTTGCCGGCAACTATTTCGGTAGGGTGTGTTCGGTTCGTTCTTCCTCAGCCTCCTTCAAGTGCTTTCTTAAACATGGATTTCTACCATGAGCTTCAGGTTGTGTTCAGTGAAGAGCATTTTCATAGTCTTCTTTTATGGAGTAACAGAGAAGTCTGATTTCACTTGGTGGCTTTTGTGAAATTTACCTTTAAGGATTTGTCCAAGGATGAAATACAGAAACTGAAAAAACAAAAAAAGGTAAGGAATAAACTTAAACAGGCCACTACTCTGTTACCGTCAAATTAATGTAGTTTAACACATGTGCTTACATTCTTGACAGAAGCTCTGTTTGAAATTATCTTAAGGTAAATTATATTTTCTTTTCAATAATACAAAAAGATCTGTTGAGCGCAGCTGCTCTTTTACATTTTCATAATTTTATGATAGACAGTCTGTTATTTTGAAGAACGTTCCTTGAGGTTAGTCAGGGCGTTATCACTGTACTGTAGATCTTCTTTCACATAAATAAAGTAACAGATGTGGGGAAATTACCCCGACTGCAAGTTGATACAAAACGATGGGTGGTGGAAAAATGTTGCGCTGTCCAAAACCTCCTGGCCACTAAGTGCACGCCTTTAAATGCTCATAAATATATCTCGAGATTTGTCCTTGCATGGTTAGCTCTTGAGCTTTCTGAGATGACATTCCAAGAGATAAACAGACATGTGTAATAATGCTATATTGTAGTCTCTTTTAAGACACATTCACAAACCATGACAGATATAAGCTGTGATGAGTGCTGGTTAATGGATTCAGGCCAGGATAAATATGGGTTAATGAGTTATACTAGGATCAACCACACAGTACAGCAGCTGCAAAGAAACGAATGCATGATGACTAATTTGTGCCTGCAAATAATGCATAAAATGTTAAACATTTGATCTGTTGAACAGGGCACGCTGAACAATCTTCTGCATAGTTTGAAAATCCATTTGTTTTATGAAACGATTGCCAATGGTTGTGTGCAGGTGGCCTGTGTATGTGAAAGGGCAGAGAGACATCTGCCTTCTAAAAATAGTTGGTTTTTGGCATGGTGTATCTTTCTTTACTGTACATAGTCACAGGCTAGATTAGCAACCACAACTGAGGTCAAAACATTTCTTTTTTTAAATCAGTTTTTAAATAGGATTTTTGACTGTTGTTGCAAAAACTGATATATTGTCTATTTCTTGTCTTTTTTTTGTTTTGTTACAAGATTCTCACAATGTAATCTCCAATATCTGGTGATGACAATGCAAGAAGTGTCAAGCCAGGTCAATTCTGCATCAGACTGAAGGAACTGGGCAAACTTATTCATCATGAGCAACCTGGAGAAGCGTCACAGAACAAGCATGCAGCACCTCCGCTATCTCGATAGCTTTATGGATGAAATAGACCGTGAGGTCATGAGCCTGACGGATCGAGCTTTCAAGAGTCTGTGCATTGGAGATGAAGCAATATACAATGACTCAGAGTTTTCGCCCTCTCCAGTCAGCTGCCACAAGCCAGTGGTGGAGGGAATCTCAAAAAAGACTCAGGAGAGCTCATTTTCTACTGTCAAAAAACTTAATTCTCACCCCCTTAATGGAGCAAATAATTTATTGAGTAGATCAAATAAGTCATCGAAAGACTCTGCACTTTTTGCTGTATTTTCAGCCAAAAAGAATGGTGAGAGCACCAAGATGACAAATGGTGATTCATGGGACAAATCTGCTCTTCTCAGCATCCAAAGAGAGCTCTCTGAGTTTTCTTCAGATTACCAGAGTTTAGCAGCGGAACATCTTTCCCAAGCCAAGAATCCCCTAAAATCAGATGAAAAAGGATCCACCAAAAAATCAAGCAAGGATGCATCGCTTCCCTCGGGAAAATCCTCTAAGAGTAAACACAGCAAAAACAACAAATTGAGAAAACTGAATTCCATAAACTTTTTCCTCCACAGTGAATTCAGCCCTTTCTTGTCATGGAGGGATTTTAATAAATTCCCCATTGGTCAGGAGCACATATCGGAGATTATGTTAAGCAATAGGCCACCTGAATGGTATGATTCACCTCTTTACAAAGAATTAACTGCAGCACATGGACACTTTAAATTAAGTTTTTCCCCATCAGAAGAAAAAAAAGTAGAAAAGTGTCCTATAAAAAGTGAGACTCATTTGCTTAAACCACAGGTTGCGTCTGTACAATCTTCAGCACCTAGTGTAGCCCCAAAGCCAGAGGAAGAGTCCAAGCACATCCAGCACAATATTCCTACAAAGGACCCTCCTCTTGCCTCTGAACAGAGATGTATATCAGAAAGGGCAGAACCTTGCGTTCCCTGGAGAAAAAACAGAAGTAGAGCAAAAAGTGCTGCTCCTGTGGGACATTCCATCAACTCACCAGTCTGTGAGAGGACAAGCGTTGGAGAAAGGAGAGCACAGGCATTTAAAAACGAAGTGAAGACAATAGAGGACCAGACCTCCGCTAGTTCAACACCTTTCAGTATTTCACAGCTGTTGACACCAGTGATACCCTCCAGACATGGGACAGGAACTTCAGACATACTGCAAACTGTGCTCTCACCCACTGCCCTTGAGGTCCCACTACTCCTGGAGAGAGACGTGCATCCGTCACCTGAGATTAGGAGAGAGGGGTACAAATCCATTGCATCAAGCTTGTTGTTCAATCTCAAAGACAATAGAAAACGGGTTAAGACAATGTACAGTCCACCAAAGTTTAAAGGTCTGGATGTGGCAAATCAAAGCAAAGAGTCTCCCCAGCCTGAAGTGTCAAAAGATGGCCTTGACATACAACAGATTTCAGGAGATACTATTTCACCCGCTTGTCACAAAGCCATCATCTCTCAGATGAGTCCCTTGTTGGAAACTGCAGACACTCAAACTTGCTCTCCTGCAAATGGCGGGATGCCAGATGACTATTTGGCATTAAGTCTTCTTCAATCTGGAAAATTAAAATCAGACAGGAGCCCTGCAGCAAACAAGGCACCTTACCCCTCATTACAACTTTACAGAAAAACTACTCCTGAGGAGATTAATATTAGAGCAAATGCTCAAACTTTGGTTGAACCAAGTTCACAGGTTTTCACAGATAAAGTCAGCAAAGATCATGACACAAAGCATAGTTATCCAAGTAAATTGTTTAAAGGTGCAGAGTTGCAAAGCAAAAATAATCCCTTAGAGTCTACGCTAAATGCCCTTAAACCCACTGTAGGTTTAAATAGCGAAAGATCTCTTGAAAACAAATCTGGTAAAAGTCCAAGTGTAAGTTTACCAAACCTGGAAGAGCAAGTCATTAGTGATGGTACAAATCAAATTAAGGATAGGTTGAAAACTAGAGGAATAGTCAGTGAACAGAAAAGCCCTGTTAAAGAGAAGGAACCACAAAGAAAGCATGTCTTTTCTGCACGACAGAACAACTACATTAAAAGTCAGAGATTTGTAAGTACATATGATAATAATCATAATGATAACGATAGTTCTAATGCAGAAAAAGGGACTATAAAGGATAAAAATGAAAATGACAAGTGGTCAAGGCATTCCAAAAATAAAAAAACAAAAGAGAAAAGACAAAAGGAGCATATTGCAAACATACATAAAGATAAAGTAATGGATGGACCACTATTGAAAGAAGGTGTTCATGTAAGAGGAGAAGCTAACACAGATAAAGAGCTAAAGATGACATCAAAGAGTGGTTTGGAAACTCAAAGAGAGCTAAAAGGTAACTCTGAAACAATGAAAAGAAACATTTCTGAAAAGAGAACACTATTTGCATCAATGGAGCAGGTGCCTAATAAGACAAATGCACCATTAAAGAGAGAGAATGTCGTCATCGATAAGTACGACCTGGCTAAAATGTCTTTAGAGGAAGTAATTGCTGAACGAGAGCAAAGAAAGTTGAAAAGTAAGGCTGTCTCCAATGCAGGATGTTCACTCATTGATATAAAAAGAGTTGATTGTGAAAAACCTCAAGGTGGTGAGTTACCCACTAGTGGAGAGGACCAACAGTCTAGTATGTTCCAGCTGAATGAGCGGGAGAAAAGTGCAAAGGATGGCAAAGGTCAGAATACTGTATCTGCTTTTAAATCAAATTGGCAGCCTGGTCAAACGAGGTCAGAAGACATGGCCAAACATGGTGAAAGTCATGTGGCTGAGGTAAAATTAGCCAGGCCCTGTAAGCAGGAAGCATCTATTGGGCAGTGCCAGCATGCAGGACCTATAAAATATAATGAAAGAGACAGATTGTGCTTAGACAATCAAGAAAGCAACACGGATAATGTCAGCAAGGATGATAAATTATGCCAAAAGAAAGAGTTGATGAATAAAAATACAAGTAATGCAAAGAAATGCACAAAAACAGGTGATCATTTGAAAAGTAGCAATCTTAGCAGTGTGGGACAGTGTGAGGAAGAGTTGGGCGTTAGTTCCTTTAAACCTGAGATACCCCCAAGAAGAGGGAGAAGTAATTCTCATAGTAATGACAGAGTAGGTGAAAAGACAGAAAGTAATTCTGACTTTAAAAGAGAAGGTGATGCTACAGTCAAAACTGAGGACATGAAAAGTAGGGAAGTTGACAAAGTTCAGTCAAGTCAATCAAAGAAACGAGGCCCCATAAGAGGAAATGTATTGTCTCTGAAAGAGAAATATGACAAAGAAAGTAAGGTGAACCTCAAGGATGCTCAGAAAGGTCAGCCTGTTGAAGATACAAGCTGCGAAAAGTCTATGGAAGAGGGAACCAATGAAAAGGCTCCAAAAGACAAAATGAAACATAAATTTGTTCCACCAAAACTCACAGTCAGTGATCCTGAAAGTGGGACTTATTCCATTATCTACAAGGAGATGGATTCAGAGAGTGAACGAACGTCTAACAGCTCCTCAAAAGAAACAGAAAGAGGCGAGGAACATTCAAGTGCAAAGAGGAAACACAGCGACACCCAAGACTTCCAAAAAGCTATACGTGATCTCACAAACAACACAAATGAAGAAATGCAAGACAACAAGGTAAAAATGAACGAGAAGGAAGAGGATTCTGAAGGTCAGAAGCAGAACAAATCCAAAGGTCCTAGTAAAAGCTATGTGAAAGATTTCTTCAGTGGATTTCTGTTTGGACTTTCAAGCTCAGAAAAGGGAAAAACTGTAGATGAACATGAGGAACTTTCTGAAACACTGTCATCAGAGTCTTTTAAAACCGATAAAGCCAGAAAAGACAGTATCACAGTACATGATATCCTTGGGCAATCTCACACTATATCCTCATCAACTGGTAAACAAACACATCACAGCAGTCGATCTTCAAACTCAAGTGAGCTCTCTCTATTTCATGAATCAGAACAGGGGGCAAAATCACAACCTGAAGAGTTAAGTAAAGCAGAGGTCTGCTACGTGATAGAAAGAGTTGATGGAAAGGTGAAGGAGAATTTACAGAAACCAACAATAGATTCCTGCTCTTTAAGCAACCATGAAAGTGAGTCTGATGTTTTTCCACCGAGTGATGTGGACAAAGGGGGATGGGTGCACAACTTGATTGAGTCAGCTAGAAGCTTAACACAAATATCACACAGTCATACTTCCTCCAAGGATCAACTAGAAATAGATCAACAGCTTTCTCAGAAGGGCCACCTGAATGGATCTGAGAAAGATGAGGAAGGTCTGGAGCTATGCAAGGACTGTGTCCATTCTCCAGTTGCATCTGTCAAGAGCCCCAAAACAAACCAACCAGCAATGCATTTATTGTCCCTTCCAGTAAATCACCTGGTCACAGTCAAAGATGGAAAGCTATCAGTTGGAAGTGGCTCTGTGTCTGAGGAGGAGGAGCAGTGCTCTGCTGTGAGCACTTTATCTGAGGGCCTGGAAAGCTATGAAACATGCGGAGGGGATGCCATGGAGGAAAACATCTCTAGCATTGCACCATTAGAGGATGAGGAGGGATCCAAGGCACCCAGCGAGAGATCTGCTTCAGTCTGCAGCGGAAATGACAGTAATGGTCAGAACAAGCCACCTGTTGTACCTCCAAAAACTGAAAAGGCTCTACGCCGAGCCATGAAACTCACAACACGGAGGATACAAAAGGCTGAAGCTAAAAGCAAACCTGAGCGTAAAGGCAGAAGCAGTGACAAAAGTGTCAGTCACAAGGCTGAGAGGAGACACCACAGCACTGACAAATTACTTGACAGATCAGAACACAGATCGCTCAGCATTGACGGAATCAGCGGTAAACACAGCGAACATCTCAATGACACAACGGAGCCCAAAACTCAAAGAAGCGAAAAGCATGCTAGACAACATAGTGGTCACAAGAGTCAAAACATAGAAGAGAATGAACCTAGTAAAAAACTGCAACATGCATCCAAAGACATAGAAAGACAAACAAGTGACTCAAAGGGCCACCGCACTGAGGAACAACAAGATGGCACATCAAACCAAGGGGATCATTTGGAGAACGGCAATATAAGTAATGACAGTGATCGATTAGGTCGAAGCAATGAAAAACACTTGCCCAAAAATCTGGAACGTAGGACTCAAAGTCTGGATAGATTTCTAAGGGAAAAACATGAAATCATGTCAAGTCGCGGTGGTGATGGTGGTGAAGTTAAATCCAATTTTTTAATAGAAGGATCACAGTACTCTACTCCAAAGGCATTACCTTTGCGCCACAACAGCATTGAACATACTTATGCACCAACCACTAATCTTGTAACCCAGTCCTTCCCAATCACCCAGAGAAAGCTTTTACAGGACCCTGACTCTGGACAGTACTTTCTGGTGGATATCCCAGTACAGGTCAAAACGAAAACTTTCTTTGACCCAGAAACTAAAAGTTATGTGCAACTGCCAGTACAGTCTCCTGAGGCTCCACCAATGGAGGTTATGAACACACCACCACTTATGCTGTATCATGGCTTTGTTCCAGTGCCTGTACCATCACAGAAGTCTGTTGTCAGGACTGGAGGATCTATGATTCCTCCGGATGACCTGGAAGACTTTGAACCTAGCAGGAAACAAATGCAGGAGGACTTTTATCAGATAAATAATGATGAAGGTAATCCTTACATTGAGCCAGTGTATATATCACAAGAACATACCCCTGAAGAGGAAATTGATAGTGTGAGATGACAACATAAGTGGATGGTCCACAGATTGAACGTGATTGAAATCAGGGATTTGTTTTGTTTGTAGACTAATGCAGTTTTCACTGTTTCCAACTTGCAGTCTGGTGTGATATGGAAAAAGTTTTTGTAGTATGTATGCTGTTCTTTGTTTATAGTGCACAAGACGTTGATTGTACATGTTTATTTCTTCTTAAAGTATGGTGAATACCTAGTTCTCTTACTGTTAAAAGCACTTGTCTATTTGTAACAGGAGGTTGAGATTTGGATTTGTGCCTTATTGAAAGTAGTGTTGCTTTCACAGAAATATTTAACAGATTATTTTGATACATCATGCATTTGAGGTTTGAAAATACATTAGTCCACAGTATTTTTCACAGCCGAAAAGTATTGTAAAGATGAAGAAATTAACATAGTTAATGTGTTTTATATGCTTAAAATGGTATATTTTACAAATGCTGATTGCATCACTTTTCAGGGTGCATTTTGGAATGAATCCATTTAAATGGATTGTTGCTTCAGAAAAGAACCATTCCAATAAAAACATCATCAATGAGCAACTGTTTAATGATCTAATTTTGATTATCTTGCTATTTTATCCAAAGATGGTTCATATCCCAATCAGTTTATAGTCTCAGAAAGAAAGACTTGCAGTATGAAGTCTATAGCTCTCTCTGCAGATTATTCTGCTAGACTTAGATCATCTGATTGACACAGTGACCAACCATGACCACATGCTGTTTAATCCCACCGGGTTATCTGAAATAGACTGCACAACAACAACAATCCAGCATTGGAAAATCATTTCAAATAGTGGTGGAAAAAACATTGAAAAATACCTGATTTTTTGTCCATTCAAAGTTGTAATTGCTGATTATTTTTCTGCCACCTCCAAGTGGTGAATAGGAGGTCTGCAAGTGTCCTCCTCTATATCACCTGCTAAAACTGCTGTAAAATTGGGTTGCAACATTATGTGGTATTTGCCACGACACACATCATTGGCTGAGAAAATTAAGGAACTCAGCGTCAAGCTTGTCTGACAATATGCACGTCTTTCTCTGGATGACCAGCTATTGCAATATATGTACTGGCAGCACAAACGTTAAGCCTAATATGTAACAAGCTTAATAGAGTTGTGGTACAGTATTGGTGGGTAGAGCTTCAAGTATGACGTTTCTAAGTCTGAAAGAGCATTTTCCAATCACAGTAGTTTGCTCATAATGATAGAGGTAGATCTGTTTCACACTTATAAAAGACATTATTGTAATGCTTGCATTTAACATCTTTAATTTGATTTAGACTTACAAATACCCATACAAATATGAACTAAAAATAATGCTATCTAAATGTACATTTGATTGAAGTGTGCCACAGTACACATCAACATAAGTTTAAGTATTTTAATGGCAGCCACAACTGCCAGCAACCATGTCGTTATACTGTTTTAGAACCACATTTTCCTCGTCATCGAAGTACAGGAGGCTGATGGGGTGAAGCACATCAGGAACACAGCACGGTTTTCCCGCCTCCTGCGACAGTTTCAGCACGTTCATGATGGATCTCACGGTAGCGTGATTCGTAGCCCGTAGACCTTCGCCCAGCGGAAACGGACATGAGCCCATGCAACTGTATGCATTATAACCTCTGGGAGATATTATCCACCCTGACCAGCCAATCTTAGTGAAGTCTACGTAGAGATTTGTTCTCTGGCATGTAGAAGTTAAGGCACGCACGCTCCTGCGCTTCCGCAGCGTTGACTTCACTAAACTTTCTGTAGGCTCCAGGAATTTAAGAGATGTGTTGATATGTTGTCCTAAAAGAAAGTCAATAATGACATCAGAACTTTCACACACACAAGACACACATGATACGCACTCATCATTATGCATTATACTTAGTTATCAATATATGAGTCTTTAGGTCCTTTTATGTCCCTGAGGTTGATTTTTTTCTAAACAGATTTCAACTTTTTATTTTTCTTATACGAATGTCACATTAAACAATTTCTGGAAACTTTTACCAGGACATCAATAATTTTTCTACTTTTAAAATGCCTCTTATTGTATTGTTTAAATATGGACATTTCCACCCATTTCCTATGCTATTTGAGATGTGATGGAAATGCCATTGTGGCTCCATGTATGTCCATAGTGTGAAGTGTGTTTTAAGAAAGTTTATTTTCTGAAAGACCACAGGGCCAAAAGTACCCATAGTCTAGAAAACACCCATATATTATACTTGTGTCTGGAGAATTTCTGTATGTTTTATGGCTTAATTACCTGTGTAGAAAGGTGGGTGTTGGTAGTGCTTTCGTCCGTCATCTGAATATATAACCAAATACGCATTCGTCTCATCTGACTGCTTGTCCATCTTAATGCTGGACTCAAACCAGCTCCCTAAAGGTAAAGCAGTCACGACCAGGATACCATTATTTGTACCGCTGTAAAGAATCCATTTGGTCACCTGTTAAGAATTTAGGAGTTATTTTTTCAACAGCAGCACAAACAAAATGATTACAATTTGTTTTCCTCTTCATATAATATATATATATATATATATATATATATATATATATATATATATATATATATATATATATATATATATATATATTTTTTTTTTTTTTTTTTTTACCATTTGTGTGATGTTGAATACCTCCCATCCTTTGGTGTAGACAGGTATCAACCTTGAGTTTATAAAATTCCCTCGCCAAGGATTAGGTCTGCTGTCCAGCACTTCATACAGGTCGATCTAAAACAGAGTTTTCTGGTTAAGTTTTCTGTGAGACAAGGCTACTTGTGACGAACATCAACAGCCTTGAACATTTCCTTCCAGCTAACAGGGAACGTTCTCAGAACGTTCTAGCAATGTTCTCTCAAAGTAATGATGAACAAATTCTTAATGTAACGTTAATAGAACATTTGTTCAAAGTTGTCAGGTCTTTAGTAGTAATGTTCTCAAAATGTAAGCACAAAAAATATATTATTTTATTCATGTAGAGTTTTTTTTTCTGAAACATGTTGGATGTTCGTCTAACAATGTTCGTTTGTTAAATGTCACTACTTGTTTTAGAACGTTCAAAAAACTTTTTTTTAAAAAGTAACGTTCTCATGTTTGTAAAATTCTAAAATGGAATATTCTCTTAACATTCGTAGCTATATAATAATAATAATTAAAAAAACGTTTTAAAATCTGGACGTTTTGAACTTTGAGGGAACATTTAAAAAATAACGTAATCATAACTTAATGGGAACGTTAGCAAAACGTTCTTAGAATTTATATTGTTATATGGGCTACTGGCGTTGCTTTTAAAAGGAAAAACCTACATGATCTTTTGCCTATCACTGTATAATCCGCTGCATATTTAAATCGACTTTTAAAGAACTTAAATGCCCAACTTACTTTGTAAAAATGATGGCGTCCCATAAAAGGATGTTTACGGCGAAACCATCGGAATTCTGCTTTGATCACGCGCTCGTCCTGTCCGAATGATGTCAGATTAAAGTAGTGATGTGAGCCGCTGGACTGTCCTAGATTAGAAACAAATCTCCGCATTAGCATAAACGTCAGTGTAACATCAGTAATTTCACCAGTTACATTTACGCACCTTCGAAACTTCTAACAATATTTCCTTCCAGAACTTTCGAGTTTTTCAGCGTTCCGTTCGAGTCCGCAACGGCATCATATAACTCCATCATGAACTCAGGTGCCTTCCTATCGGCCGGAACATTGCGTGTCAAATCTTTCAACTGGAATATTTCATTCCAGATGCGCATCTTAATTGCATTTGTTATCTTTTGCACATCTGTTGAGGTGGAAATGACATCGGATGAAACAAAAGCAAAAATCCCAAAGAGATAAATGTTCACTAACTTCATTTCTGACCGTGCAGATCTTAATTTGACCAATGCAACCCGAATATCCCTTTCTAGTATGAATTTGCACCTGCTGCAGATGGACTGGTGTGACAGTGCATTCAATCCAACTATAAATTTACATCTCAGTTTACACAAGGGTTTGTATGCTCACCTGCAGATAAGAGTGAACAGACAGCCTTTCAGGTCAAACATCATGACTAAAGTTAAATAAACTGTCTGCCTCATATTAATACATCAGATACATGCACCATTAATGCTGCCTTTTCTCTTACACTTACCTTTCATAAAAATTTGCATTCTTTGCTTTTGTAATTTTAGGTAGGTCTTGCATACTAGGCCTATAGATAATTTTTGCTCATGCCATCTTCTCTTTTGTCTATGCCATGAATACTTTTTTATGTTTATGTAAATGCCTCATTTAGAGTTTAAGGCCACATTTTATTTAAGCATGGTTGAATATTATAGTAGTGTATAATATCGATATTTATTGAATATTTTACAGCTTAATTCACCAATGAAGTTGTGTTGGATCTGGTTTAGACGTCATTAGAAGACAACATCAATGAAGAGACAAATGTTGGAAATTGCTGCATGTCCTTGTTGGTTTTAGCAGGTTGTTGTCTGTTATCTCTGTACAGCCAGATCCCCCACGTAGTGACAGAAGCAAACACAATGACATGACTATGACGCAAATGAGAATGAAGATTTACTCACTGTTACCCAAAGCGTGTTTTCCCTTCATGCAGCCATTCTCTGTGTGTCTTCATATGATCCTCATCAACAGCCTTTAGACCACTGACCAGGCCATCACTATAGACTATAACATTTATATAAACTTTATAAGGCTTCGCACCTGTGATTGTGCACTGCATATATATATATATATATATATATATATGTTTTTGACTTGTTTACATTACAAAAATGTAAACATTTTTCAATCAAGATTTTTTTTTTTAGTTTATACAAAAAAAAAATAATAATCTGGGGTAGAAATTTGCAGATATTTGTTGTTTGTTTTAAGTCACTTAATTTTAATCCATTTTTCAGAAAACAAGACTTTATATCTTAAGTCATTTTGCTTCTCAAGTAAATGTATCTTGATTTAAAAATGCATAGATATTTTACTGAAAAACTATTTTGCAGCTGAACATCAGTTTGATAGGGTATGAATTCATTCATTTATTTAATGAAAGCTACATACAGTAGGCTATATGTACAATAACTGACACAGTATTTTTTTGTATCTGATTGTTTTGCCCTATATATACCAAGTGATTATTTCTTGATTCATGCAGTTGTATTTTAGTTATCTCGGCTGTTTTGTCCCAGTACTCAAGAATCATTGAGGGAACAGATTCGTATAAATGAATATAACATGGGATGAACAATTATCTTTTCTTTAACTGTTCAATATAGCTGCATAAAAATTACTCCCTCAAGTGACATGTTCACAAAAGTATGCACAAATATGATGAAATAATCCCCAAAAGTGTCTTGTATATAAGAGATTTGGATATTACCATGTGTTTTCTCCTCTAGATGGCGGCGATGACTAAGGAAACATCTTTGATTTCAACACATCTGCAAGCGCTTGCTTCTTGGCTGATGCTTTACAGCAGAGAAGTTGAGCAGTCTGGGCATTTTCGCAGTGAAATGTATTACTTAATACTCAATGCTTAATACACAAGTACCCGAGCTGCCTAACAATTCAGTAGTTATTAAGGACAGGTATTTTTGAGTCCATGCATTTAATTTTTTTCTTCATGGCACAAACTGAAAGCACCCTGCTATTATTCCCCATTAAAAATATATTGTTCAGAGTTTCAAATTCCATCTGCTGATTATATACAGAATTGCATAAACATTTTGACAACAATCTTTTGGAGATCTTCATAAAGATGAATGAGCTGCTCATGCGTTCGAGGATTTTGAGGACAGATTTTTCTGCCTAAAAATATGAGGTGAAATTGTTGGCCTGTTCCAGTCTGAACTACAGGCTCTGCTGGCACTTCTGTAAACTCTATTCCTATTAATGGCCTCCCCCTTTTGTTTTACATCTCTTTGGGTCCAAAAGAGAACAGATGGAAGAAATTAAACAAGTACCAAGCCATTGCTGCTGCTGTTCTATTAGATATCTGAAGAGAAAATACAATTATTGCTAAAGTGGAAACATACCACTGGGGGATTATGGGAGGCCGGGTGTTTTATGTTTTCAGAATGATTGAATTTTCTGTGACCTGGGGGTGAAGTGTTTAGGGCTGTTTGGGTTAAAGATGAGAATGGTGAACGGGTAGTTTACAGGAGCCGCTGTTTCATTTCTCATATCTCTGCCACTTATTTCTCATTTCCTCTTTTTGAATCTGTTATGCTTAGCAATTAGTCAGTTTGTTTAGAAGTGCTTCTCACAGGTTATTTTCTTGAAAAATATACAGGTTTATTATGTTTCAATGGCTCTTTGAGGAAAAGAATGTTGATGGTAATTGATAAAATGATAAAGTCATGGGTAATACTTTATTTTGATGGTCCACTTTAGACATTCTAAGTAACTTTGCAACTACATGTCTACTAACTCTCATTAGAGTATTAGTAGACTGTCTGCTTAATATCTGCTAACACTTTATTTTAATGCTTCTCAACAGACATTCTATTAACTATAAGTAACTTAACTAATATGTACATCAACTTTCTAACCTTAACCAAAACAGATACTATTACTCTAATGACAGTTAGTTGCAAAGTTACTCGTACAATGTCTAGACTATCAAATAAAGTGTCTAGGGCTGATTTTGGCCAGATATGACATCTCATTAGAAGCTAAAGCACAAAGACACAGACATTCTCATTTAGACATTCTCTCGACATATAAGACGGTGAATGCATTGAATCAGCTTTTTACAGTAAGATGATCTGTTCTCTTAATGGCCGTAGAAACTCTTCTCTAAATTACAGTATGAGCTGGAGGGATTGGGTTTATCTGCCAAGTGCGTGTTTGGAATATCTAACATTTAAAAAGTGTTTTAAGACCAAACCAGAGATGTAGTCATCCTTCTACAGATCACAACCACATATTTAGGGTTTCGTGTTTTTCTTGGATCTTTAATTGGCTTGAAGGCTCTATTTGTAAAAGGATTTAATAAGACTGTATATATCTCTCAAAGAACTTGATAAACTTGAGGATATTTGTAGACTGCAGATTTCCAGAGCTCTCATGTGTATCGCTATTTAAACCTTATGAAAATTGACCATGGTTTAGAGATCTGCAACCGATTAAAATGTTTAAATATCATTATGGTTATGCCAGTGTTACCTGATATGGAAATTTCTAAGGCCTCCTAATAATCAATATGATCAAAACTTTGCTGATAAACCTGTTGCACACAATCTACTACATGTCTTCTGATTAATAGCTTAGACTTTTTTTTAGCAAGTAAAAGTCATTTTAGTATAATTGTAAAAATGTCCTCCTTCAGCTCGTGGTTCACAGGTCTTTTTGCTGTGAAATCTTCACTGATTTTTTTATATTGTTAGCAATATTTCAAAATGAACATTTAATGGACTGGACCATACATCACGTTTAGGAAAAATAAGGTTAAAATATCAAATGATGCAATAGGCTTTTTTGTTATTGTCTCTATCATCATTGTATTGCATTGCATTATATGTTTTAAAACTACAGAGCTTTGATCATAAAACTAAGTGTTTAAATATGATCTTACTATTTCATTGGCAGATAGAGAGTGATAACTGATATTTATATGCATTTTATGAAAGTATCTGCTATACAAAGATCTCATTGATTTACATTACAAGCACCAGTATCTCATCTTACTTTTTGGCCATATAAATATCAGCATCTGCACGAAATTGCATATTTTTGCTCAGTTTGGGCCTTTTTTCCTATACTCGTGTATAAGCTTAATATTTTCATATCATAAAATGTGAGGGATAAAAGCATGATTTGTCAAAAATGATACTCAACAAAAAACACATATGCAAATATATATATATTTATATATATAGTTAAAAATATATATATTTATAACAAAAATTCTTTATTTAAAAAAAAATTAAACAGAACGGAGATTATATATATATATATATATATTCTTTTTGTTTTGTATATACATAATACATATATAGCCTATAGAGTATATGTATTATTTCATATGTCAGGCTTTACAGGTTTAAGATTAAATCAATAGATAAAAAACAGAAGGAATTGTGTTGTCTGCATTGCCCTCTCTCTCTCTCTCTCTCTCTCTCTCTCTCTCTCTCTCTCTCTCTCTCTCTCTCTCTCTCTCTCTCTCTCTCTCTCATGTATAACTGCATTGAACCATCTCCACATGTGTTGGGACAGAGTCCGAGCTTTCAGCGCCTGATGCCCACGGGTCCTGGAGACTGCTCTTTAGGTGCGTACTGACAGAGGAAAAGCCCTCTGTTAACCAAACCCACACCTGATACTTCCTCTCTCCCCCAAACACACATATACACATGTGTGTCGCAGCATGTGTTGACTGATACATGTGGCACACTGTAATCAAACAGTAGTGGCCGATGCTGACAGATGCCATTGCAAACAGTGTGGGTGGTAAAACACCTGATCAGTGTCGATACTGAGGAGGGGATCATCCGGCTCGTTTACGGGATATCCAAGGGATTCCTTAGAGCTATAGCAGGTTAATGGAATAACATTTAATATACCATAAAAACAGCTCAAAAGCTTTCACTGGTGCCTTAATTCCAAAAATATACAGCTTTGTATTCAGTGTTGGGAGTAACGCGTTACAAAAGTAGGCTAATGCATTACAGTTACATATTACTTTTTGCTGTACCGCAGTAGTGTAAGGCATTACTAATCAATTTTCAGTATTTTACTCGGTACATGTTCAGTAAGGCTTGCGTTACAACAGACTTTTAGTTTTAATTGTAAAAAAAACAACAAAAAAAAAAACAAAAAAACAGCAAGACCGTCAGACATTAACGAATGAAAAAAGCAAGTAGGCTAAATTACCTGTTCGTGGTCAGTCAATAGCCGCGTATGGTGTCCAAGTCTGTAAATAAAGACTAAATGGCAGCGTCTGATATATTTGTATAGCGATTTATTTTTTACGGGAGTGCCGTGAGGCATGATTTCGGCCTTTGTGCTCGCGCTGGCCAGTGGAAAAGCGGCTATAATGTTGAAGATGGCATGAAGAAGACTATACATTCGCGAGATGGACGTATGCGCATTAGGCTATTCGTTCTGTGTCTTCTTTCTAAACAGTTAGTCTATGTTTATGTGGTATTTTTCATGTTTTCATCACGCAATCATGTTTTTGATGCGGTGGTGACGCGTTCATTTAAGGGCGGCGGCGCTGCCGATAAAGCACCTAAAAGCTGTCACAAAGAACCGGCAAAAGCAATGATTATGAATATGTCAAATATAGCAAGGAGACATTTTAATTGTTTATTAATAAAGTCAAGATGAAGTTGAAGATGCTGACTCGCGATATTCGCAGTAGGCTAGTGAATGCACCAGAGAGAAATGCACATTTCATTTCATAAGCAGAGAGCAGTCTGTTTTCTTTCGTTTTGAATTGTTCTGTTTACAAGTAGACATTTCAATATAGATATATTTTTCAGGTCCGTGAATAGGCTACCTTATACGCTGAGTTTCGGTTCATTTATGAGACGCGCTCCAGTTCACGCACCGGCGCCTCAGTGTCTTGATTATCTATAATTGTCTGCTATATTTAGCCTACTTCTTATTTATTAAATCCACGCAATTGGTTGATGAAACATTGATTAAAATTAAGATACAATTAATACAAAACGAAATTCACTTTAAAGAAAGGCTTTGTGTCTTCTGTGTAAGGTCTCTGTGAAAGTTTTAAAGCAGTCTTTTAGTGCCGCTTCAGAGCGGTCGCATCCGTAACGGAGAACTGTCACGTCTGTAACATTGTTTTTTCCTCATAAATGCCAACACGAAAAATAAAATAAAATGAATATTTTACATTCTGTGGAGACCCAACCCTTCTTGATCCGATTTGCGCAGTGTAATTCACACAATTACAAAAAAAAAAAAAAAAAAAAAAATCGTTGCCTCCTAAAATTTAAAGATTTTTTTTGTCACGCATGACTGTCTATTTCCCTAATATTAAATATAAAACGCATGTGTAGACTGATATTTTTCTAATGTCTGGACTCCTTTCAGGGAGGAGCCTATGGATAAACAGACGTTTCAATATTTTGGTATTAATGCATTTTCTGAGAATTTATATTTCAAGTTTTGACTGCAAATGTCACGTCCATAACGCTGGAATTCCCAAATTTTCAATATTTTATCCTCAACTAGTTTTGTGGTGTAGGTCTACGTATTTTATAATGTTAAGTTAACTTCAAATAATACTAATAGTAATTTAAAGATGTGGTAGCATTGGATCGGTATGGATAACTCTTGGAGTTGGAAGGGGTGTGTTGCGATTCTGCAGGTTCGTGGATCTGAGTGTTGCGATTTCGGTTTCATATCGCATAATGTTACAGCCCTAGTCATTTTAGAATATTAAGTTCTACTACTGTATAGTTATTTTGGTGAAAGTAACTCAAAAGTAATACAGGAGTAATGTAACACATTACAATTCTGAGACAGTAATATTGTAAGGTAATGAATTACTTTTAAATAACAGTAACAAGTAATATATAATGTATTACACTTTGGAAGTAACTTGCACAACACTGTTTGTATTTAATTAAATTTATTTTATTTAAGTCTTGGTGACTGCTGATTATAGTTAATTTTTGTGTTTTAAATGTAAATATTGGATGTATATTATGTGATTATTGTGTTTATTTTGCCTTGTCTCCTTTGCACATGCCTTCATGCTTTTTTATAACATTTAGGAACACAATGGAAATAATCCATTCATTTTATTGTGTCTTTATCCTTAACAGTTTTTAAAGTATATGGGATACTAGTTATGTTGTACGGTGACCGGGAGGGGACATGTTCGGTTCACTTATTTTTGTCGTGGCCACAACATATACAGTAAACTCGTGGGAACGTGATATTAAGTCGTGGGAACGTGATAATATCTCGTGGGAACGTCATATTAAGTCGTGGCCACGAGATTTTTTGAGGTAACGACATTAGAACATTTTGTTGAGGTAACAACATAATTATGTCGTGGCCACGCGATGCAAAGTCGTAGCCTCGAGATCATATGTTGAGGAAACGATATATTTTTCTCGTGGCCACGACTTCATATTTTGAGAGAAGGACATCTACTTGTCGTGGCCACGAGTTATGTTGAGGAAGCCACAGCGGCCAATACTGTAACCGTACCATAGCATTGACTGGGCTACAGCAGAGATGGAGATGACAGAAGAAATAACATTTACTTTAAATTAGGAATGTCATATATATAGTGCGGTCTTTGGCATTAAGACATGGGTACGTTCAGGGCCGGCCCGTGGCATAGGCGGATTAGGCAAATGCTAAGGGCGCCACTCAATAGGGGCGCCAAAATGAGTGAACGAGTGAATTTTTTTTTAGATTTTTTTTTACTAATACTATTTTAAAAACATTAATTCAAAATACTACAAAATAAAGCAAAAAAACTTAACTAAGTCCCCCGACTCCGGTCCGGCGCATCAATCTTCCCCCGCCCAGCGAGTGCTTGAAGTGCGTCAGAAACAGAGCGCGCGCGATCAGTTTACTGTTGGTAATTTGTTGTGTAGCGTCGCCCCTCGCTGCATCCAATGTAGACAGCATTGCTTTCGTTTGAGGGCACTTAACACACTCAAGCACCCCGTAGAAACGGGCCTGGCAGCTCGCGCCAGGTCTAGACATGGTGAAAGGTACCTGATTGTGACGGATGGCCAAATTTACATGACATATTTTAGATTAGCATTATAGTCTGCAATAGATACAGTGCCAAACGGAAGAGAAGAGGATAAAAGGGGATAAAGACAGAGGTAATGTAGGCTAATGAATGAACAGTTTATCTAATTGCATAGTAGTAAGATATATAATTTAATGGCAGTTATTTTTACCTTAAACTTTAAGCTAACAGTTGTTCTGAGTTCTCCAGAGGCCCCAGACAGTGTGATTTGTAACAATCACGTCAGTCTTTTTAGACGCATTCACTATCACTTTTATTAATTAATGTTTTACTTTACAGTTGTGCAGTTTTGAGGGGGATATATGGCATTTTTAAAATTTATTTGCCAAAATTATTAATGATATTTATATAGGCTACAGGTTTATTAAACGTAGCAACGTTTTATGTAAAATTAACATTAAAGAAGACATTTCGCAGTTTCATTCATGGTGAAAACATGAAACGTGCCATAGTTTAGTGGAAGATTGCTGCCATCAACTGCAAAACAAACACTTTTGCTAGCGCTCAATGAATAGTTTGTGCATGAATGACATTTGGACGATGACATCACTGTTTTATCCAGAGAGGCTATATACTGAACAAAATTATAAACGCAACAAAACTGTAAAGCTGTAAATCTGCCTTGAAATAATCTATATTGTAAAAAGCGCTATAAAAATAAATGGGACTTGACTTGAATGCTAGATGTAATGCTCTTGCTTTTTGTGTTTAGGCTGTAATGTATATATATATATATATATATATATATATATATATATATATATATATATATATATATATATATATATATATATATATATACATATATATATATATATATATATATATATATATATATATATATATATATATATATATATATATACTGTATACATATATAGGATAAATAATCATGAACACAATGACAGGGCGAAATGGGCTGTGATGCATGGGGCACCAGGTGAAATCTTGCCTAGGGCAGCAAATTGGCCAGGGCCGGCCCTGGGTACGTTAAAAGTGAAAGAGCTGAGTTCGATATTCGCATTTTAGGGACAGTCTCAAAATTACATGCGACATTGGCATAAACGTTTCCAACTTCAATAGCATTTGAAGACAACGACTTACAGTCATAACACCAACTGTACATTGTTCACCTAGGTCTCATGTATGATGCACACCTTTAAGATGTTTGATATTTATGACAATAAACTGTTAAATCATATGCAGATATTGCTATGTATTTCACTACTGTCACATACCTCACACCTAGATGAACAATGTACAGTTGGTTTTATGACTGTCAGTATACAGAGCTTTAAATATTGTCATATTCTGTATATGATTCCCAGTGCAATACATAGCAATATTTGCATATGATTAGCAGTTTATTGTCATAAATATCAAAAATCTAAAAGGTGTGCAATGTGCATCATACATGAGACCTGGGTGAACAATGTAAAGGTTGTTTTATGACTGTAAGTCATTGTCTTAAAATGCTATTGAGCTTTAAATATTGTCATATTTTGTGTATGATCCCATACAGTAGTGAAATACATAGCAATATTTGCATATGATTTAACAGTTTATTGTCATAAATATCAAACAATCTAAAAGGTGTGCATCATACATGAGACCTAGGTGAACAATGTACAGTTGGTTTTATGACTGTAAGTCATTGTCTTAAAATGCTATTGAAGTTGGAAACGTTTATGCCAATGTCGCATGTAATTTTGAGACTGTCCCTAAAATGCGAATATCGAACTCAGCTCTTTCACTTATAACGTAGCCTATGTCTTAATGCCAAAGACCGCACTATATATATGACATTCCTAATTTAAAGTAAAATGTTATTTCTTCTGTCATCTCCATCTCTGCTGTAGCCCAGTCTATGCTATGGTACAGTTACAGTATTGGCCGCTGTGGCTTCCTCAACATAACTCGTGGCCACGACAAGTAGATGTCGTTCTCTCAAAATATGAAGTCGTGGCCACGAGAAAAAATATATCGTTCCCTCAACATATGATCTCGAGGCTACGACTTTGCATCGCGTGGCCACAACATAATTATGTCGTTACCTCAACAAAATGATCTCGTGGCCACGACTTAATATGACGTTCCCACGAGATATTATCACGTTCCCACGACTTAATATCACGTTCCCACGAGTTTATATGTTGTGGCCACGACAAAAATAAGTGAACCGAACATGTCCCCTCCCGGTCACCGTAATGTTGTACAGTTTTGTAAACTTGTCAAATAAATTCAATTCAATTCAATTATATATAGACATAAACTATATTTTTCAATTTGCGTATACAGTATATACAAGCAAACATATAATTTTCCATTCTGATTTTTAGTATATGATTTTAGAATAATAATCATATAATAGGCCTTTTTACAAGCAAATCATAACATTTCAAAAATAAACATGAGATTATGAGAATAAAGTCAGTTAAGTATTTTGAGAATAAAGTCAGTTACATGAATATGAGGTTAAAGTCACTATATTATGCGAACACATTATGCGAATTATAATATCAATTATGAGAAGAATGTTCTCTTTGATGTTATTTTCATTGCAAATTTAATTTACTTTAATAATGCTATGACTATTTCTCGTAATTTTCAATCTTTCAAAATATTACTACATTAAACTTGTAATATTATGACTCTATTCTCGTAAAAGGCCAATTATGAAATTATTCTTTCTTGAAACCGTCATACACATCTGCCATTTGCTGTCTTAAACTTTTCCAGACTGATATTTTGTAAGGAAACGTTGCTGACCATTCTTACACTGAGTTTTTAATTACACACACACACACACACACACACACACACACACACACACACACACACACACACACACACACACACACACACACACACACACACACACACACACACACACAATGACTTCTGCCCCGGTCAAGAATGTTGATGTTTTAGACAAAAGATGTAGTTAATTAGGCCGTAAACCCATCAATTGCAATAAAATGGATACGGCATGGCAGGTTCAGTTCTGTCTGAAAGTGTTTTTTCAATTTATCTGTGTTTCTTAGGATGGAAGTCAGATGAAAACTTATTTCAAATATTGATTTCAAAGCTGCGCTTTAGACCTGCCAGGTTTACAAACATGCTAAAAAGCTTTGGCACACAAGTACGAGTGTGGTATTATATAAGAAACACTTCAACGGGCCAAGTTGAACCTCCTCTCTCCCTTCCAGGCCCATCTGTCTGTCTTTTCTCTCAGATTCTGCCTTTTTATTCATCCCTCTCACTCATCTATTCCCAAGCTGCCTGTGTTTCTGTATGTTATGTGCATATTTTGCATTGCGTCTTTCAGTGTTGAATCAGTGTCACCAGAGCGAGACAACAGCAATGCATCATGCCAGTTTTGGATGCCTGAAATGCTGACTTGATGTAAAATGACACAGTGATGAATTAGACTTAAAAAAAAACATAACAAATCACTCATTCAATTTGTAGAATAATATATTATAACAATTTAATTGATTTCAGAGTAACAAAAATGATGTACAATGTAGATCTGAGATCATTTAAACATACTGTAAACTCTTTCTGTACACAGCTTGTATGATTATAAGACTGAATTAGGAGGGATGAATTTTCCAGAGCATGGGAAATGTATTGCACGTTGTTTCTGATTGTGTTTGATCAGCCAGTTGTGTATTTCCATTGAACATGTTAGTTTGTGGCCTTGTTCTCCAGGTCCCAATACATTATATACTGTATAGGGAAAGGCTCATATTCGAAACATAAATAGAAATGCAGGAGGGCTGCTCCTTCAGAAAACAAGCAAGGTGCTCAGAAGAGGCATTCAGCATATTCCTCAGTGTTGAGCTAGAATAACAACAGGGTTTGGTTAGTGTAAGTGCTAAATGCAGCGAGACACTGGAGCGCATTGCTGTGTGTTTTTCATGAGTCAGCTGGCAGGCGCAGTACGAAACGAGAGTCCTGCAGTGATGTCCCTGTGAAAACAGTCAGGGAGCCGTCTGAGAATAGAAGTAAATTAAGCAGAAGTGCTTCAGTTTGGTGGAAAGGCTTCTACACTTCCAGGAGGTTACAGATTAGGTGGGATGTAGACTTTTCTGCTTTAATGCTCATTTCGGTTTAAAGTCGTAATCAATATACAGATATTGCTTTCAGATTTGTGCTTCACCTTTAGCTTTACTTGGGGAAATAATACTAATAGGGTCAATGAATGGCGTGACAGTAATTTTGTCCTCTATCAATTTATTTAATAGATAAAAAATGCAATTTAAATAATGAGCTTTTTTTTTTTTTTTACTTATTTCTGTTTTAAAATTCATTTTGGAAATATCAAGAAGTTATATAATGGAGAGGAGCCTCAGGAATGTGTTTCAAGCTCAATACAATACATTTCTTAAAATATCAGACGATTTGAACTTGTTTTAATGACAAGGCAAGGATAGTGCAGGTTGTAAAATGTCATGTGGTGCAACACTCCTAATATATCATTTTATTTATGAATAATTCATGATATTTGTAAAAAAAAGGGTTTTTACCTGAAAAAAAATAACAAAACATAAAAAAGATTTAGATGTGCATAGTCACATGTATTCAAAGTGTATAAAAATATATCACTTTTTACTTGGTTACACCACTTGACATTAAATATAAGTGATAAAATAAACCTTTTCTTGAAAATTGTAAAATACTAATAACAATACAATCAAAATCGCATGAAGCCAACATGAATACAAAGTATACATTTCCAATAAACAATTCCAATAATATATATATATATATATATATATATATATATATATATATATATATATATATATATATATATATATATAAAAGCAAAATAGCAATATATATATATATATATATATAAATATATATATATATATATATATATATATATATATTGCTATTTTGCTTATTTATATATACAAGCAATATAGCAATATATATAGCAATATAGCAATATATATTGCAGAATGTTATATTATTGTTACTTTATGGTTAATGTAAAAATTCTATAATTTTTCATGATTTTTTTTACATTTAATTTTATTTGACATTGACCCACAAATGAAGCTGTTTGCTGTCATACATGTGCTTTAGTCCTGCTTACGGAAATGTAAATTGCTTTCTCCAGACCTGTTTATGACCATGAACGTTTTGCATTGTGAGGAGAAAAGGTGATGAAGAAAGAAAGAAAGAAAGAAAGAGAGAGAGAGAGAGAGAGAGAGAGAGAGAGAGAGAGAGCAAAATGTCTCCTGGGCCAAAAGTCTGAGAGTCTCGGCTTCATTTCCCACTCCCAATCCTTACACCGGGTCGCCTCACCTTACAGTTTCAGACACTACTTCATCTGGGAAATTACTGCAGCTCAGATGATATTCCCGATCGTTGAAATGTAGAGTGGTGTTTTTTCTTCTTCACAGTTTTATTTCATTATCACCCGTCTGAGTTATTACATTTTCCTGTTTCTCATTTAGTGTGTAATTATGGAGGCGTACGAGTGGCGGCAGAGAGCGGCTGTGGTGCCAGGTCAGGTGGAGCGCTTTGGAGAAGCATTGGGTTCAGACTGGGTGAGTAGGGCACAGGAGAAGGGCGTATGGTGGGCACTGTCAGTTATCCAGCGGGAAACGTGCCAACATCCACAGACCAGCGGGCACAGTGACACAGATTAAAGAGGACTGCACAAACATACCGAGACAAGCCATTATTCATTGTGTCTCCACTAGTTTCTTGAGTCTAATGAGCTTTGCCCACAGTAAATCTTCTCTTATAATAGGGGCCATTTTCTCGGAGCCTTTTTGAGCGACTATCGTTGCATTTCTTTATTCTTTTATTCTTTTATTTATAATGTTATATAGAATATAACATTATTCAAGTTTATGTCATCCACAAGACAAAAGTTCACCGTTTGCAAATAATCTTCAATCTCATTCCCTTTGGTAAATGGTGCTTTCACAATGCGGTCAGAAGTTTACACTTCGTCTCGTTTCAGTGATGCAAGAGTGGTTTCTAACCGAGATCTGGAATCCTGCCTATCGTAATTGAGATATTAAATACATTACGAGTTTCCCCTCGAGGAAACAAGCTTGTTCAACACTAAGAACTATGGGAGTTTACAGAAGCAAGAGCGTAATCATGTCTTGAGCATTGGGCTTGTTTTTTGGGAGGGGTCTTTTAAATAAATAGTAATGTTCATTTTATTTAAAGGAATTAAATAAAGGATTTAAATGGTTTTAGGGGAATAAAGAAAAAGAAAGAAGAACATTATAAGAACTATAATGATAAGATTATAAGAATAAGAATTTTTGTAAATTAATCAATTTGAACTGTTTGCAAATATTTTTATTTTAAAATACTCACACATTCAATATGTTAAAAAAGGTAAAAAATGCTTATTGTCTCCTCATATTCAATTATGAATGACATGAACCATGTAAATGATAGCCTATATTTTCGATTAAATAGAAAAATTTGACAAAAATGTTGGCCACTTTGCATCATTGGATATTTTTGGGGTTACTGTCAAATACTACATGTTGAGTAACTTGCATCTTATCTCACACTCTTTCACTGTTAAAAACAGCAGCGTCGTGCTTGAATTCGCGTTTGGTTTCTGTGAACAGTAAATCCCACCTTCTTTGATTTGATTGGTCATCTCAATCATTTTAACATTGTCAAGCACTTCTGCCTTCACATGCCATCGGAAATGTCCTACTTCCCACTTACGAAGTTGTGATTACACACTCGTCGCGTTCAAACGCTTTGTTGTCGGAAAGAATAGGAAGCATTCCAGGTTTATTATTGATTTTTAAAGCCAAAATGTAAAGTCCGTTGACAAATGTCACATCCAGCAGCGGGAGTGCCCATGATCTCCACCAAAAGGACAGTCGTCCCGTCTCCTTTGTTATCTGATCCTGAACTTCATTTCCCATAACCATTGCCTGGACTCATTATGCTTGATTACTTCCAGCTGTGTGTCATTATCCTGTGAAGCTCTGCTTATATAAGTCCTGTGTTTTCACTCTTTGCTAAGTCTTGTTAGTGTTACACTGCATTTCTGAGTGCTCTCTATTGTTTTTCAGTGTTATGGTTCTGATCTTCTGCCTGGATTTACCTATGTTTTGTACTTGCCTGCAGCTCTTTCTTCATGCTTATTTTAAAATGAGGCCATCTCAGATGTTTCTTATAGTTTATTGAGGAACCACAATCCATCGACAAAACCCCCCCCATAAAAAATCCTGGATTGCGATTTCTTGATTTGGACTTTAGAGCTATTGCCTTGGATTATTTGCCCTGTGGTTCTGATCATTTGCCTGTCATTTGGATTATGATTGTGTATAACCCCTATTCTGTCATGACAACTCTCTGGAGATTGGTATGGTGATAGATCTTAGCATGGTAATGGATATGACAATGTCACTGAATTTGTTCTTTGAGGAATAAGGAATAGTTCTGCTACGCTGCTGCGGAGCAAGTACCGAGACTTGCTACTGCCCATAGGCGTCGATTTCGGTGGGGACGGTGGGTATGAGTCCCCACCAGATTTCGACATGAGTCATTTTGTTCCCACCACTTTTTGAAACATTGAGGCACGGATGTACCTAATACAAATAAATAAAACATATCCAGTTAACTAGCAGAGCATTCATTTAATTTGCTATTAAATAAGAGATCTAGCGCTAAAATGTGTTGTTTTTGAAATCAAGCTGAGCGCGTTGCCGCTGCTTTCAGTGTCATGGATACAGTGTTCTCTTGCGGCTCGAGCAGTCTTCACTCGGACGCGCGCTTCAATCTATCGCCGTTGTGGAGACTCTCTTGTTCCCAGCACTTCTGAAAATGCTCTTCCGAATGCGTCTCTGTCCCCAGCAAATTTTAAACCAAACTGACGCCCGTGCTACTGCCAATACAGTACATTCACAGATTCATTGCTGTGAGCATGTAAATCATGCTGCTGCTGCACATGTAACATCCATGAATTAACCCCCTAGCACAGGGGTCGGCAACCCGCGGCTCCGGATCTGATGCGGCTCAATCCCTCCCTGTGGCTTTTTCAAATAATTAATGAGTATTTGATTAAAATTTATTTTATTTTAATTTGTTCGTTTTTAAAATGTAATATATTCATATATACCCCAAAGTCTTTTTTCGGAGTTCAAAATGTTTTTGTTGCATGCAGAAATGTAATTTCATTTTCTCTGCAGTCGTTCACCTCTGCCCTATCAGATCTGTACAGGTGGAGCTGGGGAAGGGGGAGGGTCCTGAAAGCGTGCTGCCGACTGTTAACAGCAAACAATGCCAATTATTTGAATGTTTGAGAAGCAAGCTCATTGGCCGCTGATGCAACAGCAACCAATCAGCTGTGCTAAGTAGATAACGACATGATTGCCACTAATAAGACCTATCAGCCTGCAACATTCAGAGTTTCATGCCAGAACTATGTAATAGTTTTGTTTGGATCTTCAACCCGTCTGGCATTTCGTAGCACAAACATTCATAGTGCTATCTAGAAATTCCAGTCAAATATGTGCTATTTTTGCTGTGTATAAAATATAGAATATGCTTCAAATGGTTATTCATGGATGTTAATATGCTTAAAAATCTTAACAGGAAGACAAGGTAATGTAGTTGTTGTGGAAAAATGTTTTCCCCTCTGCTATGTTTAAAGTTAATGGGACGCCCAACTCAGGAACTTGGGTTTCAAAATCATCCCTGAGCTTCCCAGTGGTAAATATGACTTGAGAGGGCGTTCATGTCCAATTTTCAACTAGGAAAGTCACATGATAATTCCAATAGCATGTGAAGGCAGCATTAAAGCGGAGCACTTTAGAAATGCAACTTTTAAAACTTTTTTGGGCTGGTCGACAAAGACCGGTAGGAGAACGGATGAATACACCTCTCCCAGTCACCCTTAATGACATCAGCAGCTGTTGACCAATGGCTATGCAAATCATCACTCCCAGCGCGTCCCACAGTCCCACAGTCCCACAGCTGCAAGCGTCCATCATGGGGTTGCGGCCCTCATATGGAAGACATAGGCTGTAAAACTTTTCATTTTTCATCTCCTCTCACGCTTACGGCCCTGATGTAGCGCTGATTTTTGGATGGGTCCCTTGTCGGCTGCCCTGTAGTTTATATGCCATGTGTTGTATTCTCTTGGATCCTCGTCAAACTCCCAGCTTCAAATGTGGATTGAGGACACAGCTCTGGAGTGAATGATGATCTGAGCATTAAGGGTCACTGATGTGAATTTTTTTTTGTCCTTTGTCCTCCCCATTAATTGATTCAAAAATAACTTAAAATGCAATTCATACATACAGTACAAATTTCATGAGCATGTTTTAATTTGTGTTAAAATACATTTTTGATCTTTTATTTTAGATTTTTAGATTTTTTTTATCCTTTAAAAAAATTATCCACTTCTTAATATTAGATTTTTTTTTTCAAAGATTTGACTAACTTTTGTCCACAAAATATATATAATTTGATTATATGATAATTTAATATATAATAAGAACAATTATTGTGTCAAGGTCAACAAGTCTTTTTCAAAATTTTCAGATTATTTTATGACATGGCGAGGTTAATGGTGAGACTTGCCAAAAACATTATGAATTTATATATAAAAAATTATTTTACCTTAAATATATTAAACAAAAACATTTTTGAAATACTGATTAAGATGTGTACCCTCGCATGTATTCAATGTGTAAGGAAAATGTATTATTATTTTTTTACTTAATGGTTACACCACATGACATTTTAAGTGTCAAGAAAAATAATATTTTGAACAAAAAGCTGAGAAAATCGAGACTAAAATGCTTTTAGCTTTTTAACAAAGCTTTTATTGCTTGTTTCTGCTTCTTTTTTTGCCTGTGTTTTGATCTGGAGATTCAGTATTAAATTAGGCTATGGCATTTTGCCTGCAAAATGAAAAAGTAAGTAAAAAGCAGATGCAAAATGTAACTGCACCTTTATTCTGTACGTCACTGACCCTTAATCAAATATTGTATTTTTTAAAGTGAAACCACCCCCTTAATGAAGTCATTTGCACTACATATAATAACGTGGAAGATGTTAGAACACCATTCTTAATGTCAATGAGAAATAAACGGTCCGTGTTGACTCGGGTCGTGCCGTGACCGATCTCCTCCAGGTCTTTAGCGAGTGATGTACAGGTAGGATGCCGTCGTCTGAAAGGCGGATTTGTAATTTCCTGCTAAACGAAGCCCTAATTTTCAGTGTCGTTGGCAGTCTCTCTCGACTTTCCCCTAGAAATGAAACATGTATATTTTGCTTAGCGCAGACAAAGGCAATAACTCTAAAGTCCAAATCAAGAAATTGCAATCCAGGTCTTTTTTTATTTTTTTGTCGATGGATTGTGGTTCCTCAATAAACTATAAGAAACATCTGAGATGGCCTCATTTTAAAATAAGCATGAAGAAAGAGCTGCAGGCAACAGAGGCCGGCCGCAGGCTCGCACGTCTTCATATGAAGGATTTATAAAGTGTTTATATAAACGCTGAACTGACCAACACAGCATAAATGAGTGCGGAATCTCAAATTTCATAGCAAATTGCTTGTTTAAGGAGAAGCCGATAACAGCTAGGTTAGCTGCAATTAGGCTTTATTAATGACCCAAAAACCCTCGGTGGAGTATTTTTCCAAACATACCAATGATCCTTTGCCAAAAGAGATGCAGGCTGGATGGTGACCATCTCGCTTCTGACTCCAGAAAGGGACGGGGAAAAACACATCTATTTATTTGCTTCCATAGAAACGTCTTTGAGAAGCTTGCAGTGTTTTATGAGACTCAATATAAAGTCAATTCTCCGTGAAGTGCACAACCCCTCCTTCTGGCGGATGGTGAATGGCCCCTGTTACCTGTGATTTCTTGGCTCAATAACAAACAGTAGTTGTAATACTTCATCCGAGGAAGGAAGCAGAAGCTTTAAAAGCAATAAAATATCGGCCAAAACTAGCACAATACCAGCCTGCACGTCCTCATGGTAGCAAAACACATCAATAGCTTTCATAATGGAGGGCAAGACCCGCAGTTACAACATAGTCTGGCCTATAATATCTATTAAGATTTATGCACTAACATTTATATCATCAGAATGATCTGAACAAAATGTTTTAGTTTTAGCAATCTGGCTTTTCTCAAAGGGAAATTAGTAACTTTCCAACTTATCTCTGGAGTTCTGCCTTTAAAGTGTCTCTCTCCTGTATATTCAGGAATGGTCCACACATTTGCTTTCAGCTTTGACAGGAATCCTTGTCTATGGCTTTGTAACTTTGCAACCCATTTTTTTCCCCTTACAGGCGAAGGCCTTCAGCTTAGAGACCATCTGTCCTAACAAACAGATCTTGGGAGTGTAATAGCAGGCCTGAAATGGGTGAGGTATGCATTTGTCATCACATTTGCAAATAAGCATGTTAAAGTCGAGCAAAATCATGTTAATGTTTGTCTCTCTAATTTAGTTATTTTTTTAACTTGGGGAGATGAGCTTTTTTTCCCCCATGGATTGAATGAAGTAACATTTAAAGCATAAGTAGTATAGAAAGATCTGATTTCTAAATGTTTGTTATTATAGTACTGCAAAGTCAGACGATTTGAGTCTTCACACATACCTGTTAACTGACCTTCAAATGCCCTAATTTTTGTTATGAAATTAAATTATTAAAATGACCGGTGACCCAAGATGTGATTAACTCTTACTTAAAAAAAAAAAAAAATCAAGGTTGCCAACCACTGCCATATTTTTTGATATTTTTCAAAAAAAAATTAATGGCCTCCAGAATATTTTGTTGCATGAACATAAAATATATCAAAAGAAAGAACAGAGGATCTGCTTTTTAAACAAACAAACAAACAAAACAAAACAAAACAAAAAATTTATTCTAGCTTCATGCATTCTTTTTTTTTGTCAACACTTGAATGTGGGTAAGTTTCATAAAAAAAAAAAAAATCTACATTTTGAACAAAAAAAGCTGAGAAAATCCCGTCTTTTTCAAACACTAGCTACAACATGCATAAGCAATGCTTTTATTGCTTGTTTCAGCTCCTTTTATGCCTGTGTATTGATCAGGAGATTCTGTACTCTTTCAGAAGATGCATAATAGTGCCCCCTACAGTATGACAGTGAAAGCTGGAAGATTCTGTCAGTGCCAGGGAAGTGCTGTTGCAAAAATGACAGAAAAGTTAGAGAAGGGAAATTCTTACACCTCCCGTAAAAAAACGAGTGGATGTCATTGACTAAAACAATCTTTTGAAGTGAATAACTTAAAATGTTTGTAAGACTAGCTTATATTGCTTTCGAAGTATGAAATAACAGCTAGTCGTGAAACATAAAATAAATTATACTATCAAATTAATTCAGACTCATGGTTATTATAGCTAAAAAAAACCTACCCCCCAACCCAAAACCTTACCCTACATTATAGAGTTTCAAAATTAAAATACTTTAAAAACTCAGAAAACCAAACAGGATGACTTACTCCTGTGATCTATACAATACAATCTGTATGCCTTATCACTAGGTGGCGATAGTGAAGCTTAAAAAAACTTGAGGTAGGGGGTGTAGGGGTGTGGTTTATAGATCACTTCAGATCCTCGCTGTAAGTAGTACTGTTTAATGAATACTGTGAATTCAGTTATACTGCCATTTACACACATGTTTTTTCACCTACTATGTAATATTCATATTCAGATTCTTTATGAATGAGTCACTGAATCATTCACTCAACTGATTGATTCAGTGAATGAATGATTTCACTCACTGATGAATCAAAACACTGATTAATTTAGGACCAAAACACCTCAGACGTGTTCGACTTGAAGCGGCGCTGCGCAGAGCGATCAATGTATGACATCAAAGTACAGTGAGAGCAATTCAAAAGCATATGCTCTCGCTGTACTTTGATGTCAAACACGACACGTGATAAAAGGTATTTTTTTCATATTAATCACATGTTTGTTAACCATCTGATATTTGACAAGCAACAGGGAATTATTTTTCTATTTTAGAAGCGTTTTCTATTCCTGTGAAGACACCTTTATAACAATATCATAATCTCAGATACTGATTATGTGTTTTTTTTAATATTAAAAAGGTTTAATGTGAGTTCAGATATAATTTTACATAACATTGATAGCCATGCTGAAAGCAAGGGATATTTTACCTCAGATTTTAGAAGTTAAACTAGAGTTTCAAGAATTTCATAACAAAGATTAGATCAGTCAATCAGTATGTATTTTTAATGTTAAAATGGTTTAATATTTAATAATTATATTTATCTATTTTCGTTGTGAGTGCGGTTGGCTTGCAAAGAGAGCTCCGCCCACATGCTCTTCTTATTGGCTGTTCTGGTGTGGATTTTATCGCATCATGTCTAGTTAGCCTGGCTCCGCCCTCCTACGTACTTTCGCTCAATTCTCATTTTCCTTCAGTACTACGTCTAGGATTGTCCTGTAGTCTTTGGTTTTCTCGGGTCAATTTTTGACCGGGCCAATCAGCAAACAGAGGGAGTGGCTGAGAACGATGATGTTGATGTCGTGCGTTATTTTGAGGTATAGTTCAGTAATGGCAGTGGAGAAAGATGCGAGCGAAGCCATTCGGTCCGTTGTGGCAACGCTGCCGAATATCAAGAAGTTAAAGCCGGAGCAAGAACAGTCTTTGCTTAGTTTTGTTGGTGGCCATGATGTTGTGACCCTCCTCCCCACTGGGTTCGACATGACATACGTCACGACCAAACGTTAGCGATTGGTTATGGCAGATCCAGAGTGACTCTGGGCAGATCTAATAGTTTTAGACTTCAATAGAGTACCCGCCTACAAGGAAGTTAACGCTTGTCAATAGAGCGGTGCCAGACTCTATGTACAAATGAAATGTACGGGAGTCTGGTGGGACCAGGCTAGGTTAGGATGCCTAAATATGACTGAATCAACCTAACTTAAGTTACAATTATAATCCTTTTTAAATGTTAGAAATACACTCTTAAGGTAAGAATTGCACATTTTTACAGTTTTACACTTTTACAAAACTAGGCTACATATTGTCCCTATTTGGTTTTGTGTACCTGCTATTTATCCTTCCGCCACCTCTAATTTGTCTGAAGGGTCCTGGTATGCAAACGTGTGTGGATAACCAGACAGTGAGAAATCGCTTCTGCATTGCCAGTGAGATGTTTAACACACTCCAGGGCAAGAGAGGACCTTTTTATTAGCCATCACTCATCAGTCGATGGGGCCGGGGAGCAAACAGGGGGTCAGGAGGTCCACGAGACTGCCAAAAAGTGGAACGCTGGGAGACGCACTACCACTCCACAAAACTCTCGAGCCAGGTTTGAGTGAGTGAGAACACGGGGGGAGACATAACTCTCGCCTCTTTCTTTCTTTGAGGGTTGAGAGGGAGACAGACAGAGAGATGGATGGAGCTAAAACAAAAAGCTGGAAATGTCTGCAGAATGTCATCGGAACGATATGCATCCTGCGGCCAAGACAAACTAAACATAAAACCCTCCAAACGGACAGTGGCGCTTTAGCTTGTAGACTCGCGGACCGCTCAAGGCCAAAAGACCCACCAAAGACATGAAATATCAAACAGGACCTTCTCCCTGTGGTGTTGTGAGCCAATTATGTAATCAGAGAAACTCTTCTGAAGTGCCTGCTGAGAGTAAGCGATCCATCACTCCTGTATACGAGGCGGCGCAGATATATGTGACACTCCCAAAAAGTCAAATCACTCCAGATGACTAATGCAGTCTGTATAGCATATCTGTGTCCAGTTGTTCTGATAGGATGCCTATCAATTTGGTATTCTTGAATACATAAAGACTTTATTTTGAAAGTCTTATAACAGCTGTCAGTTTAATATTGGCCCTTCGCTTGTTTCTTTTTATAGTTGCCAGATCATTGTCCTTGCTAACTCTCTTATTCTGTCTTTTCTCTTTAACTGTGGTAGTCTGATCCACAGGTGGGCCTTGTTATAGCAGTCTCAACGCCTCAGTTTTGTGTCTGACCCTGTCTGACATCTTACCCAATAAACACCAGAGGAACTCTTAAGGTGAGAACAATTGGCTGAGCTCATCTTTGTAACTTAGTACAAGTGGATATATCATTGAGGTCCACTGTGCTGAGTACTGGATAATAGGTTCATGACCTGGATTCTTGACTCTTTTTCAATGCTATCAATAGTTTCTGCAACATCAGTAAGGAAACTTTTGTTCCAAGGTAAATTAACACTACAAACTTAAAATCATTTCATTGACATATTGATTTAGGCCACTGTGGCGTTGATGGTAACTAAGGAGGTCGCAATAGTTAATGTGTTGTAGAAATTTCAGGGACAGTTCAGTTCATTTATGCTATAGTTTTTAATCATATTGCTGTATTTTTACAATGCATATAAAATGCTTTGCAATACCATAATGCATTCCAATCCACAGATTACTAGCCTTTTACTAAGGATGCACAATACATTATTGTGGCAAGCAGGACGAGTGGCGTGATTGATAATGAGTGACTCCTGCGTGACGCACCGGTCTCGTATCTCTCACGGAGGAGCGTAAGCATTAAAGGGATAGTTCACCCAAAAATGAAAATTCTGTCAGTAATTACTCTCCCTCATGTTGTTCCAACCCCGTAAGACCTTCGTTCATCTTCGTAACACAAATTAAGATATTTTGGATTAAATCTGAGAGCTGGATCACTCCTCCATAGGCTTCTAAGGGATTGACACTTGCCGGCCCCGAAAAGTTATTAAAGACATCGTTAAAATAGTCCAAGTGACTACAGTGGCTCAATCTTAAGTTTATCAAGCGACGAGAATACTTTTTGTGTGCAAAAACAAACAAAAATAACAACTTTATTTCAACTATTCATTTCCTTCTCTGTGGGCCTCTAGTCAGTTAACGTAGTGTGATAGCGTAGAGCTACGTCACACGTAGGCTCACTATTGGCCGACGCTGGTCATGTGTGTGATGCGTGTGACGTACAACACAGAAACGCTGCGCTGTTACACTAGTGAACTCACTCAAGGCCCACAGAGAAGGAAATGAATAGTAGGGGTGGGAATCTCTAGGCACCTCACGATTCGATTCGATTACGATTCAGAGGGCTGCGATTCGATGCTAAAGCGATTATCGATTATCTGAATCTTTTTGTGTGTGTGTGTGAATATAAATACTTTGCTTTAAAAGTACAAAGTAATGACCAATAAAGAATTAACGTACAATATATTTTATTAACATTGCAAAGAACCAACAGGAAAATAAATGTGTGCCTGAACTAGCAGCATACTTGTAGTAAATTAATAATATAACAACGACCAGCGTTCTGACGATTCATGCTACCCATCGAGATGTGCTACTTACTGGTTATGCTTATGTGCAGACTCATTTTCCTTTTGCTTACCACGCCCATAAATCTATGCATCCTTGCTGTGGAGACTTGTAGGAAACTTTGACAGGTCAAAGATGAATATTTGATGATAATTTTTACTTTTCACACCGTTTTAAAAATGAAAACAGTTCAGTATACTGTACACTTAACTTCAAATTTTATTATAATTGTATTTCATATAATAATGTCATTTTTACTTGTTATATCAAATGTGATAATTGCTAGTTCATTTAAAATATCAAAATATGCTCCTCATACACTTACCCTAATTTAAATGAAATAACGATGTCATAATATTGTGAGATTTACACCATTATGGAAACAATAGAGAATGAATCAACATTCTCTGTGATCGATTCGCGCTTGGGTAACGTTAGCATTTTTCGACAAGGCAGCACAAAGCCGAGTGTTTTTCCTCCTCTGGGTGGAAACGTGTCATATGGCTTCACATATTTGTCGTGTTTCCGAAATATTTTAGTTTTATTCTACAAAGCTTATAACTAGTATGGCTCTTGTCCACCTCCTTTCCCCCTTCAACTTCACAGAAGCCAAAATATTTCCACACGTCAGCTTTTAACGAGGAGGGTGTTTGGATTTCGCGCTCAGCCTTCGCGTCTCTGTTATGTGCACACGCCACAGACGGTCCGGGCACTGCACTTCCGCGCTTCAGAGTTCCGTCTTTTGCGTTCCGTCAATATTACGTTATTATAAATATATATCTAAAAAAAAAACAATTTTTTTTTGAAAATCGATTTTTGACATTTGTGAATCGATTCAGAATCGTCTACGTCCGCATCGCGATGCATCTAAGAATCGATTTTTTCCCCCACCCCTAATGAATAGTTGAAATAAAGTCGTTATTTTAGTTTTTTTTGCGCACGAAAAGTATTCTTGCAATTGATAAACTTAAGATTGAGCCACTGTAGTCACTTGGACTATTTTAACAATGTCTTTAATAACTTTTCGGGGCTGGCAAGTTTCAATCCCTTAGAAGCCTATGCAGGAGTGATCCAGCTCTCAGATCCAGGCTTCCGTCTCCTTTTCTCTCGCCCCGTCTATCCATACCCCCAGGTGCCGCGGCCACCGTGACCAGATTTTTTTTGGCATCTGTCGACATTGGATCTTTTATAAACACAGGTTATAATTTATTAACACTGTTAAATATATATTTTTAGCAAATCTCAAATGAATATACCATTTTCATACTGTACATAAACGTAATGTTGTGCTGCCTAAATTACCTTTTAGCATTTAAAATTAGTTTTTAGTGTTTTATTTTTCATTTATTAGACAAAAAACAGTAGCATTGTAATATTGGCCATTTATCAGGTATTGGCCATATAAAGAAAGATAATTGTAATACCAACAAATCCCTAAATTTTACCACTAGCACATTTTAGTTAAAATCCAGCTGGGGTCACACTTTAGTTTAGGGTCAAATTCTCACTATTAACTAACTATTACTACAACGTTTGCCTCAATAAACTCCTAATTACTGTTATTTGGTGATTAAGGGATGTAGAATATGGTCATGCAGAATAAGGCATTAATATGTGCTTTATAAGTACTAATAAGCAGCCAGTATCTTAGTAATATGTGTGCTAATAAGCAACCAGTTAAAAGTGAGAATTGGACCCTAAAGTGTTAATAGTGTTAGTAATATAAATATCTTGTTCTTTCCTATATGATGTTCTGTAATGATTGGTTGAGTAGCAACAGTAACAGTAAGAGATAGTGAAGGGTCAACTTGGCTTGGTTTTAATTAATTTACTACGCTTTCTCATCAATAATATATGGCAAAAGCGAACAGCAAAAGAACATGCAAGTGAACTGAGATGAAAAAGACGTTAAAAGAAGCAGGAAAAACCTCCCATGTGGACACTCCACTCTGCTCCATTAATTCAACAGCATCGTACCTACTGAAAGCATGGAGAAAAGAGGGTTGGCGTGGTTGAGAAAGACAGATGTACTGCTTTCTATGCTGAAAAGCATAAATCTGATTTAATCTAGCATTTACACAACTATACTCTGTGTCCAGCCAAGCTGTTTTTGCCATTTTGCACTTCCACAGCAAGAGATGTCACATGTGGAAACCGTGCCAAATCAGCCCCCCACACCAAATCACGGCACCTTGATGGGGTTTGATTTAAAGGCAAAGGTCCTGAATCTGGGCAGTTTTGCAGTGTCCCACACCCACAACTTCCTTACCCCTCCTTTCCTATATTCACTTCATCCAGAGCATTACTCACGATGATAAATCACCCCAACGTGAATGACTTATGTGAAGCTGGGAGGCGGGGGCACTGAGACACTGTGAAAGTGATAGTCTTGTGGATATACATAGTCCCTAACACCACCTCGAGGAGCAGCAAAGGGGATCGTATTTGCAACCGACTGCAAAAGGACAGTAAATATATGACATGATAGATATTATTTATCCTTCGTCTCTCCCGAGTTTCTCTGGGTTGTAAAGCCGTGCGAATGGCAGCCTCTCTTCGGGGATTGGAGCTTATAAACATACTTTTTTCAGCCACAGGTGGTAATGAGCCACAAGAGGGAACTTATATGAGGTTTAGGATGTGGGATAGAGGGAATTATGTTATTCTAGCACATCCTAAAGCCTCACGCTCTCCCAACATTGTCTCCAATGTAAAATTTCATGCCTGTCGAGTGGCGCCCTTATTTCAGCAGAATCGTACGAGGGACTCCTGAGATACCTGCTCCAATGCCTCGCCATACACGCACCCCTCGGCCACCCTTATAAACCTGACTGTAAAAATTAGTAAGGCATAACGCTGGCTCCCTCATTGGGTGAGGAGAAATTTGTGTCGTTTTCTCGTCTGTTATCCTATCATCCTTTGAGCTTTGGGTTCAGCGAAGCATAAGAGTTCACACGAGTCCTTTGTTCATTACTTAAAGGGATATTTTAACCAAAAATGGATATTCTGTCATCATATTCTCACCCTCATGTCGTTCAACACCTATCTTTATTCAGTGGAGCACAGAAAAACATATTTTGAAAAGTTTTGGACCCCTTTGACTTTCATTGTATGGTCAAAAACAGTTCTTCAAAAGAACTTCTTTTATGTTCACTCTCAAAAATAAAAGAACTTTTTCTCAGCAATGCCGTAGAATCATTCTGGGTTTCACAATGAACCTTTCAGTAAACAATTCTTAAAAGAACCATTTTTTTGTTAGTGTGCAGAAAATTTTGTGAAAAAACCTTTTGTGCAATGGGAAGTTTCCATGGATGTTCTTTATGGAACCATAGATGCCAATAAATAACATTTATTTTTTAAATATGTTCCATAGAACAAAGATAGTTTGGAGCAACATGTGGGTGATTAAAAAATGAGTTTTCATTTTTGGATGAACTATGCCTTTAGGTTTACTTGAAGAAACAAAGTACCAATTTTATGATGGATATCAGATACAAAAACGTAAAAATGACAAATATACATCAGCTATTCTATTTAGCTTGAAAGAGACCTTTCGGGTGGAATAAACATGTTTGGAAGCCCGTCAGAAGAGACACTGGAGCCATCCAAGAACTGTAAGGAAGACAAGTAAATGCCAAAGTTGTGTTTAGAAGTGTACCTTTGACCTTTCCCCGTTTCTCACTGTGAATGACAGAATGAGATTCATGAGGTAAGGTACATTTGCTTGAGCTCTTCCCACAGTTTTTGACCCAGGCTTTGGCTTATAGGCCGAGAAAGTATAGTTTATTTGGATGATCCTCTTGTATCTAAAATCCTGCCATGCTATTTGAAAAACTGCTCCAGCACGTCTTAACGGACAGAAGGCATATTCATGTCACAGTGAGCGAGTACTTTTTAAGAAAAGATAACTTATTGTTCAACATCAAAGATGTCACAGAACCAATGCCATCTCAAGCACACTGACAATCTTCATGTAACTGGTTAGATTACGTAATGCAAATGTCTGCTGCAGTTTTGCTGGAGAGATGTTTCTTATTGTGTCTGGTATTGATACTGACTCGAGATCAAGATCCTGGCTTCGTGAGTTTTTATCCATGCATGTCCACCCATCATTACTCTCACAGCCGTCCAAACTAGCGACTGCTCGGTCGTTCAAGCTACCTACAACCCAACAGCCATCCAATACAGCAGAACCTAAAGCATGGCCTGTAAGAGCCAGCTGGTTTCAGACAAAAGCTTTCACCACCTGGTCAGATCCTCGGCTACGCTTTTACTTTCAGATCCGATGGCTTCTCCGCTTGGTGAAATTCCCAAGAGCCTGGCAGAATGAGTGAGATTCCTCCACCGACATCTGCTACAGTTATCCTTGGCAATCAGCTCTGGCTAGACATTCCTTTATTGTTACTCCTTTGTTCAGCTCTTTGGAGAGAAAATAAAGATATTAGAGACATAAGAGTAAGAGGCTAACGGTGAGCCGAGACCTGTCTGATTCCATTCCTGCATTTCAGGTGAAATCAACATGTTTTGCAAGATGAATATTTGCGCATTCACATGTCATTACTGAATGTAGGATTGTGGGGTTTCAAAAACATCCCCTAGTTTGCTTGCAACCAAGAAAGCAAGGCGTAGAAGAACAAGTCTTGGGATCTAACCGGCTAAACATCTTAAAATGTGCTGTTGAAAAGAAGTCTCAGCCTCCTCCTGCTGTTGGTAAAACAAATGTCCCTCCCATACAGTGTTATTCTTATCCAAGCCAAACTGTTAAAATAATTGACTCGCAATCATTTTTCAGTTTGTCATGGCGAAGGCGAGACTTCGATTTAACGGCTCACTTAAATGACAATGTTGACTTGTTTTTATCCAAGAGCTGCTGGGTTATCCCCTTCTCGACTGCCAATCTGTATTCTTCAGTTCACCAATGATGATGTCTGAAAGCTTTGCAGTGGTCTTACATTAACTTAAAAATACACAATTATGAGAACTTAAATGGGAATAATGAATAAATTTGTTGCTGGATTGAGATGTTTTTACACTTTGAGTTTTCGCTTCTTTGTTTGATTCCTGTATTTCATACTTCGTTTCATCCTTTTCCCAGCATAACACCCAAGACGTACCCAATTGTCCAGACCAAACTCTCACACTTGAGTTGAACTAATGCAAGTAGAACCGAGCAAACATACTGTAGGCTTTCATCAGTTCAACTCGAACCTAACAAGGAGCCTCTCAGAAAACAAACTTGTGGCTCTAAACGTTATTCACACACAAAAATGGCAATATTAGTTAGAATGAGACAAATCACCATATGACAACATAAATACATTACATGTCGAGTTTTCCCTCTCTAGCAATGCTCCATCACTTCAATTACTGGAGAATCCAGCTACCACAGGCCTCATTACTTTGCCATGAACAACTAGCTGCTGCTCACAGAAGGGCAAAGACTTCAACCTGTAAATATGCACTACTAATGAGACGTAACATTACTGCTGTAACCAGTGATTTTCCATTTTTACTCCACTTCAAACTTTATATAACACTCATGATAAAACACAAAAGTACTACTAATCATATATCACTCTATTTATTGTCTTTCGCTGCCACAAAAAGTTCAACATCCAGTAAATTTAAATGGTGTGGTTTCTTGCATTTTTTAGTTTGATACGCTGAAAAAAAATGTCTTACTAAATGCGTTTTAATGACCTTCTTGTGAATGATTCATTCATGGATTTTCTTTGTTTTGACCTAGTTTCTAATCAAAATGTCATAACTCGATCTTTCGGAGAAACGAATTCTCTCTGGTGATGTCGTATTTATTCATTTAGTCTGCATAAACCCGACCCTTTCTTACATTTTTTTTCTTTTTCAATAAACCTAATCACTTAGACATAATATGGCAAAATATGTCGCTATTCGTTTATATCGAAACTTTAAAACAAAGCTTAAACGTGCTGCGTAACACGAGAATGAACCTCATTGGTTCTTGCTGAAGCTCAAAGTGATGCGTAACACGAGAATGAACCTCATTGGTTCTCGCTGAAGCTCAAAGTGATGCGTAACACGAGAATGAACCTCATTGGTTCTTGTTGAAGCTCAAATGTGATGCGTAGCATGAGAATGAACCTCATTGTTTCTCGCACATTAAGCGAACATGCTTGGGCTTCCTTTTACCACAACTGGTGTGTGAGTTGATGAATGTTTATATGTGAATAAAAACCTAAATCCAATCTATTTATCATACAAAGCGATCGAGACTCTTCAGAAAATTTGGTTTAAACTATTCAATTCATGTGAATGGATTTCTGTTATGAGAACAGCGAATCTTCTTACACATTTGGCTCTCATCTCACTGTTTGACCTACAGCACAAGCTGAAGACAACGAGGGAATCGTGTTAACGCTTATTATCGCACACTGCTGGAAGTGACATCATTCTCAGGCTTTAATAGAGACATAAGTGCAGGTTATAGATTCAGAGAGAATCACACGGATGTGACTTGATGGACTTTGGGGGTCAGAAGGCTGGAAACTTAGCAGTCTGTAAAAGTCCCGAAAATGATGGGTTTGCCATGTCAGTGATTATTACCTCGCAAGATAGTCTGGTGTAAATCTCTCAGCTTTGGCTGATGTCTCACTCAGGCTTGTTGAGGTTTTCTGGAATGAATATTGGACAATTCAAACTATTATTAACCTTTATGTTTTAATAACTCAAAACAACAAACTTACAATAACATATATGTATTTTTTTGTAATAATTACTATAATAAAATAGGTAACACTTTATTTTACAGTCTCCCTGTTACATATGTTACATGTACTTATTAAATTATGCATAATTACATGCAACTAACCCTAATCCTGCCTAACGCTAGAGTAAGTACATGTTGTTAAAAATATTACTCAGTACTTAAATATGTAATTACACTGTAACATAAAGAGTAAAATAAAGTGTAACCATAAAATATTTCATATTATTGAAATAGTATTCTTACTATATTATTATTTTTTATGGTAACACTTTATTTTAAAGTGTCCTTGTTACATATGTTACATGCACTTACTGTAATAATAACAGTAAATTATGCATAATTACATGCAACTAACCCGAAACCAAACCCCAATCCTTACCCTATGGTAAGTATTATGTTATTACTCGTTACTTAATGTGTAATTACACTGCAACAAGGACACCTTAAAATAAAGTGTAACCTTTTTCTTTTTCACACATAAATCATGGAGGTTTCTGGGAATGTACAGTCAATCTCATCATAACTTGAGGGTTAATTTCATATAGAGTTTTCTTTTACAAAAGCTGTTCTTCAGTATTAGGTTGTTTTCATGTGAGGGAGAAGCATAACAACTTTTGCCAGTCTTGTCTTTTGGTTAATATCACATCCCTCTTCTTCTAACCTATAGAGGGCACTGTAGCTCTACAGAAGAGACCGTTTTGAGCCCTGATGCACAGTGATATGTCTATTGAGGGAAAGTGTGTCTTAGCACGTCCAGAGCAGGAAAGGGTGAATTAGAAAGTGTAATTAAAATGTATTGACACCATATGTCCTCCGCCTCTCTCAGCATTTGGACTGTGTGGAGGTGTTTAACCTGTAATTACAGACAGACCGCCTCCAGACTGATTTATATAACCACACACACACACACACACACACGCACACGCACGTGCACAAGTGTTGTAACACACAAGTGTCAGGCACTATAGACAGGTGTCTGATTGATCTGGATTTAGTTCTATAAAAGTACTTGACAAGTAAAAAATATTTCAGGTTCATGATTCATTTAAGAATGATTGACAGCATCTGTGGCATGCATGATGGCATAATGTACCACACTATGACTAATTATGTTTAAAAAAAAAGATGAAGGTTACAGTAAGACACTTAGAATGAAAGTAATCCGTAAACGGTCAAATACTTGTTTCGATAGTATAGCCACAAAATGTAAACAATATGCATTTTAACACGATTCTAGAGTGAAGAAAACGGCTTACTAACCTTTTCTGTGTAATCAATTTTACTTTAATGACATCAACACGCATAAACCCTACATGAATATTACGACAGCTTTACAGATCAAATAATACACAACTTTTAATGGACGTAATGTAAATGATTTGATAAATTATAAGCTCCACATTTTAGCTTTTAAATCCTCTAAAAATTGGCCACATTTACTTTTAATGTCACTACTTGATATTTTATAAAATGAGGTATGAATCAAAAACCGGAAATATTCCTTTGAAATATTGTGTCTATATCCACTGCACTGCTCAGTAAGGCCCATGTGTTCGACGCATTCGCTATGTGTTTTGTCTTATGACATCATGTCTACACACCTGTTTTATACGTGTACAACATAAAGCATGAGGATGTGGATGGGTCACTGTATATTTGTTAATTGCCCTCTTTTTCAAATATTTATCCGTTTCTCTCTTGTAGTATTAACAATTCACAGATGTTGTGTATCACTCCTACGCTGAAACACTATCTTTTCACATTCATTCTTACTTCGAGACAGGTCAACTTTCAACTTCTCGTTTAGACGGAGGCCGAGTAAACAGTGCGCTCTCATTTGCATCATTAAAGAAGAAGAATCAGCCTCGTCTGAGTATAATTTCTCATAAACGGCTGCTCAGATTTGATTTTTTCGACTATATTGGGCACAAATGTCCCGTGAAAAAAACTTGCTTGTGGGAAAATGGCGTAACGCAACATAAAGTGTAGCTGAAAACTTTTATATCGACATCAGGTATTAATTAGCAACTTTTCTCTCGCTTATATACCATTAACAGCTTTTACGCACACACTCTCCTCACAGTCCGGTTTTCTAATACTGACAGGAGTTCAGAGGTCATCAAAACACTGTGACACTGTATTATGATGTCATCACACACCCTCTGGGACAATGACATAAACAAACGGGTTGTTAGCGTCTGATATGGGACTTAAAATAAACACCAAAGTCATCCAATACAGCTCAAATCTGCAGGCAAACATGATTAAACTGTTTTGAGGGTAGCCAAACTTTGGCCCACACAGTAACTTGGCAGTTCCACAAGGGATTTTAAAGGGTAACAGTGTAGGCAGATCAGTATAAGGAACATTACTGCCTGTCTAAATATTAAAAGCAGTCAGCTTGAGTCGCAGACAGATATACAGAGAGATTATTTGACCCCTGGACTTGTTTATGAAAGTCAGACAAAATAAGCGGAGGAGTGCAATCTCTCAGGCTGCGAGTCTGGCTCACGGGGGACCGGCTGTGTGGGTGGACTCAAACTCACCGTATCCCATAATCCTTTACCAGGCCCATGAGGAAGTGTGGAGAAATGCAAAGAACAGAGATGTGTAAAACATGAGTTAACAAGTACGCAATCTGTTGAGATTTGGCACAGTGCAAACATGAGGAGATATTACCCTCGCAAGAACGAGTCATGCGGCGATGCAAAGCATATCAATGTATTTTTGCCTCTAAAAATAAGTCTTTTATTTTTCATTTTAAAAATGTCATTTCATTTTATTTTTGCCTCTAAAAATAAGTATTTTATTTTTCAGTGTGCATCAGAAATCATTTTAGAAAAAAATATTTTCATTGTTTAAAGAAATAATAAGTATTCTTTGTATAGACTTAATTCTATTATTATCTCTTTTTTAATTATTAAAGTAAGGTGAGTAGGGTAATACTTTTTTTATTAATATAGATATCACTTGATTAATCACAGTATAACAATACAAGTGTCTTATATTAAGTTTTCTGAAAGGTTATGCTTAAAAAAGCAAATGAGCCATTTGCTAATTAAATATGCACTGGTTTGCATACATTTCCAGAACAGAAATCTGAACATTGGACCAAGCTAGGATCAAAATTCTTGTTGAATTTTGTTGATATATATCAAAACTTTTTTTCTTTTTCTTTATCATATACCATAAATCAGAGAATATCACTAGCCAGAAAAAAACATTTCACCATTTTTTTTAGGGGGAAAAAAGTCAGGCAAATGATCTGAACAAACCCTCTTTAAAAATCCTTTAAAAATAGATATGAGTAAAAAGGTAAAGTTTGGTGTATGTAAGTGCTTCTGACTCAGAAAAACTATTTACCTTTAAACATATTTGGAATCAGATGCAAATAGACAAAATAAACACTTAAATGTGTATTTTAAATGTTTTATTTTCACTAGTTATGGAAGCAAAATCTCAAAATTGACCACTGCATGAAAAAAAACAATGGTTTTGCCTGTAGGTTCATGTCTTAATTTAAAATTAAAATAAAATAAAAATTATTCCAGCAAGAGAACTGAACCTGGGTCATTTTACACTCTTACCCAACCTGGAGACATAAGTAAATACAAATATTATATATATATATATATATATATATATATATATATGTATATATATATATATATATATATATATATATATATATATATATATATATATATATATATATATATATATATATATATACATATATATATATATATACATATATATATATATATATATATATACATATATATATATATATATATACATATATATATATATATATATACATATATATATATATATATATATATATATATATATATATATATATATATATATATATATATATATATATATATATATATATATATATATATATATATATATATATATATATGGTGGTGGTCACACTTTAGTTTGGGGAACACATATTCATTATTAACTACTATTTTTGCCTCAATAAACTCCTAATTACTGCTTATTAATAGTTAGTAAGGTAGTTGTAAAGTTTAGGTATTGGGTGATTAAGGGTTGCAGAATAAGGCATTAATATGTGCTTTATAAGTACTAATAAACATCCAATATCTTAGTTATGCATGCTAATAAGCAACAAGTAAATAGTGAGAATTGGACCTTAAACTAAAGTGTTACCAGGTAGGTTTATATGTTTGTGAAGCTTTCATTTCATTGCTTTTTCTTAATTGAAACAAACATTATTCATTTCATTGTACAACACCTCTGACACAGTTTGACCTTATCGTGAAACAGTTTTTCGGTCACTCATAACCAGTCACCTTGACAAGGGCATAACCCCGTTGGAGTGTAATGATTGTTGTCAGGCTTTCTGTCCTGTCAGCATGTAATCTGCCACGCGGCAGCAAGCTCTCCTCCTCCCCGGACTCTTCCAGGTGTGTTTGGTTCTCTCCGTGTCCTCGGGCCGATAGGGTCGGTTATGCTGACCTGTGCAGCTGTAGAGCCAGTGAATGCTGGATTTGTGACATCAGCGCTAAGCCCTTTCAATTAGCACTCGCCCTGTCATCACACACTCTCTGATCCTCCTTTCACACAGCTGGCGTATGCCTTACATGTGCAACACACAGGTGGAAGCTTCGGCCAGGTGTTCACGGACAGGTTTAAGGGAATATTCGGGTTCAGTGAGCTCAATCAACAGCATGACTAAAAAATACCTTAGATCAACAAATATCTGGGTTACAGTAAGTCATTTAGGGGTCAATCCGTAAGGATTTCAATAGTATAGCCACAATGTGCACAAGGTGCATGTTAACTCTTTCCCCGCCAGCATTTTTTAAAAAGTTGCCAGCCACCACCAGCATTTTTGATAATTTCCACAAAATATTTATGGCCCACATAATATTTTGTTGTATGAATATCTGACCATGTAATATATCAAAAGCCTCTGCTTTTAAACAATTTTTTTTTTTATGTGGATAGGTTTCATAAAAAAGCAACATTTTGTGCAAAAAGCTGAGAAGTTTTGTCAAAGACTACATCTGGATGGGATTCAGAATGAAAACACAGATGGAGTAAATCGAGTCCATCAACACACTCAAAGCTTCACAGTCTTACAGCTCGTCCTGGTCGACAGTTCATTCACTAACAGGCAGTTTTAATTTATATGCTGTTTAATGTTGATGATCGGGTTATTTTACATATGCATCAGCATATATTTCTGCTTCTTCTTCACATGTGTTTTGATCAGGAGATTATGTACTCTTTCAGAAGTTGCGTAATAGCCCCCCCTATTGTATAAGAGTGAAAACACGGAAAGCCGATACTGCACTTAAACCTTATACTAAAAATCACTTACTAGCATTTTCTGTGAAAAGTAAAATCCAATTTTACAACTTTGTTGATGATTAAACAGATAATTTACTGTTGATAATTAATGATGATTTAAACAGCTGAGAAGCTCAAAAAATGCACATGTTTTAACAAAAGAATTAATGTAAGTGCTTTTGTAAAATGATGAGCCTCACATTTCTGCTTTAAAAGTCTAAATTTTTTGCTCCTTTTTAAAAGAAAATGAGGGACAGCATTATGCCGATTGATATCATACAGTATATTAAATGTGGAATATTCCTTTAAAGTGCCCTATTATACTATTTTAAAGATTCCTAAGTTGTTTTGGAGTTTCCTACAATAGGGTTACATTCATCCAAGGTAAAAAAAAACACTTTAATTTTCTCATTATATACATTTCAAAAACAGTTAGATCTGGTCTCTCTAAACCTCTCCTTTCCGAGAGCCAACTCTGCTCTGATTGGTCAGATGACCCAGTCTCTTGTGATTGGTCGACTGTTTACAGCGCTTGTCGGAAACCAAACATCCATTAGCATATCTGAATTTCAGCTCCGGAGGCTTCCATAGCACATGTGTATGCAGTGATACGAACACTAACGGTGGCGTCGGTTTTACCGTATCAATCTCATCAAAGTGGATTTGCTTTGTCAGCAGAAATCAGCGTCTTCTCGACATGATCAACATGAACCAAACTCTTCCAGTCTCAGATAAACTACAGTGTTTGAGGGCGGAGCTAAGAGACGCTGTTCAGCCAATCAAGACCATACACTGGCATTATGCAAATTTGTTACAAACCTAGCTTGGTTCCTGCAATATAGGCCTATCCATTTATCTGCACTTCCATCTTTTAAACATTGCAGACCTTTTACATTCACAAACAGCAACATGAAAGTAATACCGGAAAAGCATAATAGGTGCACTTTAAAAGAAAGGCTTCATGGAAATGGCTTAAAAGTGCACTGTGTAATATTTCGGAGGATCTGTTGACAGAAATGCATTATAAACATATGTTTTCAGTGGTGTATAAAGATCATACATAGTGAACCGTTATGTTTTTATTAGCTTAGAATGAGCGATTTCTGTCTACATACACCCCGGGTTTCCATACATTTAAATGTTACATTGAAACCGACATGTTTCTACAGTGGCCCTAAACGGACAAACTACTACAGAGCGCGTTTCATCACTATCTTGTTCTTCTTGCAAAGAAGCTAGCTAAAGTCAGCGAATAAAACACTGACACAATGATGAATAAGTAACAATAATATTCGCAATAACATATCGTTTTACTGAATAATTAAGTAAACAAAATTTGTTTATTTATCTTTGTAAAGAAACCTCATTGCTTAGCCTAACTGGCTACTCTCTGCTGTCTCAGACGACGACATCACTTCCTATCGGCCACCGTAACTTCTGCTGGTTGCAATTCGCAACCTCACCACTAGATGCCGCTGAAATTTACACACTGCACCTTTAATACAACATGACCACAGAAACTGATATTATCACATGTAAAGTGTTGTTGTTTATGTGGCGAACTTGAAATAATTATATCAGTTGTAGATCGTTCTTCCATTTGTCCTCAGATCTTCAGAGTTTAGACTGCCAAAGCACTCATCATCTTTTTTCAAGCCTGTCGGTTATGGAGATTCAATACACCTCGACTAAACCTTTAAAAGGCAAAGAAAAAAACCCTTTACCTGCCGGTCTGGGGCTGACATCAGTTGAAGAAATGGCTCTTTGCCCGCTAACCCTTCTGGCTCGCTTCCACAGACACAGCAACGGCGGCCAAGATCTTCAGGGCCCCTGTGAGCAGGAGGGGCCAAAGAGACAAAAAACACGGCCAATTAGTATCTCTCTGGCAGAGAGTAAGAGGCAGCTGTGGTGCACAAGCACCCAAACACTGCGATAAAGACTTATATCGTCTCACGCTGGGAGTCTGCACTGGTTTACTAGTATATAAGGAGGCTGTCACTGTAGGAAGATGCATGCAGACAATTTGTTTTGCTATTCCCTAGCGCTTCAGCTTGGAGAGTACATGAAAGTACATGGAGAATAGAGGCATTCGCAGGATATATGAGGAGCCATGTATTACAGTCATTTAGACTGGGTTGTTCTGCATGGAAAACGTCAAGAGCTCTGTGAGAATGCTATAGGATCAAACCAGCAGAGAGCCTGTTTTTGTCTAGAACATTCAATTTATCAGTCCCCATCTGTGAGATTTCTTTTGTTTCCTGAAAATGAGCAAAGGCACAGAAATAATGCATGTGTGCTTTTAGAAACTGGTCTGCAGTTTGTTTTATTTCACATGTATCTTCATGCCACATCCTCCTGCCAGAGGAACAATGTTTTTGATGGCAACCAGAGAAACAAAGAGTAACAGGAAACAGGCAAGTCTTATAATATGGATGAAAAGTAAAACACCATTTGGCTCAAAACAGACAAATAACACGGATGTGAGGCTTTTAGGTTTAGGTTTATACCTAAAATTGTATGCATTATTATTCAGGTTTTCAACAATTTTAATCATATTCTCAGGTCACATAATCAGTCCTGCCTAGTGAATGCAGGATCGCTGTAAAAATACAGACCGGAAGACAAAAGACAACAAGCGCAGCGCTGAAAAGGGGCGGGGCTACATAAGGTCTATAGACCAGGGGCCGGTTGCACCAGCTGTGCGTAAGTTACAACTTAGCCTAGTTTTGATGTAAATGGGAACTAATGGCGCTTTTCCACTGCATGGTACGGTACGGTTCGGTTCGGTACGGCACGCTTTGGCGCTTTTCACACTGCATGGTATGGAACGGCTCGGCTCTGTACAGCTCAAAATGGCGCTTTTCCACTGCATGGTACGGTACGGTACGGCTCGCTTTAAATGGTACCACCTCTGTTGAGGTTCCAAGCGTACCGTACCGATACTAAAATGTGACGTGAAAACACTGCAGATCACTGATTGGTCAAACAGACAGAATTGTCACTACCAGCGTCATTGTATTTGTGAGACATCAAACCCGCTGGATTTAAATAGTAACAGCCACCGCTGTAGCACCTGTTTTAAAACTACTTGCTTGACTTGCTTGAAGAAAAAAAACTTCCAAAGAAGAATTAGCTGAATCGTGGTCAGTGGACGAGAAGTGCAGACATTCCTCTTGCTGGTTGCCGAGGAGCGGATAAACTATAACGATCAGTCATAATCCCACCCACTTTGAAGCAGTACTAGCTGTAGTGGAAAAGCAAACGAGCTAAAGCGAACCGAGCCGTGCCGTGCCGAGTCGCACCATGCAGTGGAAAAGCGAAGTGAGCCGAACCGTGACGCGCTGAGCCGAGCCGAACCGTACTGAGCCGTAACGAGCAGTGGAAAAGCGCCATTAGTTACAACTTACGAACTACTAAATATTTTTACGTTGCACCATTAAACTTAGTTTAAACTTAATTCTACGTTTCAACTAAATATTTACGGCAGCCTCCGATCAGGAGTAACGGTTAAAATATCAGACAGACTAAACTGCATCAATAAGCTCTTCTTTTACCTGACAGACTTCAATTCTTTAGACATACACTGTATATGATAATGCTGACATTTACACTCGCTTACATTTTAAGAGAGAGAACATTATGTGAAAAGATAACTTTGTTACCGGCTCTTTAACACCAACCCATCCTAAACAGCGCCGCTGTGTGCATCGGTCCATGTTGTGCATGTCAAATATCAGTCATAATCCATAAACGTACTAATATCTTATGTTTTTTGTATCAGTATTTATTTATTGATCCTTATTTCATTTCAAATACAGTTTCTGAATGTTATTTACATATAAAAACACTTATGTTATACATGATCAAGTATCGTATTTAATGGAAACTTATTTTTACCGTTAGTAACGTGAGGCAAAAGTTGTTCGAATGAAGGATAAACTGAAATTCACGGCAATTCAACACAACTTCTGCTCACGTATTTGAAGGCTGCTACTGGTTCATCGAGGCTAAACGTCATATTATGCGACTACGCATTACTTTACGGAGAGCTTACGACCTACTGGCTACGTTCTGCCTTACGAACAAATGGTGCAACGGAATATAGTACAGAGTTAAGCCTGGCTCACACTACAGGAGTTTTAGGCCGATTTATGGCCGATTTATGCCCGATTTCCCCCTCCCGAGAATCGGAGAAAATATCTTGTCGAGGACCTCGATCGGTTCCGATGTTCGGCGCAGATTATCTGGTAATGTGAGGCGTTCACGGATCGAATCTTGCACCTCCCGATCTGCTCTCACACAAATCGGGCTCGCCCCTTAGTTACAAACTAGCTAGTAGTTACTAAGCCTCTAGTGTGGACTTTACGTTCCAATTTAAGAAAGAACTTACGAGCGGCTGGTGCAACCCTACCCTGATAACTTTGAACGAACATTCTAATAATGATTCTGGAAGAATGTTTGTTCGTAACTTTGAGAGAACCTTGTCAGAACGTTCTCTGTCAGCTGGGAAATAGCCATTATTGAACCTAAAACACAAAAATACTTAACGGCACCAACACAGACAAATCTGTATTTACCTACTGATATTTGAAGTCTGTGCATTTTGGCAGATGCTTTTTAAAGTACCTTAAACTGCATTCAAAGTATTTCATCTGTATTTTATTCTCTGGGAATCGAACCCATGACCTTGACTATGGCATAATGAACGCATTACTGTATTATTTCCTCTCTGCACCTCCATCATTGTATACTTTCCATATATTTATTGTGTGCTGAGTGCTGGCTGACTGAGCGCTCTGCAGTTTTACCTCGGGAGCAGCTCAAGAAGTCAGATTCTCGTAAGTGCAAAGCGACTTGGCAAATAAAAATGCCATTCTGATTCAATGTACTTTCCACTGGGCCTTGTGACTCATCAATACCAAGAGAAGAAGCTTTTGAGTTGGTTTGGCAACAGTTTAATTTATGAACATTTAATTAATTGTGAAGGGTAGTCCAGACAAAATATTACATTATTAATTTTTTCCTCAAGTTCTCTTCGGAATTGCATAAGATTTCATCTTATCTGTCGGTACACCTGTCTTAACTGATTGCAAAATGTCTGCAAGAATTGGCATATCAGAAAGTATCATTGTATTTGTATTGCTATGGTTATACGCATCTTTTAGTGTGTGACGAACATGAAAAATTCCATTCCTAATGGAAGATGATGCAAAACCAAAACCTCTCTCTGCAAATATAACCTTCTCGTTCTTGTTATTGTAAAGGAAGTATTGCAATGGCACATTAATTGTAAATTTACTTAAACTTGTTTGTGCAAATGGGGATTTTGAATAAAAAGCCAGCTCCGCATTTGATTCTTATCTCACACATGTTCATTTGACTCCAGTTCAGCGGTATGGCTGTAGACACGTAATCATACGGTGACTCAGCCTCTATGGACATTTACCACAGTAATTTAGTACAGCTTCAGGTCGTTGACTACATCAGCCGGTCCGTCTGCAGCGGCCATCACCCTGATCAACATATAACAGGCTTTACGGTTTCAGCAAGAACTGTAACCCAGCTTCTTTTGTTTTTGTAATCAATTTACAGAATGATAAAGCACCACTCACTGATTTTTAATGGTAAAACCTGAACAACAAATTGAATTGTTGCAGACGTGAACAGAAGAGATCTTGATTTGAAATGTGACTTTAGGGCCAAGAACAGTGATTACTCATTGAGTCATTTCCTACGGCCCTGCCTCTTGACAGAAGCCTTTAAGAGCAACCCGATGAGAGTTTGATTACGCAGTAATCTCTGATTTAGCATGGAAAGGGTGGCTGGCTGTATGCCAAGTACATGTGATCATGTAAACAGATGCATATCGGTACATATAACTCCCATATAGTGCACATACAAACTCTCTGCAGGTTATAGACATGGATGTGGGTGAAAAAGCGACATTTACCCAGCTTGGTCAGAGTGATGGCATCAGCTTTGGCAGCCACACAATGTTGATCCTTATACTTTCAAAAGGAGTAATTATTATGGATATGAAAGAATATGCATATGCAAGTGTGAACAGAATGTAATGTTTTCAGACTTAATTGCATGATATTTACAATTAAATGAAAATGTATTACAGTTTACATTTACATTAAATACAATCAGTTTTATGTGTTTTATGACCCACTTAAGCATATCTTATATGTAATTTCATAATTAATTCAATTGCCTTTGATTAAAGTGTATTGTTGAATATGCTAATGAGCATTAATGGTAAAATAGGCCTATACCTATAATGTATTTTCTCTTGAATCTCATCTTTTATGTCATATATTTAAATATATTTGTAATTTCACATTTGTAAAGACGAAGTTGCGATTAACTTTAAATGTAATATATTAAATGACACACTACAGTTATAATTATACTTTACATGTGCTTTATGTTAGTCAACACATGAAGACGTGTGCTACATGACAAAAGATGATTAAAACATAATGATTTAAAAAGTACTTTAAAGTTAAAATTAGTTGAGAATTGGACATTATAAAGTGCTATTTTTAAGTGATCTTTTATTTCATTAATGTTATATTCTCTACAAGTAGAGTTTTTACTTTTAAGATTTGAAAAAAAGCACAATCAAAGCGTACTTCTTTTTGGTTAATGCCACCTCTGCTTTCAGCTGCCAGGAGTCCTTCAGAAAACATGCCAACTTTATCTTGAAACCAAAGATATCTTAAAAAAACAATAACATTGGCATCCTTTTGGATGGAAAACTCTCCAGGTCACTCGTGTGCATCACATACTGTAAGTGTAGACACTTGAATGCACGTTCACAGATATATAGCGTAGAACCGAGGATCTGATTTGTCCTAAACAAATAGATTGTGGATTGATGGATTGTGGCAAATGTTTCCAGGAAGATGGGCCTGGTGCTTATTGGTCCAAATACGCCAACATTAACATTAACCAAACTTTTTGAGCAAGAAGAATACACGTCTGCCAGCAATCCTCTAGTCTAACAGGGAGAGCAGAACAGAAAGAAGGAAACGCAACACTGAAATGGTAGATTGAATGTTACTGTCTGCCATTTGTTCCGCACTACAAATTGTCCAATATACTGGAATGCGCACAATAAATCATTCACGTATCATATTTCACAGCAGCTTTACATCCTGTTACAAGGCCAAACAACACAGGTCTTCTCCTCCAGAGGCTGTTTAAGGTCATGGAAACGGCTGCCATACAGTGCTAATTAATTGTGAACTATAGTTTATTTCACCCGGTCATCATGTTGTCTTGGTGAATGAGGTAAATTTAGTTTGAACACACACTGTGTTTATTGTGATGTGCTGGAAATCATCATTAATTCTTTAAGAGTCTTGTTAGCGTTAATGCGCGTACAAGAATATCACGTTTTATTGACATCTGTTTACATTGATTGCCACGGAGATTAGATCATGCCTGATATAATGGCCAAGTATAATGAAACTGGTTCTTATTCAGAACAACGTTTGCTTCTGTTAACGGAAAGTGATCCCAGCATTATTCAGCACCAAACATAGAGCATGACCAATGCGATTCCTGAGCTAATGATTCACATGAACCTGTTCGTTATAGTGAATCAAATCACATTCTTGAGTGAATGACTCCTTTGAGCCGGTTCTTTTAGTGCAGAGGTGCCCATACTTCATGCAATGATGAGCCAAATACATGACTTGATTGAGGACCGTGGCGTGGGTCAAAAGTAAAAGTTGCTTTATGTCAAACTGTTATTCTAAATTTTATTTATTTCATTTATTATTTCATAATTTTTAAACAATAAGCAATCTTCTTAACTAATCTGTTTTTATTTTCAAAGTTTCATAGTACTATGAAACTTCATTGCTGTTTTGGTAACACTTTAGTTTAGGGTCCAATTCTCACTATGAACTAGTTGCTTATTAGCATGCATATTAGGATAATGGCTGTTTATTAGTACTTATAAAGCACATATTAATGCCTTAACCTGCATGATCATATTCTACATCCCTTAATCACCCAATACCTAAACTTAACAACTAACTTCCTAAATATTAATAAGCAGTAATTTGGCACTTATTGAGGCAAAAGTCGCAGTTAATAGTCAGTTAATAGTGAGAATTGGACCCAAATCTAAAGTGTGACTGCTGTTTTTAATGATGAATGATAAATTAATCCACAAATATTGTAATTTATAATATGCAAATATGCAAAATAAATTTGTATTTCATGTGACTTCATCTAGGCTACTTAAGTCTATTACTAATATGGGAATAATAACCATCTTTAAATAAAGGATAATAATTAAACCAACAACTAAATGGCGTTTATTACATGGAATTCTATAATACGTGATTCTGATTGTTCAGACATATTAACAGTTGTTCATGGCAATCGTTTCATACAAACGCAACTGGTGCCAACTTGCATTTCATTTATTAATTGCACAATAAAAAGACATCAAAGAACTTCAGTATTAATATTACTGTAAGATTGTTGCACCCTGTCAGGTTTTATTTTGTTACTAATTGTACATTAGTTTTTACATGACAGTGTATGTTCTCCAAATATCCCCGTTAGAGCGCTCTGAATCTTGACTCAGTCATATATATTTAACTACTGTAAGTTCAGAGAAATTAAAACAATTATTCTTACATTTTATCTAGAATTATTCACAGTATTTTGAAGTCCAATATTGTGCATATTAATTGCCACAATAAACAGTATTACAGAATACCGGCACATGTCTATTTCAATGGCATGTTTTTACAGGCTATATTTTTCCCTGATATTATAGCCAACTTTGGCCTGCAGGCCCAAAAACTAACAGCGTGACCAGTGAAGTCTGACTATCATGAGCCAGTTTTCTTTGTGAATCAACAGCAGTGAAGGATGAAAAAGTCTGATTGCTGAGTTAAAGACTCATGAGTCGGTACTTTGTAGTGAATCATAAACACTTATGAATCACTTTGAGCAGTCTTTGTTTCAATATGACTAACTTACTGAACACAAGTCATTAATATTGTAAGCCAAGAACTGATTTAAGCCTTTAAATTAGTTGTTCATATAATGTGTAGTTAAAAATACACATTAAGAGTTTTGTCAGCTGTATTTTATGAAAATAAAGGAATTAATTAAATATGTTTCCAGATTATTCTTTTAAAATTTTCTTCCTTGTTTTACATGAATTTCCGCATTGGCAGCAGAATTGCATTTCTGTGTTCCAAACATTTCTACCTCAAATTCAAAAGAATTGTTAATAGAACTGTTAAGGAAGCAGAATTGTTTAGATGAATCAAAACCAAGCGAGAAATTCCTTATGATTCCAATCCCTTCATTTACCATGGCAACGCTCAGTGTATGCAAGATAAACCAAGAGAATTTGTAGCAATATACCTGACAGCGTTTGGTCCATTGCACTCACAAAAAAGTGAGCTTTAATCTCCAGACCACAAACTACTTGCCAAAACCTTGATCTGACTTATTTTCCATTTTACAAAGACGGGGCCAATGTGTGCTGCGTTTCAGAACTCGATCTGTAAGTGCTCCCACTTTACCAATAATGTTACATTCATGACAGATTTTGAGTTTAATATTCAGGCACTCGAGGAGTTAATCCATGTGTTTAGAAAAAGCATATACACATTAACATTGTTAAACTTTAGTAATTCAAATGATCCCCTTGAGAGACAAGGGAATTTTAAATGCAAAACAGAACAAAACAAAACAAAACAAAACACAGAACAGAAAAACAAACAAATAAAACAAAACAAAAAACTGCTCGGTTTATTTAGTTAATTATTAATATTTATTATATTGTATTAAATTTATCATTATTATTATATAAATGTAGATTGAATTTTTCAGCATCATTACGTTAGTAATGTGACACTGAAGAAATGATGCTGAAAATTCAGCTTTGATCACAGGAATTAATTACATTTTAAAAATATATTCACGAATAAACTGTTATTTTAAATCATTGTTCAGAGAGAAGCATATTCCATTTACATATATTAAATATATATTGCAGTTTCCAGTTTTTCCATATGTGTCCATATTTGTTAATTTTATTATATATATTCTACACAATTCTAAACAATATTTTTAATGACTCCAGAGAGGCAGGACCTCGGTTTAACGTCTCATCCGAAGGACGAGATATTAATTCATATTTGTTGTAGACTGTAATTGGGTGGCCTGGGCCCGGGGGTCGGTTAGGGTTAAGTTTATGCTTAGGTGGCCCCTATACCATCTGAAATGGCCCTAGATTTGTAGGCAGCTCTCTAGGTTTTGGAACAGAGCCATTGTCATAAATGAGGTATTTTACATACTTCTACATTCAGTCATCAATGTTGACATTATGTTTTGAGGCAAATGCTTCCAAAATGCAGTATTTAATGGAGAGGTCATACAGTACATAGCTGCCATAACAATAGCTGTGTTTTACCTTTGATGCCATTGTGTCTGGATTTTCATCAGCAAGTAAACAATGCCGTTATTTTACATTGCATCACCAATCAGCTTGTATTTATACAGTCAATACAAGCATCATGAGTCATTTGTTTCTACCATCTGGCTTTCATTATTGGGTTTTGGTCCAAATATCTCAAGCTGGATCAGATATATTCACCAGTGTTTATTTTAGCATGTTTTATTAATATAATCGTATAAGGTATTTGGACATTAATCCCACAATCTATTTATTTTGATATTCAGATGAGATTTCATGAGCTACACAGGCGTGTTCGAAGTGTTTTGCTTTTGGCAGAAGGCATTTCAGCTTCGCCATGGTTGTTTTTCAGTCTTTGTCATCATGAACTCTTACTTTTAGGGGTAATGTTTCAACTTTACTAGAATCTTGCCTCTTCATCAGGAAATGGCCCACTCACCGTTTACCTCAAAAAATGATCTCAGCCTCATGGTCATTTTGCACAGGCACTCCACGTCGGGTCCTGAGATTGGATATACTGGCATTTTGACAGACCGCTGTGATACACTATATTTGGTATTTTGTCCTGCAGGTGATGTGATTTATTCTGGAGCGTAAAGAAAGTGCTCCCCCAAATAAGACGAAAAGTCAAATTCACTTAAGTCCAGCGGTTCGGGCAACGTGCATTGAATTAACAGAAACTCGTTTCATTCTAGTGTTTCAGTCACTTTTGCCTTCGTACTGCTTAGTGTCTGGGTTCAGTTTCAAATGATATGCAGCTGTCTAATAGGGAGAATGAGAAGTTAGCATTTTCTTGACAATGTGCGGCATCTTCGAAACCCCTGGCGGATTTTGATAACAGACGTTGTAGACTTAGAGAGCTGACTTTACAGGAATCCATTATGCTCTTTGGCCAGAGATACGAGGTGTTCACTTACATGACATACTGTATGTGCATGCTAATAACAGGAAATATTAGGAATGTTTACATACTTATAAGAAGTGGTGGGGGTAACAAGTAACCCAGCTAACAAAAATATGTTCTAAGAATATTTCGCTAACATTTCCATTAAGTTATGAAAACATTATTTCAGAATTTTCTCTGAATGCATTTTTTTAATATACTTTGGTTATGTATGGGAATGTTAAAAGTCCCCCTGTAGTCAATAAGTTTACCCTTAAACTCATCTTTGATCACCAAAACGACTTATTTAAACATTTTACCTTGAAAAAATAAATTGTCATGCCTTAAAATGGCTTGAATGTAACTCTACACTCTTGCCTCATTTAGTATACGTGGTTCTATGAATATGCAAATGAGCCCCGCCTCCAGTCACTCACTCAGCTCAGAGATCCACTCGTTGACGATCACACGTTGATCTGATTGGTTACAAGGTAGTTTGTGAGGTCAGAAACACCAGCGATTTCAAACCGTGTTTTTGAGACTGTCTTTGGTTCACTGCAGTTTTAAGGAGAAAATACTCAGCAATGCTGTCGACTTATGAATTTACACATGGTTTGTCTTAAAGCATATTAAAAACACCACATAGAAATATAAACAACATTAAAAGCAGGATTTTCACCACAGGGGGACTTTAATGGAACATTGCATTTTATCATCTTGCAGACATTATGGAAACATTACTTTTGAATGTTCTCTGAACAAGTAGTAACATTTAAAAGATATCAGACAAATGTGCAGCTAAAAGTTTTAGGAAAAACATGCAAATGATGTTTTTGTGCTAACATTATGAGAACCAGATAACTTTGAACAAATGTTTTATCACGTTACTGGAAAAGGATTTACTCATAACTTTGAGAAAACCTTAACAGAACGTTAGCTGGGAACTAATAATCAAATTTTTTTAAATTGAGATTTATACATCATCTGAAAGCTGAATAAATAAGCTTGTTAGGACAACATTTGGCAGAGATACAACAATTTGAGAATCTGGTTCTGCTTTCACTCACAAAAATAAAAGTTTTATATATTAACGGTAGGAAATCTACAAAATATCTTCATGGAACATGATCTTGACTTAATATCCTAATGATTTTTGGCATAAAAGAAAAATCGATAATTTTGACCCACAATGTATTGTTGGCTAGTGCCACAAATATACTCATGCGACTTGTGACTGGTTTTGTGGTCCAGGGTCACATTTGTTACATAAATCAGATAATTGATAAGCATATTCATAATTTCTAAATTAAAATTAAATTTGATATTTTCTGGTGCAACTAACATATCATATCATAACTGATATCAGACACTCACAACTGTGAGTAAGTCACTTTAAATATCAAATAATTGAATCACATGCAATTCAAGTTTAGTTTCAGGATGTAAAATTCATGATTTTATTTTTGTACAATCAGTTTTGTAAAATAACTTTTAACCTATAAAAAACGTTTGAAAAAGGATGATTGAGGCATTTACACTTACACGTATTCAATGTGTAAGGAAATGAGTGATGCAATTACCTTTAAAAGTACCTTTAAATAAGCTTCCCCAGCCCTTTATTTAAAGATTGAATATTTCTAAAGAGTTTAGTGACACAGATTATCACGAAGCAGCAAGAGCTAACTTCTCCAAAACTCTCTGTGCTCTAACCATTCCCATACTGTTTCACATAATGCACTTCTTTGATTGACAGGGCGTTTGACCCGAGCCAGCGATATTTTATGGCTCTTATGGCTGAGCGCTTTTCTGCTCTGCATTATTCCTCTCATTCTGATCTCATTGCGAGGTAAACCTCATACACTGCCATTGTGATTTATTCTGAAACACAGAAAACTCCCCTTAATGGCCATGTAGGCTGTAAAGATGACAGTCAGTTTAGCGTTGTTTTATTGGCACAGGAGAGTGTGTTAGCAGGCCTCGGACTCAGTATTTCACTTTAATTTCCTGTCCCGGGACAGTGGTGGGCTCGGCAGGGCACGAGCTGGGTTGTTATTACTGTAGTCACTCAGACCGACACACCGGGAGATGAGCGGAGAAGAGAGGGAAATGTTTAAAACTATAGCTGACACAGTAAGGGTGAGAAAGCAACACAAAATTACCGGGGTCAGACTGTAAATCTCTCATCTCTAGAGAGATTTCACATTGTGGCTTTAAAAAGAAGTTACATAAGGTAAAATATGTTGTGCACGAGTGGCTGAATCACTTGATATTACTGATAACACCCTGCAGTGAGAGATTTAAAAGCATGCAAGTCAATTTTGAAAAAATAAATAGTTCAACTTTTCAGTTGAAACTAGCGGATCGATGTCGGTTTTAAAATAATGCACCAATCAGATGAATCTGCCGAGAGTGTATTGAGTGTTTATATTAGCAATGGAGTATGGGAGTTAATTCACCTATAAATGTGCCTTCTGTTTTATTCCCTTGCGCTCTGTATAGCTATTTTTGTAACTTGTGTTAATGGCCCCTTGAAGGAGATTACACAAAATATATATATATATATATGGGTTTACAGTAAGGTGACCAGTTTACTGAAATGGAAACCTGGGGACATTTCCAAGTTCAGTGGTCAAAAAATAATTGAAACCTCACTGTTTATTGTCTATGAATTACAAGAGCTAAGAGGACAATACCTTCTTGTATGTTTTTGTTTTTTAATTGTTGTTTGTTCGATTATTAATAATTATTATGATGTTTGGGGGTCAAACTGACCCAAACTGGTTCACCAAAAATCAAAGTGCAAAACAATCCCACACCTTGTTCAGGCCTTGTCATATAGTACAGTATTTCTTTGATTTAAAATGTTACTAGTGACCTTAAAACTGTTAAAGGTGTCTCATGGTTATTGACGATAATTGACCTTTTTCACAGCAGCGCCATCTTGGATTTAATGTGTTTTTTAGATTGTTCTGCTGACAAAACACTGCAAAACTATCTTTCCAAGACGTTTCAGTAGACAAAAAACTCCCGACAATATGAGTTGTGGAAAATAAGAAGTGATCTAGGAGCTTTATACAGCTTTTTACAGTGGATGCCATTGGAAACATGTTAAGTCTGTCCCTCACAGCCTCGCTTTCATATCTATCATGGCGCTGCTCTGAATAAGTGTTTTTTTTTTTTTTTTACTTTCAAAATTACAAAATTATTAAAATTGTCTATAGAGATAGTCTAATAGACTATAGAGTGGTGCAGGTATGATGTCACTTTGTAGGCCAAAACACAGAAACGAGTTAGCATTTTTAGCTGTTCCGGTTCCATCGTCCTGAAGTCAATGGGTTTTTTGAATGGGTTTTTCGGTTAAATGGCTGAAATAAGGTCTGTGGTGAACACATGCTCAAGACACTTTCATGTTTTATTCTATGACATAAAATATATCAGTATTACCCCACTTATGATTTCTTGAAAAGGTGGTTGCAAACAAGTGGTGAAATGGGACTACGGAGGCTGTCGAGGAGATAAAACGTCATCATGCCGAACAGGTAGACTCCGCATTTACTGCCTCGATATGCTTATAATTGTGCTCTTATGAACTATTCTAACTAAATATTTTTTTATATAAAAACTGAAAGAGTTGTCAAAAGCTTAGTTCCCTTTCGAAGGGAACTCAACAATACGTCATCGACGCTATGGGGAACGCCTCAGGCATGACAGGTGTCTGAAATCAAGTATCAACTCACAGCAATCATGTTGACCGGCGACAGCCCGTGCTTCATCAGAGCACGCAACCTGGATGTATAAAAAGGGCGCCTTGAGACCGTGACAACATCCTTTTCGTCTTCAGGGACTGTTCTTGTCTGTTTGAAGAGTTCAACAAAGCAAATATGAAGCGTACAGAGAAGAGGGGAGTAAATTCCTTCCGCAAGTGTGCCGACCCGTGTCCCAGATACTTGACACCGGAGGACTCACACGATCTGTGCGTTTTCTGCCTGGGAGAAGAGCACGCGCGGGAAGTTCTCGAGGGAGCTTCCTGCGCAAACTGTGAGAGTTTTTCTCTAAGAACTCTCCACTCTCATCTGTCCCACTTCTCGAGGGAAGTGGGGGCGGCATCTGAACCCCGCGGTGTTGGTCCCGCTCGGGCTGAGGCTCAGCGGCGCGTGAGCTCGTGGGGCTCTCAGATGGAGCTGGCAGATCAGCTGGAGAGGGGCGTTAACCTCGCGGATGATCTGCCAGCTGACGAGGGTGAGTTACAGATCGATGTTGAAGAGGTTCTTTCTCTTTCAGATGGATCTGTAACTGGTTCTCTTCGGGCCGGGCAGGAGTTGGCTGCTGATGATGTCAGTCTGGTTGAGACTGAACCATCTCAGCCCTCCTGCCCAGTGTACGCTGAGTTGGTGGATGTTATGGGGCGCGCCACCAACAGATTACAGCTACAGTGGAGGCGCGTCCGGGAGGAACCTGCTCGTGGCATTTTGGACGATCGGTTCCTCCCTTCCCATAAACCACCAGCCCGGACGAGCCTTCCATTTCTTCCTGATCTCCACTCTGAGATCGAGAAGGCATGGAAGAACCCGTTCTCTGCGCGTCTTCATCTGCATCAGCGGAATAATTTCGCTGCTGTGGATGGGGCCGCGGAGCACGGGTATGTGTCGATGCCACCAGTGGACGAGACGTTGGCCAACTATCTCGCCTCTGGTCGGTCTTCTTCACTAGGAGCTCCGTCCCTGCCATCCAAGCCGCTTAAGACTACATCACGCTTGAATGGCAGAGCGTACACAGCAGCAGGTCAGGCAGGAGCGGTTCTGCACACCCTCGCGGTCCTTCAGGCCTACCAGGCCGACCTGCTGCGGGACCTCGATCAGGGGGCCGGTCTGTCCCCTGACGCGGTCGCAGAGCTGCGCCGCACCACGGATTTGTCTCTCCGGGCCACCAAACAGTCTGCTGCCTCCATCGGTCGTTCAATGGCGGCTATGGTGGCCACCGAGAGGCATCTGTGGCTCAACCAGGCTGACATCGGGGAGAAAGAAAAAACCTTTCTCCTCGATTCGCCGGTTTCGCCTTCCGAACTTTTCGGACCTTCCATCGACACGGTGGTCGATAAGTTCAGGGAGGCGAGGGCGCGCTCTACGGCGTTTAAGAGCTGCATACCGCGCAGGTCCTCGGCCCAGCCCAGGCAGGCGGGAGGGCCTGGTCCGTCGTGGTCTGAGGATCACAGACAGACCCAGAAGGCCAGTGTCGCTTCCCGCGCGCCCCCTCCTCCTAGCAGAGGGAGCAGGGCGCGCAGGAGGCGTAACTCCCGCGGGAGGCACGATCTCAGGGAGGTGATCCAGAGCAAACGTTCTCAGACCAAACGTTAACCTCCCTGGATCTTGTCTCCTATCCACCATCGCTCCCAGGCTCCTCCTACATCAGGCCTGGGGCGGGGCCCATGATGAGCTCATGAATTCTCTGATGGCCCGCTTCAGCTTGGTTGATAGGAGCGCCTTACCTTTACTTGTGAAACAGTAAAAAAAAAAAAAAAGAAGAAAGAAAAGAAAGAGGGGGTTACTGAGAGGTTTTTATGCTGAGTGAAAATGTTCTTTTGCGCAAATAACATTTTTCTCTTCTTTTTCAGAACTCGCCTCCTGTACAGAGCCGGGGACATGTTTGGTAGCAAGGTTGTGAATCTAGCTCCCACATACTGTGGTCGCCAGGTTACAGGCCTCGCCAGGCCTTCCGGGCTATGAGCTTCCACATGTCAGGTTACAGGCCTTACCCGGCCTTCCTGAATGTGAGCTCCCACATACTGTGGTTGTCAGGTTGTAGGCCTCACCCGGCCTCCCTGAACGTGAGCTCCCACACACTGTGGTCGCCAGGTTACAGGCCTCATCTGGCCTTCCTGGTTATGAGCTCCCACACACTGTGGTCGCCAGGTTACAGGCCTCATCTGGCCTTCCTGGTTATGAGCTCCCACACACTGTGGTCGCCAGGTGACAGGCCCCAGCCGGCCTTCCTGGTTATGAGCTCCCACATATTGTGGTCGCCAGGTTACAGGTCCCACCGGCCTTCCTGGTGATGGGCTTCTACATGTCAAGTTGCAGGCCTCTCCCGGCCTCCCTGAATGTGAGCTCCCACATACTGTGGTGTCAGGTTGCAGGCCTCACCCGGCCTCCCTGAACGTGAGCTCCCACACACTGTGGTTGTCAGGTTGTAGGCCTCACCCGGCCTCGCTGAGTGTGAGCTCCCACATGCTGTGGTCGCCAGGTTACAGGCCTCATCCGGCCTTCCTGGTTATGAGCTCCCACACACTGTGGTCGCCAGGTTATAGGCCTCATCTTGCCTTCCTGGTTATGAGCTCCCACACACTGTGGTCGCCAGGTGACAGGCCCTAGCCGGCCTTCCTGGTTATGAGCTCCTACATATTGTGGTCGCCAGGTCACAGGCCTCACCGGCCTTCCTGGTGATGGGCTTCTACATGTCAGGTTGCAGGCCTCTCCCGGCCTCCCTGAATGTGAGCTCCCACATACTGTGGTCGACAGGTTACAGGCCTCACCCGGCCTTCCTGAGTGTGGGCTCCCACATACTGTGGTTGCCGGGTTACAGGCCTCACCGGCCTTCCTGGCGATGGGCTCTGACATGTCAGGTCACAGGCCTCACACGGCCTCCCTGAATTTGAGCTCCCAGATACTGTGGCCCCGGCACATTCTGTGGCAGGTGACAGGCCCCAGCCGGCCTTCCTGGTTATGGGTTCCCACACACTGTGGTCACCAGGTTTTAGGCCTCTTAGGCCTTCCTGGGTGTGAGCTCCCACATGCTGTGGTCGCCAGGTTACAGGCCTCACCCGACCTGCCTGGTTATGAGCTCCCAAATATTGTGGTCGCCAGGTTACAGGCCTCACCAGGCCTTCCTGAATGTGAGCTCCCACACACCGTGGTCGCCAGGTTACAGGCCTCACCCGGCCTTCCTAATATGAGCTCCCACATACTGTGGTTGCAGGTTACAGGCCTCACCCGGCCTTCCTGGTTATGGGCTCCCACATATTTGGCCTATGACTATCAGGTGACAGGCCTCATCTGGCCTTCCTGATCATGGGCAAAATGCAGGCCTCAAAACCGGCCTCCTGAATTTAGAGTGATGAAGTACATGCACATTTACTGCATCTATTTTCTTTGTACGCTCCGTACCTTCTTAAACCCATACTTATGGTAAGTCACACGACGAAACGTCTTGTGTACTTTCTAAAATCCATTTTTTATGGAAAGGGTCGTGCGCTGTACGCTTCAGTCCCATCCTATGTGGCTAGACCCCGGTCTTTCACCTTGGGTCCCACTCTAGATGCGTCCTGTCGTCGAAGTATGCTACGACAGACGCCTTTCTCTACCTAACTTCCACTTTTTGATCCAGGCCTTCCTGGACACAGAATGGCTAAGTTCATGCACTTTCGTTTCATGTACTTTCTAAAATCCATATTTATGGCCTTTCTGGAAGTAGCCCCACATGGTGTGGTTGTCAGGTTACAGGCCTCACCAGGCCTTCCTGAAAGTAAGCTCCCACAGGTTGTGGTTGCCAGGTTTCGGGCCTCACCGGCCTTCCTGAGTATGAGCTCCCACCTACTGCTGTGGTCGCCAGGTTACAGGCCTCACCCGGCCTTCCTGAATATGAGCTCCCACATACTGTGGTCGCCAGGTTACAGGCCTCACCCGGCCCTCCTGAATGTGAGCTCCCACATACTGTGGTCGCCAGGTTACAGGCCTCACCCGGCCTTTCTGAATGTGAGCTCCCGCACATTTTTGACTATCAGGTTACAGGCCTCATCTGGCCTTCCTGGTCATGTCAAAACCATACTTATGGTAAGTCACATGATGGAACATCTTGTGTACTTTCTAAAATCAATTTTTATGGTAAGGGTCATGCGCTGTACGCTTCGGTCCCTTTCTATGTGGTCCAGACCCAAGTCTTTCACCTCGGGTCCCACTCCAGATGCATCTTGTCGTCAAAGTATGCTACGACAGACGCCTTTCTAGCTAACTTCCACATTCTGATCCAGGCCTTTTTCTTGACTCAGAATGGCTAAGTACATGCACTTTGTTTCATGTACTTTCTAATGTAGCCCCACGTGGTGTGGTTGTCAGGTTACAGGCCTTATCAGGCATTCCTGGTTATCCGGCCTTCCTGATATGAGCTCCCACATACTGTGGTCGCCAGGTTACAGGCCTCATAGGCCTTCCTGAGTATGAGTTTCCACATGCTGTGGTCGTCAGGTTTCAGGCCTCACCGGCCTTCCTGATATGAGCTCTCATGTACTGGAGCTCGCCACATAGGGGGTAATCAGGTCTTGGCCTCAGCAGACCTTCCTGGTTTTGATCCCTCTCTTACTCCCTCAGTGTTCAGAACGAGCACTGGGTAGACCCATGGATTGAGTGGACGACTTCCGTCTTTGCTTGAGGTTGAGTTACACTCTCCAGGTGGTCCCGTCTCTGTGATCCGGAACTGAATGGTTCTGCCAGCTTTGCAGGCCTTCAGTTTTGGATGCCTTTTCCAAGGCAGTTTCCAGAGGCTCTATCTTGGACAGACAGGCAATGGCCAGACTCTGCGTCTTAGTATAGATCACCAGGCCAGCCTGGTGGCATGTAAGAGGAATGCTCTCCTGAATAGTGACTGGCTGGGAGTCCCTTGAGCCCCCTAGCCACACTCCCTAGAAGGGACCCCTTCTATTAGGAAGTTGTGGTCCTAAGCCTTTGAGCTGGCCCAGATATACCTCCCATGAACTATGTTCTGGCAGTTTTCTCGGTTCATTAGCTTGGGCTATGACCGGTAGGGAGTGCTGTCACTGACAGCCCAACATGACCTAGGGTGAGTGGTTTTAGTGTCCTTTGTATTCTGGTTCTGACAGTTGTCACTGCCATTGGGCATGCACTCCCCTCAGTATGGCGGCGTGGGTATTTCGTTCCCCATAGCGTCGATGACGTATTGTTGAGTTCCCTTCGAAAGGGAACGTCTCAGGTTACGACTTTAACCTAGGTTCCCTGAGAACAGGGAACGAGACAATACGTCTCCCTGCCATACCTCGGGGCCTGCCTGCAACAGTCCCTTCAGACGATAGGATGTTGTCACGGTCTCAAGGCGCCCTTTTTATACATCCAGGTTGCGTGCTCTGATGAAGCACGGGCTGTCGCCGGTCAACATGATTGCTGTGAGTTGATACTTGATTTCAGACACCTGTCACGCCTGAGGCGTTCCCCATAGCGTCAATGACGTATTGTCTCGTTCCCTGTTCTCAGGGAACCTAGGTTACAGTCGTAACCTGAGACGTTATGGTGACGGTGTAGTTCGTTTTTAGCCTATCTTTAGCTTTTTACTTCTGGCGCATTTATACTTCAAAATTCATAAAAGTTGTGCTCATCTGTGAAAATGATCTTGATGGACAGTATAAGATCGTCCACACACCAGTGGATGATATTCTGTTTATTCTAAGCGCGTGCTTGACTGTCACTTTAAATGCTCGAGCTCATTATTGCAGGATTGATTCTGATTGGCTGTCAATTTTTTATCGTTCATCAGCTGGATAAAATTGTTCTGAAAGGGATTCCAACAATATCGTTTCTCTGTGTCATTATCGTTATAGCTGTGGTAGCCTATGAACTATATTCTTTAATATTGACAACGATTTTAAGAACTATCTTCAATCTTATTTTTATAGTTAACTTACCATCATTGGTGTGAATGGGCTTTTAGAGCACCCTGATGTAGGCATACAAAATCAAAACAAACTATCCGGACATGAAGACAAAAGATGATGTGTTTTACTGCTGATATTATGACTAATGCATTTTAAAGCCAGATACGCGCGATTCTGACAGGTAGGCTTAAAGGTGGGGTATGTACGGTGGCCGAGAGGTGCAAAACAAATCACAATTATAAAAACAAAATAACAAGTCAGAAAACACAACGACAATTCAGAAAACAAAATAACAATTCAGAAAACACAACGACAAATCTGAAAACAAATTAACAAGTCAGAAAACATAACAACAAATCTGAAAACAAATTAACAAGTCAGAAAACACAACGACAAGTCAGACAAAACGGAAAAGGTAGGTATATGTGGCGAATGTAATACTGATCGCTGATTGGACGAGACATCTGTCAATCAAGACATGCAGAAAGTACAGCAGACTGCGGCAGAAGAAAGATCGATTCGCGTGTGCATGTGTAAATATTAGAGCTGTCTATTTAACCGGCTAATTTAGTGAGATTATTATGGAGAACAAAACTTTTCAAATTAAAATCTTCCTACCACTATCTGGTTTGGTCAGACAAAATTATAATAGAACTCGATCTGGTAAAGTGGGAGAGTGGTGTGTTGGAAGAACAGCAGATTTAGCTTTTGACGCGAACAACCTGAGTTCGAGTCTCCCTCGAGCGACAAATTGTAATTAACAATATTAACTTCTTGTTTATTGATCTGTATAAAACCACATGTAGAAAAAACAAAAGCTCATGCAGGGGCATTGCCCCTATATTTGGAATTTTTAGGGCATTATAACTGCATTCTAATAGTGTTTATGTTTGTTTTTTGCAAAGTGAGGGACCTATTCGATAATGTCAGCTCACAGCCTCGCACATAATTAAAAAATTATCGCAGACGATACAGCTAATATTTACACATGCACACGCGAATCGATCTTTCTTCTGCCTGTATTATCTGCATGTCTTGATTGACAGATGTCTCGTCCAATCAGCGATCAGTATTCCATCCGCCACATATACCTACCTTTTCCGTTTTGTCCAACTTGTCGTTGTGTTTTCTGACTTGTTAATTTGTTTTCAGATTTGTTTTTGTGTTTTCTGATTTGTTAATTTGTTTTCAGATTTGTCATTGTGTTTTCTGAACTGTTATTTTGTTTTCTGAATTGTCGTTGTGTTTTCTGACTTGTTATTTTGTTTTTATAATTGTGATTTGTTATGCACTTCTCGGCCACCGTAGGTATGTGATTTGGAAAACGACCGACAGATTTAGAAAATACACAATTCAAATGGTCCTACCTTCTTTCCTCCAACGCTGGCCCTGACTCCACCCATTCGAAGAACATGGCCGCGCAATCATGCACGCGCGAAAACTCAGATGCGAGAGATTGTAATGACGATTTATTACTAATCATGGAACCGGCTTTACTGACGAGATGCGCATGCGTCACGAGCTTTGAGTATGCGCACGAAGGGGGTCACGCGCGCTGGGGGGAGGGGGGCGTGGTACGACCGTTTGATTGACGAACTTACTGTCCAATGATTCTAGGTGGTCTTGGAAATGATTGGCTGGAGTTTTTCGAGTCCTGCCCGTTCCACAGATGATTAAATTGCTTAATTTTCATTTCAGTGCTTCTAACTCAGTGGCTGTAAGTGGGTTATGAATAGGAAAAATTTACAAAAAAGAGAATCACATACCCCACCATTAATGTGTGTTGAGTGTGTGTGTGTGTGTGTGTGTGTGTGTGTGTGTGTGCGCGTGCGACCGAGAGAGAAAGCGGTGGAGAAGTCACGTGACTGGATGCATAATTATATACGGCATATATTTATCATATTTATAACTGTTACGAAGCGATGTGCACGCACAAGCGACGGAATCTGTAGTGATTGTGCATCCCGCATCCTGCTTAAAACTGCCTTTATGTCGAAGTGATATTGCCAGCAAAGTTAATGAACGCCCCCCCAATTTTTCCAATGGCCACTCCGGGCATGTGTAGTGTGTGTATCTGTCAAGAGAACTCGAAACCTCCAATAATTTTCAAGCTAAACTGTGTAGAACATACGTTTATGATGTAATATAATACATAATTTGCCTAGAGCGGCCATCGAGCTTGTGGCCTTGGCTATGATGTCGTCACAATATTCGCGTTCCATTATCATCATCATAATGCTCACACTCAAGCAGAATCTCTATGAGGGGTTTTATTAGGCTAGGAGTATTATTATCTGACACACGTGAATCTTCTGAGTGAAGACGCAACAGAGTGAGTTTCGTGTGACTAAAACACAACAGACTGCAGAATCTAAACACGGTGTGCAGGCTTTACAGTCTCCACAAAACTGTGCTTAGACTATGTCCAGATCTGCAGAAAGTCAAAGTCTTCACGCAATCTCCAGATTTGTGAATTATTCACCAGACATTGTCCACATCATCATCATCATCATCATCATCATCATCATCTTTGTCCCTCTCTGAGGACAGTGTACAGAGGCGGTTGGTTGGAGAGTTGTTGAGCTTTAGCAGCAAAAGCCTCGTACAACACCGAGTGGGGATGGAGTGGCTATAGATCGGATAGCCAAGATGAACAGAGCTGTTCCAGCAACCGGTGTGTGTCCAGGTCCAACAGCCTCCAAGGGATTCTTTGCCCTCCGCTGCCAGGTCAAGTTGCTGTCGAGCCAACGGAGGTTTCAAATGGTCTGGCTGCTCAGGGTGCCATGGAGGCTTGTCCTGGGAACAAGAGCTCAACAGGTGTGACTGAAATAAGGCAGGGTGGAGTAAAGTGTACCGATAGAGATTTTGCTGTTTCGTGCATAAGACTGCTTCAAGTTTTTAATAAGTTAAGGTCCGGTCAAATTTTCTTTCTGAAATTCTAAAAAAACAAGAAAATCCTGCACACTATCAATTGCAAACGAGTATCAAATTTTTATTAGCAACGTTTGGGTCTCCTGACCTTCATCAGGCATACACATTGATTGTTTCTGAAATTCTGAAATATTTTAGTTGGAGGTTCGTCTAATGACAAATTTACACTGCAACAATGGCACAGAACCACTTCTGAAGTGGCAATTAGGTTTTCTTTACACAGACTATTTAATGTTGCTCAGAGGTGGCATAAATGCATTTAAACAACAGTTGTAACTGCTTATTGTTATACAAGGGGCTTTTGGTGGGTCAGAGCAGGCATAATTTAGTCCGGCTTTTATGCTGCATTGTGTCTTTACACAGAATTTTGAGCAGGCACAGAGCAGCCTTAACATGTTTTTTTTAGTAAATTTGTACTAGGTGGTGAGTAAAATTGTACTCAGTAAATTTGCCATTCATTTTTGTTTCAGAACATTCAAAAGTAAATTTCCCTTAATTTTAGCAAAATTATAAAATGGAATGTTCCCTTAACATTAGTATAACCAAGGAAAAAAAACATTTTAAAACAAAAAAACTGGATGTTTCGAAAAAAACTTGCATTACTTTGGATTTGTAACATTACAGATACGAATTTAACCGTAAAATGTAAGTTCAGTCATTAGATCATTATATAATTTGAGGACATACGTTTCTTATAGTTGTGTATTCAATTGTTTTTCTTGGTTACAGAAAAACCTACAGAATGTAGGAAGAGGAAAGGATTGTGTTCTTTCCTCAAGCGTGTATGGAAGGCTATAAAGCATTCGCTCTGCTGCTGTTGCCACTGTAGTTCTGTGGCTGTTGTGGAGCCTTTTGTCCCTGCACCAGATCTGGACCCAAACCCGGTTCCTGGGCCATCATCATCTGTGCCCGATCACTCCGGCGTCAAGTCAAATAATGGTAACATTATTTTAAACAGTATTGTCTTGTATTTTACCTAAAAAATACCGTAAAGGGATAGTTCACCCAAAAAAGAAAATTCTGTCATCATTTACTCACCCTCAAGTTGCTTTCTTCCATTGAACACAAAAGAAGATATTTTAAGGAATGTTGGTAACCAGACAGTTGACGGTAGCTATTGACTTCATAGTATTTTCTTTCCCTACTGGCTACCATCAACTTTTTGATTGACAACATTCTTTAAAATATCTTCTTTTGTGTTCAACAGGAGAAAGAAACTCGTACAGGCTTGGAACAAACAACTTGAGGGTGAGTAAATGATGACTATTTTCATTTTTTTTCTATCCTGTTTTCAGATAATATTAGTATTATTTTCCCCATAATTAATATTATTTTCTTGACACAACCAGCACTGATATTTTGAATATAAAACAATGGATCTAGCAAGCTCATATATCTCTTATATGTCTCTGTTTGTTTTTCAGAGTCCCTCAAATCTTTCTTTAACGTGGAAAAGATGATTTGGCAGGGTGTACGAGGGAACGCGCAAATTTGATGGCAAAAAGGTAAATCTTAACAAATTGCACAAACATTTTGCTCTTGCATGCATCAAAACATATTTAAAACAATTTACAGGTGGTTTATTAATATATAGTGCAAGGTCAGGTGCTTGAATAATACTGTTACTGTTATTGAAAGTGTTTTTGTTTTTGCAGGTTGCCATCAAGCAGATGCGCAAGATTGACAACAATCGTTATCTTAATATTGTAAGTTAGCCAAAACCTGAATGTGTATTTAGTTGTTTAAGTGCTGATTACTGTAGTTAATAGACCTGTAGGAAGCATTAGTGTAAATGTAATAGACAAATAAGCCTAGAAGCATCAAATAATTTTGAGCTGAAAAGGCTCCGTTGAATGTACTGTATCTACAAAGATCAAAGAAAAAGATCAATACTTTTCTGTAGATTTTTACCCAACTAACCTTCTGTCTACTACTTTTCTCTAGCCTGGGCATCCCAAACCTCTCATTACAGAAGTGGCGCTGCTTCTAATGATGAAGCAAGAACCCAAAAGCCCCTACATCAGGGGTTCTCAAAGTCTATATTCAAAGTTCCAAATCTGAATTTGGGGGGGGGGGGGGGGGGGGGGATTGTTCGGTTTTTGTTGTCGGGCCGGGTGTGGTTGGATGGGGCTTACATGTGCTTCATGAGGCACACACGCACATTTGCACACACACGTAAGGTCTCTCGCTCTCTCCTTCTCTGCCGAGCACGCGCGCTACACGGTTTGGAGCTTGCGAGCTCTAGATTCCGGGAGATTTGAACTAATTTGCGGGCATCAGGGAGCTGCTATCAATATGTGGGAGACTCCTGGAACTTTCGGGAGACTTGGGATATCTGTGAACGCATACCTCTCTGTCCAATCATCTTTGAAAACTCTTTTTCTTCGTCAACTTTTCTTTTCCTGGACAATGACATCCTCCTCACTCATTCAAACGCTTACTGCGGTGAAGTGTCGCGCTGCGCCCGATTACGTCAAAAGTCATACGCTTACTGGATGTCATGGCAACTAAATCACGGAGAAAAACTTTAAATATCTCGCCTTCGTTTTAATTTCGGACCATCTCAAAAAAGACATAAAAAGATAAACAAATGATTTTAACATGCGTTTATCAAAGTAGGAAATCCACACTTTTAATCCCTTACACACAATTAGTGCTCTTGAAATACGAAATGGAGGCGGGTCCGGATTGAATTCCCTCTGGGTCCGGATCCGGACCGGAGTCCGGACTTTGAGAAGTACTGCCCTACATCATACAACTATATAACTGGTTTGAACACCCTCGAAAATTCACTCTTGTGATGGAGTATCCTGAACCCTGCGAGAGCTTGCTGGATTTCATCATTCATAACCCTCAAATGGATGAAACGACAGCATGGGTCATCATGCGACAGGCTGTGCTGGCAGTGCAACACTGCATTGATCGTGGCTTTTTTCATAATGACATTCATGCGCAGAATTTCCTGTTGAAGACAGACACGTTAGAGCTCAAGCTGATAGACTTTGGCTCTGGTCAGCTGCTTAGTAGAGATGGCTACGACAGCAACATATATGTTGGTATTGCTAACAGGATTACTGGATTACTGCCCACCTGAAGTTTACACACAACCTCGATTTCACGCCATCCCAGTAAATGTCTGGGCTCTAGGAGTGTTGTTGTATGAGATGGTGAACGCATGTTCTCCTTTTTGCAATGCAACGAAAATCACACAAGCCAAAATTACATTTAAGAACTCCAACTTATCCAAAGGTGAGTGAATAAATATTGATAACATTGACAAACACACACATAAAGCAAAAGCTCTGTACAGAAACAGATAAAGGTGAAGTATGTATGTTTATTTTTTTGTTAAAATACATTCTTTTAACCTAGCCTGACTACGACAGACTTTGTACTTCCGCTCAATTTCATTTCGCTTCTGTACTTAGTCTGAGACATCGACATGTCTCTCAGTTTTCCTCCGGCCTGAAAACAGCCGGCCAATCAACGAACAGAGGGCGGGCTGAGAGCCGTGACGTAGACGCTAAGCGCCGAGTTTAAAATTGGGGAAATCGAAAACGACCGCGGATACGGAGACACAGGACGCAATTCGCTCTGTTGTGGAGAAAATTCCTGGCATTTCCAAACTGAAGGCCGAACAAGAAGAGTGTTTGGTAAACATTTTGAATGGAAAGGCCGGCAAGGCGATAGTTGTGATTGTGTCCCCCTTGGTTGCACTCATAGAGGATCAGGTTAAGGAGGCAGCAAAACTCGGTCAGCCATGTTCACTCCGGTATTTCGCTTGATGGTTTCGTTTTCGCATCATACAGTACATGTGTTTACAGTGGAAGTTCGATGCGGCTGAGCTGGCGAATAACACACGTCATAACCAAACGTTATGTGATTGGCTTACGGGTAACCAATGATTTTATACTGCAGACAAGCGCCCCCCCCCCCCCCCGCGATAAAGAAAACACTTTTCAATGATGCCATTCTAGACTCTGTCTATGAAGCAAAGCGAAGTAGCAGAGTTTGGTATTACCAGGCTACTTTTAACCCAGTTGATTGTTCACTAACTACTATTAGTATGCCATCTAAGTGTTTATCTCCCCCAAAAGTGTAAACATTGAGCCTTCTGGGTGCCAGCTCAACATTTTTTAGCTCAACCTATCGCAAGAGTTTGGGGGCGTGGCTACTGTAGAAGGCGGAGCCTGAGGGTGTTTAGGACCATGGGGAAATAAATTCAGCTTCAGTTACAGAAGTGAAAGCCAAACTTGGTTGCATTTATACTGTAAAAGATTAAACGGGTCATGAAAATGTCAAAGGGAACAGAGCATTGTGATGCTACTCGCTACAAAGCATGCTTCAATACCATACAGCATCATCATGCACGGTCTGTTCCAGCCAATGTCTGTTCCAGAGCCAGTGCCTGTTCCAGCGCTAGAGCCAATGTTTGTGTCTGTTCTTGTGACTGTTATAGTTCTTGTGGCTGTTCCTGAGCCGGTGTCTGCTGTTCCTGAGCCGGTGTCTGCTCCGCCCTGGCCGCCCGAGGGGTCTTCACCGCCCTGGCCGCCCGAAGGGTCTTCACCGCCCTGGCCGCCCGAAGGGTCTTCACCGCCCTGGCCGCCCGAGGGGTCTTCACTGCCCTGGCCGCCCGAGGGGTCTTCACCGCCGTGGCCGCCCGAGGGGTCTTCACCGCCTGGTCCACCCTGGCCACCTGAACTGCCTTGCCCCCTGCACAGACTTGACCCTCCTTCCCTCCCCCAAGACCACCTCCGCTTCACCACCCTCCTGAACTATTCTGTTTTTTGTTTGTTTTTGTACTAAGGGGAGTCGGGAGCCGCCCATAGGGGAGGGGCTATGTCACAGTGTGGGTTTTGTGTCTTGTTCCTTGTTCTTGTCGGTCATGTGATTCCCTGTTTGCCATGTGTCTTGTTAATTGTCTGATCATTGTTCCCATGTGTTTCTGATTAGCCACGCCCCCTTGTTATCTTGTTTAGCTTGTTTGCCTGTCTATTTATACCTCTGTGTTTCAGTTGTGGTTTGTCGGTCGTTGTTGTTGCTTCAGTGTTCCTGTCCTGAGTTCCGTGTTCCGTTGTTTCACCTGTTATTTTATTAAATGAACTGCATTTGGATTCTCTCTCTGCTTCGTCCTTGCTGCATCATCACAGTTTGCAAGGTTTTTTGAAAATAGGCTTATTTTTTTATTTCGCTAGGTGCCACTAGTGGCACAGAACGTCTCAGGTTACGACTGTAACCTATGTTCCCTGAGAACAGGGAACGAGACAATACGTCAACGACGTTATGGGGAACGCCTCAGGCGTGACAGGTGTCTGAAATCACTATCAAATCACGTCAATCATATTGACCGGCGACAGCCCGTGAATCATTAGCGTGAATGAATAACGTGCGACCTGGAAGTATAAAGGGGCGCCTTGCACACATGACAAATCACCTTATCGTCTGAAGGGACTGTACGGTAGGCAAGCCCCGAGGCATGGCAGGGAGACGTATTGTCTCGTTCCCTGTTCTCAGGGAACATAGGTTACAGTCGTAACCTGAGACGTTCCCTTTCGAAGGGAACTCAACAATACGTCAACGACGTTATGGGGAACGATATACCAACTCCGCCATGCTAAGGGGAGTGCATGCCAAGTGGCAGTGACAACTGTCAGAACCAGCAACTTCAAATGAAACGCTAGAACCACTCACCCTCAGGTCACACTGGGCTGTTAGTGACAGCATTCCCTACGGTCATAGCCCAAGCTACAACCTCACAGAAAAACCTTCATAAACATGGTTAAATAAAAGGTCTACCTGGGCCGGCTCCGGGCCTGGAACCACAGCTTCCGATTAGAAGGGGTCCCTTCTAGGGAATGTGGCTAGGGAACCCGAAGGAACCCCAGCCAGTCACTATTCAGGGGAACGTACTCACCCCGAATGCCACCAGGACGGCCTGACCTGGCGTCAGTACATAGACACTAGTCTGGCCAAATCCTGTCTGTCTGAAGACAGAGCCTCTGGACAACAAAGCCTTAAGAAAGGCATCCAACCCGAGGGACTGCGAAGCTGGCAGTGAACCACTCGGCCCGGATCTCAGAGACGGGATATCCCGGAGAGTATGACTCAGCATAGTGCTTTCCAACCCTTGCTAGCGAGGGGAGTTTCTCTACTCGATCCACGGATCAACCCAGTGTCTGTGTTTCAAAACACTGAGGAGGCCTGTGAAGGCCTAAGGGCTGATCTAACTGGGAGGCCTCACGAGAGGCCTACGACCGTCTGACCAGACTCAGGAAGCCGCATGCTCATAGAGACCCTCGGTGAGGGGAGCACAGGTCTGCCTGGTAGGCAAACCAGGCTGTAGGCAGAAAAAGTTCCGGGAGGGAACCAATAGCAGAGAATGAACACTTTAGCGAGCCAGGGCGCAAGCTCGCCTTCAGCAGCTGCCTATTAAGGCTAGCTGAAACTGATAGCAAGAGACCACTAGCTTCATAAACCCAGCACCACTAGGGAACGTTACAGGGAGGCCCGGAGAGGCCTACTACCTGATAGCCAACGTAAGTGGGAATTCACCTTCAGAGAGGCCCGTGAGGCCTACTACCTGATAACCACAGTAAGTGGGGTGCTCACCTTCAGGGAGGCCCAGAGAGGCCTACTACCTGATAACCACAGTATGTGGGGTGTTCACCTTCAGAGAGGCCAAGAGAGGCCTACTACCTGATAACCACAGTACGTGGGAACTCACCTTCAGGGAGGCCCGGTGAGGCCTACTACCTGACCGTACTCATTCAAGGAGGCCTGGAGGAGCCTACTACCTGATAATCACAGCATGTGGGAACTCACCTTCAGGGAGGCCTGGTGAGGCCTACTACCTGACACCCAAAATATTTGGGCGCTCACATTCAGGGAGGCCCAGAGCGGCCTACTACCTGACAGCCACAATATTTGGGAGCTCACATTCAGGGAGGCCCAGAGAGGCCTACTACCTGATAGCCAACTTAAGTGGGAATTCGCCTTCAGGGCGGCCGGCTGAGGCCTACTACCTGATAACCATCTTAAGTGGGAATTCACCTTCAGGGAGGCCTGAGTGGCCTACTACCTGATAACCACTGTTAGCTTTGAGCCCTGAGTCCGGGTGATAGTATAAGGTGGCCTGCTAAGGCCAGCCAGCTGGGGACTCGCCTATCAGGGAGGCCTAGTCGGGCCTACTAGCTAATAGCAAGTCATATTCTGCTATAAAGTACACTGTTGGGAACCATACTACACAAGCATAATTTACTAATGGGCTTCCAGTAGCGCTATAAGGTATGTCCCACAATGTTGGGACTCACCTCCGAGGAGGCCTGTTTAAGGCCTACTACCCATCAGTGAGTCAACTGCCCGAACCACCAAGGCCAACCACGTAAAGTGAGCTGGCCTACAGTGCCCTCTAGGGGGCTGTCCAATCAAGGAGGCCTGCTGAGGCCTACTACCTAATGGCGCAGCCTTCGTTGGCAGCAAAGCTGTTTACGCAGCGCCTACAGCATCCTGGTGCCTAATCACATTGCCCATGGCAGTGTACTCCGCAAAAAAGCTAGCACCCTGAAAACAAGGGGAGTACAACATACGCCACTCTGCCTCAACGGAGGCCCCATTAGTCAGGGGCCTACCATCTATGCATGGGCGTCAGCTCAGGGCAATGCTCTGGCTTCAGGGGAGCGTACTTCGACCAAAGAAGAAGTGAAGCTTACTTCATACTCGACCCGAGCCATAGTGGTGCGAGGTAGGATAAACAGAACTGGGAGTGAAGTGCTCAGACCTACCCTGTATCACAGGGGGATACTCACACCTCACCCTGAGGTTACCAGGGTCCGGGCCTGCCAGCGGCTCTAGGGGTGACAGAAATTTATCTGTGGCCAACCTAGGGGAGTGGGGCTTGAATGAAAGCCATCCACCTACAACCTAGCGCTCGAGCAGTCGCTCAGCGAGGTGAGTGAAGCCTAAACTGGCGGCCTAAATCCGTAGGCCAGTTCTGCATGGCAGGGTCGGGCAGGAAACCCAGTCTTCTTCGTGAAGCGAAAGACGGCCTAACCCTGCTCAATAAAGACATATATACCACGGAGGCCTGTTTGAGGCCTACCATGTCCTTACAAACCATCCTCTGCACCATGCTGCATTACTCTAGTCACCCCAGAATGCAGAGAAGGGGGCGGGCCTTGGCCTAACGACTCCCATGGGAGGAGGCTGTTTATACAGGGATGCTAGAAACCTACATTCACAAAGTGAAGGTTCAGAGGAAGCAATGCTAAATTTTAGCAGAGCACTTCTATTATCCCTGGCACAGCCTAGGCCAGCTACAGAGGCGGCCCTGGTGAGGGCCAGCCTGCAGGCATAGATCTATCTGAGGGCTCGGAGGAGCCACAGCCTTACTAAAGAATATAGTCTGTATTATTCCATACAAAGGGCTGCATGATCGCTCAGCCTAATGAAAACCCAAACAGAGCTCAAGGGGCGAAATACTCAGGAAGAAGTCAAACGGACCCGTGGGCCGGACATAAGATCTATCTGAAGCTCTAGCGTCAGTCAACACTCTAAGTAAAAAATTCTAAGAGAGAGACCAACTACTCTACCCTGAGGTGGCTAACAGCCCGAAGGCTAACATAGTTATCGTTCTGGCCACCTAATGGGGAACTTCAGGGCCCTAATAATCCAGGAAACTTCTCTTACCTTATTACCTGATGACATAGCAAATGACATGACCCCATAGCTCTATACAGGGAACGAGGTCTGTAGAGAGATACATTTCGGAATTTTAATTCACAAAAATTGACTCTTGAAAAGACCAGACAGCTCACCTGCGGCGTGCGGAGTGAAGACTCGCCAGATAGTTCTTTATGAACCTGGGGTCCACCACTTTACATGCCTGAAAGAGGCGTTTCTACTAACCAAGCCTAGGCGGGCCATCGGAACATCGTTCTTATCATAGGCCCAGCGCCAGGCCTGATGTAATGCACGTCTGGGGAGTCAGAAGAGAGGAGAGGGCTGGATTTCTCTTTTTAATGAAGCCCTCCGGGGAGATTATCCATCAGCGACGCTGTATGCGCTTGTGCTGGATAACCTCCCTCAGATCCCTCTTCTAGCGGGAGTCACGCCTTTCCTGCGCCCTGTTCCTCCACAGAGGGGGCGCACGAGAGGCGACACTGGCTCTCTGGCCCTGTCTACGGTCCTCAGACCGTGAAGGGCCAGGCCCTCCCGCCTGCCTGGGCGTGGAACCGGATCTCAGCGGTATGCAGGTTTTTTCCTAAAAGCAGCTGAGCGCGCCTTCGCCTCCCTGAACTTCCCAAGCCCCGCCTCCACGGAGGGGCCAAAGAGTTCAGAGGGCGAAACCGACGAATTTGGTGGCCCGGAGCGCAAGAACCGTGGTTCGGCGCGGCTCAGTAACCGCCTCAGGGGACATCCCTGCCCCCTGGTCGAGATCCTGCAGCAGGTCGGCCTGGTATGCCTGCAGCACCGCCATGGTGTGCAGGGAAGCACCAGCCTGAACTGCTGCCGTGTATGCTCTGCCATTCAAACGCGCTGTTGTCTCTAGCGGTTTGGATGGCAGAAATGGAGCTCTCAGTGTCGACGCCTGCCCAGACATGAGATAGTTCGCAAACGACTCGTCAAATGGGCGGCATCGACACATACCCATGCTCTGCGATCCCCTCAACATCAGCGAAATTAACCCGCTGATGTCAGTGAATACTGGCAGAGAATGGGCTCTTCCATGCCCTCTAGATCTCTGTGTGAAGATCAGGAAGGAATGGATTAGGCTCACCTGAGCTGGTGGTGTATGGCCGGGGAGAAACCGATTGCCGAGCCTACCGCGAGCGGTCTCTCCTCTAGTGCGTTGCCATGGCAGCTACAGCCTGTTGGCGGCGCGCTCCACAACATCCACCAGACCTGCATACACGGGGCAGGGTGGCTGAGAGGGTTCAGGATCTACCTGATTATAAACCTCCTCAGCCATCTCCTGCTCGTCCTGAAGAGCAGCAAGAGCACCTGCTTCGCCCTCGTCAGCCGTCGAATCATCTGAGAGGTTTACAGCACTCTCAAGATGATCGACGAGCTCTATCTGGAAGCCCATGATGCAAGTCGCCGCTCTGCCTCGGCACGAGCGGGACCACGAGAACCAGACGTTGAACCCCCTTCACTCGAGAAGAGGGCCAGACGAGAGCGAGCGTTTTAAAAGAAAAACGCTCACAGTTCACACAGAGGATTCCCTCGAGAATCTCCCGTGCGCGCTCTTCTCCCAGGCAGGAAAAGCACACTCGTGTGCTGTACATTTAATTTTCTTACCGTTTCATTGAGTAGCGTTTTCAAACAGACAGTCCCTGAAGACGATGAGATGATTTGTCATGTGTGCAAGGCGCCCCTTTATACTTCCAGGTCGCACGTTATTCATTCACGCTAATGATTCACGGGCTGTCGCCGGTCAATATGATTGACGTGATTTGATAGTGATTTCAGACACCTGTCACGCCTGAGGCGTTCCCCATAACGTTGTTGACGTATTGTTGAGTTCCCTTCGAAAGGGAAACTATATACTTCACCTTCAAAGTAAAGATAAATAACATTCTACCTTATATTAATCAAGTTTTAGATGCCATGTCACTTGGTCATGACTAACCAGCTCTCTCCTTATTAACATGTGTACAGAATGCAGTGATCTGATCCTCCGGTGCCTATCCCTGGATCCAAATAAACGGCCCACGTTAGAGCAGATGTTACAGCATAAATGGATTAGAAATGATCTACTGTAGATTGGAAAAGTTCAGGAGATCCACTCGATCAGTTTCAGACGTGAGGAAGTGTAACAGACAGAGTAGGGTTATTATCATTTATCTTCCATTCTGGATTATTTGTAGTGAGATTTTCAAATATGTGTAGTTCATTGTAATGTTCTTGTTATAGTCAAGTCAAATCACCTTCATTTATATAGTGCTTTATACAATTTAGATAGTGTTAAAACAACTTCATGGTAATAAACTGGAAAATAACAGAATCAGTGATACAAACAGAATTCAATTCTGCTGTAAAGCAGCTCTAAAAAACATTCATGAGTTGACCTGTTCATATAATCTTTGTATTGGATAGGAAATAACATATTTTCTGTCCTTGGTGGAGGGCTTGAGACTTGGCCCGAAGCCCGAAGCCCGAAGTCCAACCCTGACCTGACAGGGAACTCAAGCCGCCACACCAGAGAGATAAGAGCCTGTCCACGTCTGAGCAAGAACAGGAGAGGCTGCAAGACTGGTAAGAAGTCACATTTGCTTTGTTTTAAAAGCAATTTTTGCTTATTTTTTAAAAGTCAAGTCACAAACATGTGATCAGCTAAATATGAAAAAAAAAAGGAAACCTGACCATGCCCCTAACCCAACCCCCCCCCCCCCCCCACAATTCTTATTATTAAAAAATATATATTTAATAAAATTGGAAAAGGCATTGCAGTAATACATACAATTTTACTGTGAAATTAAAAATAGATGTTAAAATAAAACTATCAATAGAATTGTTATTATTGTTTTAAATTTCAGTTAATGTGCGCATGAAGAACAATTATATCGCTCTCTACTCCAGTGTTGTGATCAGTTGTGTTGTGATCTAACAGACACCCGGGAGAAAGTAACATGTGAAACTCCAGCAAGTTAAAGTCCTTTTATGGAAACCATAGACCTTTATCTACAGATCTACAGTATAATAATAGTAACATTGACTCATCTTGGAGAGTTTCATCGTGTTGACTGTCGTACCCGAGCGCAACGTGCTGTTTGAATGCTGAATGGAGAATGACTGACAGCCACAGCGGAGGGAACTTAGCACTTAGGTGAACTTGAGTTTAACGACTTAAATCTGTACCTCACATTAAACTATATGTAATGGCTTCAGAAAACTTGGAATATAGTACACGAAAACACTATGGTGCTTTATAATGTTTTTGTGCCTTTTGTGTTGTATAACAATAACATACGCACAATATTGGATTTGGATGGTCTCGTCTGGTCGATACCCAATCCGGCAAATATTGGTACTATTGGAGCAATACTGATACTGAGTATCGGATTGGGGCACCCCTAGTACTAGTGGTTATGTGCTGATTTTTTATGTTGCAGATTGAAAAAAATAATCATAAAACATGCGTGTGCATGCTTTTATTTTAGTGCAATTTTATCAATAAACAAAATCTCCAGTCTTTCAAATGCATCTTAAAGATTGTGTTTATTTGTGAGTGAAGTGCGGGCGGCACGACTGTCTTTTATCTCATTTGAGTTTGTACCTGTCCTTTAGATAGGACACCAAAAACCAAACGATTGTAAGGGTTAAGATGGACTTTGACACCTCTTCTTTTATTTCACCTTTCCACACATACAGACTAAAGCTCAGCATAGAATGATTGATCAGTAATGTAATCCAAAGCATTGTATGTCACAGTGTGTCACACTGAACCCTGTCCTTCTCTCTGGTCCACAGCTTCTATAAAACCCCTTTTACAATCTCGCTGTGATTCACACTCACTGATTCCATAAATCTCCCAGCATTCAGTGCTGCAGAAGGGTGGGGGTCAGGGTTCATGAGACGATATGTGGCTGAGGTTGGAGGAGATTCGACTGTTTCGCGGTCGAACAGAAAGCAGGGTTGCTCAGGCGTGGTTTTCGCTTGCTCCAGAGGGTCCGGACTGTACTTTTAACGCCCGGCCGTTTAATGAAGACCACAGGCATGCACTGACCGTGACTACCCCGAACCCATAAAAAAGCCCCTGCAGTATAGAAATTGGCCATGTTTCAAAAGTTTATAAAAACATTTGGACCTAATGGGTCAATTGCTGTGAACACCGAGTGGAGTATTATTGCCAGGCCACTGAATGCATTAAAGACTCTCTGATCTGCAGCTGTGTGTGAAGGGTGATAATGGGCCTTTGCAATTGACCCAAACTTTCTCCATTAGATGTCTGAGACGATACAATAAAACGTTAAAGAATTCCTTAATGCTTTTGGACAATACCACATGAAACAACCACTTAGTGCTCAAATAGAGCAACTATACAAAGAAATGAGCATTAGGTCATATGAAACAATAACAGAAATCTAAGCATATAGGGGACATTTTTCACTTAAAGGGATAGTCCACCCAAAAATAAAAACACTGTCATAATTTGTCATTCTAAACCTGTAAGACTTTCTTTCTTCTGTGGAACCTAATAGAAGATGTTGGAAACCAATCAGTTTCAGTTCCAATAGATTTTCATTGTACTTTTTTTGTCTGCACAATGGAAGTTAATGGGAACCAAAACTGTTTGGTTACCAGAACCACCATCGCAAGCATGACATGAGCAGGACGTTTCTGTAGTGTTAGACACTGTTCTCGTTCAGCCAATGAAGGCCATAGATGGGCATTATGCAAATTTGTTACAAACCTACATGGTTTGGGCAGGAAGTAAGACTGGAATCACTAATGATTTGTATCAGGCAGTTTAGAATTGCTTCTCTAGTTTGGAAAACAAATTTTTTTTATCCATTTATGGTGTTCTTTGAAACTTTTACATTCACAAACGTCTATGGTTACGTATGTAACCCTCGTTCCCTGAGTAGGCAACGGAGACGTTACGTCGGATGACGACGAAATGGGGTTTCGCTTAGAAAGCCTATCAACTTCGAGTATTACAAAACGAGCCAATGGCAAAGAAATGCCATGGGTCTGCGGAATTTGCATGACTTAACTCCGCCCCACCTCGTGGGTATAAAAGGAGGAAGTCCAGCAACATGCAGATATGTTTCTTCGCTGAGGAGCCAAGACTGAGCTCAGGCGATCCCCGCGGTACAGCGGAAAGTGGCCGGCAGACGTAACGTCTCCATTCCCTACTCAGGGAACGAGGGTTACAGACGTAACCATAGACGTTCCCTTTCTTTGTCACTCCGAGTTACGTCGGATGACGACGAAATGGGGTTACCAGTCTAATCACACCACCTTCTCAGCTGTCTTCCAGTGCCCTGCGTAAATCGAGATCCCTGTCATAGACTGGACGAAGGACTCCATTTAACACAGAAATACCAAGGTACACTGGGAAGCATATCCCAAGCTAGGGGAAGTATGCAATTAATGCCAACCCAGAGGGGGGGGGGGGGGGGGGGGAACTTAGAGAATACACATATGACCCGAAGGACATATGGAGAACACTGGGGTGTCCAGCCGCAGGTGGAATATTTCAACCCCAGGGGTGGTAAGGTGGCTTGCCAAGGGAAAGACACATGCTCAGAGAGGCTTACAGTGGAAATACACATGTGGGGGTCGCTCAGGGAAAGGGACCATGCACACGGGAGGCACCTAGCCGACGCGCAGGCAAGAGACACTGGCGCCGACGTCAGGAGTGCTGGAGGAGCTCAGGGCTTTCGGGGAAGCTCACCTGAGGAGAATATCGCACGTATCCGGTCCGTGGAGTGGAATGGCGAGCAAGCAAAGACACCTGAGCGGGTACAGTACTAGCTAGTTGAAGCGAGTACATGAGAGGACACTGGCTCCACTCGGAGATTATAGAATCTGGCGAATGTGTTAGGTGTCGCCCAGCCTGCAGCTCTGCAGATGTCTGTTAGCGAGGCGCCATGCGCTAGAGCCCAAGAGGATGCCACACTCCGGGTGGAGTGGGCCGTCACACCAAGGGGGCACGGTCGACCTTGCTGCTGGTATGCCAAAGCAATGGCGTCCACTATCCAGTGAGACAACCTTTGCTTGGAGAGAGCCTTTCCCTTCAGCTTCCCACCATAACAGACAAAGAGCTGGACTGAGGTCCTGAAACACTGCGTCCTGTCGACATAGGCGCGGAGAGCGCGTACTGGACAGAGCAATGCCAAGGCTGGGTCTGCCTCCTCCGGGGGCAGCGCTTGCAGGTTCACCACCTGGTCCCGAAAGGGAGTGGTAGGAACCTTGGGCACATATCCGGGCCGGGGTCTCAGGATCACGTGAGAGTAAGCCGGCCCGAATTGCAGGCACGCTTCGTCGACGGAGAATGCGTGCAGGTCCCCTACCCTCTTGATGGAGGCCAGTGCAACCAGGAGCGCTGTCTTCATTGACAGGAACTTAAGCTCAACTGATTGCAGGGGCTCAAAGGGAGCACTCTTCAGGGCAGTTAGAACCACTGAGAGGTCCCAAGAGGGAACGAGAGGAGGACGAGGAGGATTCAGTCTCCTCGCTCCTCTCAGGAACCTGATGACCAGGTCGTGCTTCTCCACCGACTTCCGTTCGACAAGGTCATGGTGTGCGGCAATAGCGGCAACATAGACCTTCAGGGTGGAGGGAGACAGCCTTCGCTCCAACCCCTGCTGAAGGAAGGAAAGCACAACGCTGATCGAGCATCTCCGGGGGTCTTCTCGGTGAGAAGAGCACCAGTCGACGAAGAGGTTCTACTTCAACGCATAGGCGTGTCTCGTGGACGACGCTCTAGCGGAAGTGATGGTAGCCTCCACTGCTGGTGGTAGGGTACTCAAACCTGCCTCGAGCCGTCCAGGAGCCACACGTGGAGGCTCCAAAGATTGGGGCGAGGGTGCCACAGGGTGCCCCGTCCCTGAGAAAGAAGGTCCTTCATCAGAGGAATGGGCCAGGGAGGTGCTGTCGCGAGGAGTACAAGTTCGGGGAACCAGGTCCGGGTGGGCCAATACGGCGAGACCAGAATGACCTGCTCCTCGTCCTCCCTGACCTTGCGCAAAGTGTGCGCAAGAAGGCTCACTGGGGGAAATGCATATTTGCGGCCCGGCGGCCAGCTGTGCGCCAGTGCATCCGTGCCGAGCTAGCCCTCGGTCAGGGAAAAATACAGGGCGCAATGGGTCGAGTCGTGAGAGGCAAACAGATCTATCTGTGCGTCCCCGAACTGGTCCCAAATCAGCTGAACCGACTGGGGATGGAGTCGCCATTCTCCAGGGAGGGGCTGAAGCCGTGAGAGCTCGTCGGCTCCACAGTTCAGAGCTCCGGGAATGAAAATGGCTCGAAGCGACCTCAGATGCTTCTGACTCCATAGGAGGAGGTGGCGGGCGAGTTGTGACATACGGCGGGAGCGTAGACCACCGTGGCGGTTGATGTACGCTACAGTAGCGGTATTGTCTGATCGGACTAGTACGTGTTGACCCCTGAGCAACGCCCGGAAGCGGTGCAGGGCAAGGCGTACTGCCAACAACTCGAGGCAATTGACATAACATAGCCGCTGGGGTCCTGTCCAGGAGCCCGCAGCAGCATGTCCATTGCACATGGCACCCCAGCCCGTGGTGGAGGCATCTGTTGAGACAACAACATGCCGGGAAGCTCGTTTCAGGGGGACACCCGCCCTGAGAAAACTGAGGTTCGACCACGGGGTTAAGAACTGACGGCAGGTCGGAGTAACTGGTACTCGAAGCGTGCCTTGTTGCCATGCCCACCTCGGGACTCGGTCGCGAAGCCAAAGCTGAAGCGGTCTCATATGAAGCAATCCGAGTGGCGTGACCGCGGCTGCAGATGCCATATGCCCCAGGAGCCTCTGAAAGTGTTTCAGTGGAACCGCACTCTTCCCTCGAGTTGTCTCAGGCAAGTCAGCAGTGACTGCGCGTCTGGCGGTGGGCATCTTGAACGACAGCCTGTGAAGGGAGCAGTTCAGCACGCGCAAGTCCAGGATTGGCCGTAACCCACCGGTTTTCTTGGGGACAATGAAGTAAGGGCTGTAGAAGCCGGACCTCATCTCGGCTGGAGGGACAGTCTCGATTGCACCCTTCGCCAGCAGGGTGGCAATCTCTGCTCTCATGACGGGGGCATTGCCACCGACCAAAGTGGAGCGGACTCTCCTGAAGCAGCTCATCAAAGAGCCCTGGGTCTGTCCTACCCTCGTGCATGTCTCTGAGCATCTGGGCCCGGTAGACCTGCAGAGTGGCCATAGCATGCAGTGAAGCAGCTGCCTGTCCCGCCGCTCTGTAAGACTTCACCACCAGGGTCGACGAAAATCTACAGGCTTTGGATGGGTGCTTAGGCTCGCCCCGAGAAGAAGCACTCTGAGGACATAGTTGCATGGCAACAGAGCGTTCAACCGGGGGAAGCCCAGTGTACCCACGGGCGGCTGCATCATCGAGGGGAGGAAAGGCGGATGAGACCAACGAGCGGTCCCGAGAAGACAATGGGGTCTTCCAGGACTTCGAGATCTCATCATGCACGTCCGGGAAGAAAGGTATTGGGGTTTGCCGAGGACGAGGGTCGGCGGCCTTCCCCAAAAACCAATCATCCAGCCGCGAGCGCTCAGGACAGGGTGGAGGCCTCCACTCAAGCCCGACGCTCGCGGCTGCCCCCGAAAGCATGGCCGTCATCTCCGGATCAGACTCGAGCACAGCCGTATGCACACCGGAAGGTGGCAGCTGTGACGAGCCCTCACTTCCAGAGGAATCAAACCCACCTAGTGATGCTGCAACAGACATGGCATCATCCTCTGTAGCTTCAACTGAAACACGCGGGCCACCAGAGGGTAGACCCGCGGGAATCGGCAGTTCACTAGCGGGTACCGTCATTGAAGAGGGGGGCTGGGGTCGCGGACACGTAGTCGGCGCCTTGTTCCAGACCGTAACCCTCAGGTCACCCTGGCCACCAGCTGCAGGACGGGGGGTGGATGAGGGGACTCTCACTCTTGCGAGTTCACCGAGTCTCGACCGTAATGACTTCATGGTCATGTTCCCACAGAGAGAACATGAGTCATCCACGAGCGCTGCTCTAGCATGATCAATGCCCAAACATACTATGCAACGCTCGTGTCCATCAGAGTCCGATACCAATCTGCCGCAACCAGAAGTACACGGGCGAGGCATCTTTAAAAAGACGTGTAAGCTCTTTTAGTGAGAGAAGTGTTGAAGCACCCGGGGAGAAACGCACCGACTGGCAGACCACTGCAGCAGATCAGCAGGAAGCACGCTCTCGCCGTAGATCGCCGTCACACCAACACTCGAGGTACTCGTTTGTAAAGCTGACGATTCAGAGATGGCTTGTGGAGAGAAGAATAAACTTGGCTCCGAAGCGAAAACATATCATATATATACAAGGTGGGGCGGAGTTACGTCATGCAAATTCCGCAGACCCATGGCATTTCTTTGCCATTGGCTCGTTTTGTAATACTCGAAGTTGATAGGCTTTCTAAGCGAAACCCCATTTCGTCGTCATCCGACGTAACTCGGAGTGACAACGAAAGGGAACAGCTATATTATATACTACATGAAAGATAATATCCAAAAAAAAAAAAAACATAATGGGGAAATGTAAGGCTGAATGGTATGTTGTAACACAATCTCATGAGAATGCATACCTATTTTACGATTTATATCATACCAATTAATACGAAATCGCCACCTAACCCTGCATGTAAAAGTTTTCCTGTAAGATTGGGAAATAGGCTGTTGTTAATATATTAGATATGTTGCTTCCTTCTTGTAGTTCCCCTAACTTTGTTATTAGCCCAAGATAAGTTCTACAGTAGTTATAACTTTGTGGGAAATGGTCAATGATATTTATTTCTCTGGGTTTTTTTTTTCTGAGAGAAAACTCATTTTTCCTGCCACACATGGAATTTACTTTGACTTTTTCTTTGAAAAAATGCATACCACATTTCTCATGTGCATCTTTCAATCACATGCAACTGTGCATTTCTCCCTACTCAATAACCACAAGTTGCAATCTGTTCCTTGATGTGTTTCTCTGCTGGGATGTATTGAAACGGCTGCTCTAAGTAAGATCTCAGCATCACTTCAGCGAGAAGAAAGCACAGATGTCCCGCAGCAGACAGAGCAGACCCGCGTGGTCCCGCGGGCACGAGTATCAGTTTATATGGAGACGTTAAAGCACTTGAGCTCTGACTATGAGCTCATCAACACGAATGCCTGCACCGCGTGTGCCAGCGCTCAGTGTGAGTCCAGCACACAAACCTTCACCGTGCAACGAGACGCGAGGACCAGAAAGACAAGGAAATCCAAGGGGGAAAAAAAGGGAGAAGAAGAAACAACAATGTTTGTTTGAACAATGGCTGCCCAGACTGTTCATCATAGGTCTTAGCTCATGGTGAGATATATATCCCTGGCAAGCAATTCCCCCAAATGCCGCGGACTTACAAGCACATAAAACAAAGCGTGGAGCCGCGGTGGAGGGGGGATATCGCTATGATTTCCTTCGGAGGGGAGTGAGGGCTTTTGTTGGAATAGCTCTGTCCTTGTTTTAATTATTTCCTTAAGAAAACACAGAAAGCTAGATGGAGAGCGGCATTCCCGGGATGAGAGAGGAAGCCGAGTGTTTGGTGAGGGGCTTTAAGCCGCGCTCTCCCGGTGAGGCCATGTCTCTGTGACTTCCTACTGCTCCATTCCGACGGGGTTCGGAAGTGCGGGGGTGAGGAGGAGATAAGGGAACGTGGCTTGCACACACTCAATACTCACTTTCCCCCAGCATTCTTCAGCTTCCCTTGCAAAACTGCCAGATTGTCACAGAAAAGATTCTGTGTGTTTGCGTCAAGAGGGACATAATAGTGGCAATCATTCTTAAGGCCTCCAAATGATCAACATGATGATAACTTTGAAGACAAACCTATTGTGCACAATCTACTACACACCTTCTGTTGTCTGATTGATAGTTTATACTTTTTTTATAAAGTAAAAGGCCTTTTAGTATAATTGTAAAAACTTCAGATTGTGGTTCACATGTCTTTTTGCTGTGAAATCTTTACTGATTTTTCTAAAGTAAACGTAAGAATAACTTTCATATTGTTAATATGTGACCCTGGATCACAAAACCAGTCTTAAGTAGCATGGGTATATTTGTGGGAATACCCAACAATACATTGTATGGGTCAAGATTATCAATTTTTCTTTTATGCCAAAAATCATTAGGATATTAAGTAAAGATCATGTTCCATGAAGATATTTTGTAAATTTCCTACCGTAAATGTATAAAACATTTATTTTTGTGATTGAATGCAGCACAATTGTGAACATAAATTGACGACTTTAAAGGCGATTTTCTCAATGTTTCGATTTTTTTGCACCCTCAGATTCCAGATTTTCAAATAGTTGTATCTCGGCCAAATATTGTCCTATCCTAACAAACCATACATCAATGGAAAGCTTATTTATTCAGCTTTCATGTGATGTATAAATCTCAATTTCAAAAAAATGACCCATGCGACTGGTTTTGTCATCCAGGGTCACATATTTAAAGATGAACACTTACTGGACTGAAGCAACTAAGGTTTAGGCCTACTTGATTATCCATACATCATTAAAAAAAAAATCGTGTTTAAATGTGAGTCTCAAATATGATCATCAGGCCTTTGAGGAAGGTTTATTTTTTCATCTCTCAATCATCATTGTATTGCATTGCATAATCTGTTTTAAAACTACAGAGCTTTGGTCATAACAACTAAGCATTTAAAATATCATCTTACTTACAATATTTCGAGATATACAGGTCCTTCTCAAAAAATTTGCATATTGTGATAAAGTTCATTATTTTCCATAATGTAATGATAAAAATTTAACTTTCATATATTTTAGATTCATTGCACACCAACTGAAATATTTCAGGTCTTTTATTGTTTTAATACTGATGATTTTGGCATACAGCTCATGAAAACCCCAAATTCCTGTCTCAAAAAATTAGCATATTTCATCCGACCAATAAAAGAAGTGTTTTTAATACAAAAAAAAGTCAACCTTCAAATAATTATGTTCAGTTACGCACTCAATACTTGGTCGGGAATCCTTTTGCAGAAATGACTGCTTCAATGCGGCGTGGCATGGAGGCAATCAGCCTGTGGCACTGCTGAGGTGTTATGGAGGCCCAGGATGCTTCGATAGCGGCCTTAAGCTCATCCAGAGTGTTGGGTCTTGCGTCTCTCAACTTTCTCTTCACAATATCCCACAGATTCTCTATGGGGTTCAGGTCAGGAGAGTTGGCAGGCCAATTGAGCACAGTAATACCATGGTCAGTAAACCATTTACCAGTGGTTTTGGCACTGTGAGCAGGTGCCAGGTCGTGCTGAAAAATGAAATCAGATGGAAGCATGAAGTGCTCCAAACTCTCCTGATAGCTAGCTGCATTGACCCTGCCCTTGATAAAACACAGTGGACCAACACCAGCAGCTGACATGGCACCCCAGACCATCACTGACTGTGGGTACTCCAGTGCTGCTTCTCTGTAGCCCAGGTCAGGTGCTTCTGCCGCTGTTTCTGGTTCAAAAGTGGCTTGACCTGGGGAATGCGGCACCTGTAGCCCATTTCCTGCACACGCCTGTGCACGGTGGCTCTGGATGTTTCTACTCCAGACTCAGTCCACTGCTTCCGCAGGTCCCCCAAGGTCTGGAATCGGTCCTTCTCCACAATCTTCCTCAGGGTCCGGTCACCTCTTCTCGTTGTGCAGCGTTTTTTGCCACACTTTTTCCTTCCCACAGACTTCCCACTGAGGTGCCTTGATACAGCACTCTGGGAACAGCCTATTTGTTCAGAAATTTCTTTCTGTGTCTTACCCTCTTGCTTGAGGGTGTCAATGATGGCCTTCTGGACAGCAGTCAGGTCGGCAGTCTTACCCATGATTGCGGTTTTGAGTAATGAAACAGGCTGGGAGTTTTTAAAAGCCTCAGGAATCTTTTGCAGGTGTTTAGAGTTAATTAGTTGATTCAGATGATTATGTTAATAGCTCGTTTAGAGAACCTTTTCATGATATGCTAATTTTTTGAGAAGGACCTGTAGAGTGACGACTGATATTTATATACATTTTAGGTAAGTAGTCTGTTGTACTTTTATAGAAATCTAATTGATTTACATTTCAAGCTATTTTGGACAAATATCAGCAGCTGCACTCAAAAATAAATTCAACTTTTTTTTTTTTTTTGCTCTGGTTGGGCCTCTTAATAGAATTTAGAATATTTTCTTCCTTGCCCTTTTTCCCTCAGATTTTTTCCTGACTATTCATATGTCAGGCTTTACAGGGTTTAATGATAATCATTTATTTACCCAGCCGTTCAAGCAAATGTATCAATTTGCCATTCCCAGTTGGTCCCCATTTGTTTCTTCTTCCTTCCAAAGGCCTCGCAACTTGAATTTGCCCAGGCGCCTGCGCAATCCACTGGGGTAAAATTAGGTGAGAGGACCGGCTTTGCTTTCACAAGGTTTTTACGGGATTAGATGACGTTTAAGTTATTGGACAACTAATATGCATGAATAAAGCTGTTGATGGTTGCACAAAATGGAGAACAATTTTATTGGCCTCCCTCGAGAATGTGTTCATAAAGCCATTTCAGTGGAGGTGGAGATTATAACGCTTTATTTAACACTTGATCTCTGGATAGTGGAGCCTGAACTGCCAGTGAACCTCAGACAGAATTAGCAGACTATGTGAGTCGGCCTAACCGCATGCTAATGCACAACACTTTGTCTGAGGTCCACGTCAGGTTTTATTTTTTTCTCTCTCTACTTTTAACACAAGAAGGGAGGGAGAGAAAAGAAAAATATATATTAGAAGAATATATATTATTCCATCTTACATACACAAACAAACAAATAAATAAATAAATAATATAGACATTTTGTTCATTAGTGTTGGGGTTTTTCCAAGTTGTCCTCGCTGCAGCCTGTAGAGTGATGACGTACTGGATTAAATCCAATACATAATTGGATGCATGTTTTTTTCCCCAAACCAGGCTAAGGATAGGTTTAGTGGTTTGTGCTGAACTGGTTTGAGAAAAAAATCCAGCCTCCTCTACGTGTTTAATCCAGAATGAAATCGCACTACAGGCCGCAGCGAGGACAGTCTCAATGTTGTTGTTTTTTTTTTATTATTTTTTATTTTTATTTTTTTTTACTATTTCTGCAGGTTACATCAATACGCCAGTAGGTGGCGACAAGTGGCTGTCAGAGAACCTTTTGTTCAAGCAGTTGAAAAAATGCTAATTCTCAAAGTGCATGGGTATTCTCTAGCCATTGAACGTACATCAGTTGTGAAATTTGTTATTGCAGTGCATTGTGGGATTGAATGAGTGCACTTGATAATGTTTCGGAAACCACTACAAGTGGCTGTCCCCTCAAATAGTGCCCTATTTAAGGTTATATTGGGTGATTTTGGACACAGCCCTTGTCTTTCTATGGAGAAAATAGTAATAGTACGATAATAGTATGTGGTTCCTTTACATGGCCTTTATGAGTGAGTCATTTTACTCATCTTAATGAATGACCCATTGAATCAGTCACTGAACCGATTTGTTCAAATACCCTGAATCATTCAGGAACGAAACACGACTATGTATTGCTCGGTTCTCCAGTGGCATTGTTTGAAACTAATTTATTTGGTGGAGCAAAAAAAGACAAAGAAACTGGTAATATTGAATCAAATATCAACTTATTGTTTGTTTAACTGTTATATATTAACAATGTCATACAACCATTTTTTTGTTGTTGTTGCTTTCTGCAACATGTCATCGCTAAGGCTTTCCTTCCTGGGGCCTGTTTCAATAAGGTGGTTCAACCAACTCTGAGTTAAAACTTGAACTCTGAGTTGATTTACCCTGAGATGGGAAACTCGGAGTTGATTGAACTAGCTCAATTCAGCTGTTCTGAAACCGAAAACTCAGAGTAGGATGACTCTGAGTTAAGCACGTGCCCCACGACTATGAAAAGCCATGATCAATGGAGCTCCGAAATTACGATTCACCATTGCATCAGCACCCGACAAAACGTCCACATGTTTCGAGTCAATACACAAGTATAATTCTTAGTCACTGTTATATTATCAGATGAAAACTGACAGAAAGGTAAGTTATTGAACTAATACTCATTTTCATGGTATCCCACAGGCAAAAAACAAAACAAAGAAAATTGTGGCAGCAACTAAAAATTAACAATAAATTCATAATTCAATCAGTTAAATCTTTAAGCATAAAAGGTTCATGGCTGTAGGCTACATGACTTTACAAACATTTGACATATTAAATAAATATAATTCAGTGTCTATTTCAATTTGCAGCAGCTGTTTCCACATAGTATAATGCTCTTTTCACATAATTAAATGTTCTCTAATACAACCTATTAAATTTTTTTAATCAGGCTAATGAAATTAACATTTGACTTCTACTGGGCCAACAGCAAGAAGGCATAGGTTGGACCTGCACCATCACTGATAGATGAAGAGGAGATACACAATATTGGAAGAATATAAAAATCCAACAGGAAAAAGAATAACTGTTGCTTTTGTATTTGTAGGAAATAAAGATGACCAAATAAATTGTGAATAATTTGTGTGTATTTAACAGCTGTGGTGGTTACGGCATATATCTCAGACTATCCTTCCATTCCATACAGTAATCTCTTTCATTTTCGGAAGGTGCGATGATGGGAATATGCACGTCATCAATGCATCCAACCAATATTGGAAATCCTAAAGGAAAATCCAATTATTAGATTACTTTCAGAGGTCACAGCAAGATGTTATCAAATGAATGTAATTTATCAGATTAGCCTCATTTAAACTGATTTCTCCACCACTGTCCTGCAATCCTGTGAAACTTCTCTTTGATGGATCTCATGAGTTTGTGTCCAGGAAACAACAAAAAAACTCTCAGAAAGAGCGTGAGAGATTGAGGCACATTTTCCTTCCTGTTCTGATACAGCAGCTTTACTAATGTGCTCTCTCCGATGTTATATACAAAAATGTGCAATGAATAATTGTACTGAACTGCAAAAAATGCTTTTCTTACTTAGCATTTTTGTCTTGTTGTTTCCAGTCAAAATATCTAAAGATTATTAAATCAAAATGCATTTACTAAAAGAAAAACTCTGGATTTATTTAAGAAAACCTGCTCCTGACCAGGTTAGGTTCACAGAGTAAGTTACCATGGTAACTGACTCTGAGTATAAGTTACCCCTCTTTCAGAAACGGGCTTGACTAACTCTGCTTTCTCGGGTATGACATACCTCACATTCTGAAACGGAAAACGTCTACGGTTACGTATGTAACCCTCGTTCCCTGAGTAGGGAACGGAGACGTTACGTCGGATGACGACGAATGGGGTTTCGCTTAGAAAGCCTATCAACTTCGAGTATTACAAAACGAGCCAATGGCAAAGAAATGCCATGGGTCTGCGGAATTTGCATGACGTAACTCCGCCCCACCTCGTGGGTATAAAAGGAGGAAGTCCGCAACAGCAGTTTATGTTTCTTCGCTGAGGAGCCAAGACTGAGCTCAGGCGATCCCTGCGGTACAGCGGAAAGTGGCAGGCAGACGTAACGTCTCCGTTCCCTACTCAGGGAACGAGGGTTACATACGTAACCGTAGACGTTCCCTTTCGTTGTCACTCCGAGTTACGTCGGATGACGACGAATGGGGTTACCAGTCTAATCACGCCACCTTCTCAGCTGTCTTCCAGTGCCCTGCGTAAATCAAGATCCCTGTCAAGTGGGGGATCCCTACCGACCCCTACCGACCCTACCGTGCTTCCCTACCGACTTACCTTCGACGGGGTCATGATGTGCGGCAATGGCGGCAACATAGACCTTAAGGGTGGAGGGAGACAGCCTTCGCTCCAACTCTTGCTGAAGGAAGGAAAGCACAACGCTGATCGAGCATCTCCGGGGGTCTTCTCGGTGAGAAGAGCACCAGTCGACGAAGAGGTTCCACTTCAACGCATAGACATGTCTCGTGGACGACGCTCTAGCGGAAGTGATGGTAGCCGCCACCGCTGGTGGAAGGGTACTCAAACCTACCTCGAGCCGTCCAGGAGCCACACGTGGAGGCTCCAGAGATCGGGGCGAGGGTGCCACAGGGTGCCCCGTCCCTGAGAAAGAAGGTCCTTCCTCAGAGAAATGGGCCAGGGAGGTGCTGTCGCGAGGAGTAAAATTTCGGGGAACCAGGTCCGGTTGGGCCAATACGGCGCGACCAGAATGACCTGCTCCTCGTCCTCCCTGACCTTGCGCAAGGTCTGCGCAAGAAGGCTCACTGGGGGAAACACATATTTGCGGCCCGGCGGCCAGCTGTGCGCCAGTGCATCCGTGCCGAGCGTGCCCTCGGTCAGGGAAAAATACAGGGCGCAACGGGTCGAGTCGTGAGAGGCAAACAGATCTATCTGTGCGTCCCCGAACTGGTCCCAAATCAGCTGAACCGACTGGGGATGGAGTCGCCATTCTCCAGGGAGGGGCTGAAGCCGTGAGAGCTCGTCGGCTGCACAGTTCAGCGCTCCGGGAATGAAAATGGCTCGAAGCGACCTCAGATGCTTCTGACTCCATAGGAGGAGGTGGCGGGCGAGTTTTGACATACGGCGGGAGCGTAGACCACCTTGATGGTTGATGTACGCTACAGTGGCGGTATTGTCTGAACGGACTAGCACGTGTTGACCCAGGAGCAACGCCCGGAAGCGGTGCAGGGCAAGACTTACTGCCAACAACTCGAGGCAATTGACATGCCACAGCCGCTGGGGTCCTGTCCAGGAGCCCGCAGCAGCATGTCCATTGCACATGGCGCCCCAGCCCGTGGTGGAGGCATCTGTTGAGACAACAACATGCCGAGAAGCTTGTTTCAGGGGGACACCCGCCCTGAGAAAACTGAGGTTCGACCACGGGGTGAGGAACTGACGGCAGGTCGGAGTAACTGGTACTCGGAGCGTGCCTTGTTGCCATGCCCACCTCGGGACTCGGTCGCGAAGCCAAAGCTGAAGCGGTCTCATATGAGCAATCCGAGCGGCGAGACCGCGGCTGCAGATGCCATATGCCCCAGGAGCCTCTGAAAATGTTTCAGTGGGACCGCACTCTTGCTCTTGAGTTGTCTCAGGCAAGTCAGCAGTGACTGCGCGCGCTCGCTCGTAAGCTGCGCGGACATGGCGACCGAGTCGATGTCCATACCGAGAATAGAGATCCTCTGCACGGGGCAAAGTTTGCTCTTCTCCCAGTTGACCCGAAGGCCCAGACGAGCTAGGTGCCGGAGCACTAGGTCCCTGTGTTCGCAAAACTGATCTCGAGAGTGAGCTAGGATCAGCCAGTCGTCGATATAATTCAGGATGCGAACCCCGTGCTCCCGAAGGGGAACAAGGGTAGCCTCGACGACCTTCGTGAAGATGCGAGGAGACAGGGCCAGCCCGAATGGGAGGACCGCGAACTGGTATCCCTGCCCCTCGAAAGCAAACCGTAGGAACGGTCTGTGGCGAGGAAGAATGGAGACATGGAAGTAGGCGTCCTTCAGGTCGATCGCTGCAAACCAATCCTGGGAATGCACGCATTCGAAAACACGTTTGGCGGTGAGCATCTTGAACGGCAGCCTGTGAAGGGAGCGGTTCAGCACGCGTAAGTCCAGGATTGGCCGTAACCCACCGGTTTTCTTGGGGACAATGAAGTACGGGCTGTAGAAGCCGGACCTCATCTCGGCTGGAGGGACAGTCTCGATTGCACCCTTCGCCAGCAGGGTGGCAATCTCTGCTCTCATGACGGCGGGATTGCCACCGACCAAAGAGGAGCGGACTCCCCTGAAGCGGGGAGGAGACCGTACGAACTGAATCGCAAGCCGAGCCTGACGGAACGCGCGATCCAGCGGGACAGACGGGGAAGCTCTAGCCAGGCTCCCAGGAACTGAACCGGCGGGATCACGCGACGACAGGCATCCCCCCGGAGGGGCAGCGAAGCGGAGTAACTGGCCCAGACGTGGACGGCATAGCGGCCCGGTGTGGGGGCACAGTTAGCAACCGCGCCCTGGCAGAGGGGACCAGGGGAGGACCAGGCTTGTCATCCCGCGGGGGCCTGCTCTGCCAGGGGTCTGGCGACAGAGGGGGACAGGGGCGAAGCGGTCCGTGGACGGCACGCCCTGTCAACCACCTCTGGGACAGAGGGGGACGAGGAGAGCACGGCTAGAGGGCGGCGCTCTGTGTCGTCCGAGAACTCTGTGTGCTCAGAGACGGGAGAGTCAGTTCTTTGCGAATAAGGATTCTTCCCCGGCCCTCCACCGGGGAAAGGAGTGGTCCTGCTCCCAACTCCTGGAAAGAACTGAGTCCCATCTCCGGCCTCCAGAGCCGGCCCGGATGAACGGGCGGGGGGGCGCCCTCGGCGGTGGGCAGACCGAGGGACCTGAGCGGATGGCGGGGCCGTCGGGACAGAGTCGACCTCAACCTGCTCCATCCCCGAGGAGCCCGTCTCAGGAGCGCCGCTTAACCCGGCGTGTAGCGGGGGGCGGGGCTAGAGAGGGCTGTGGCGTCCGCCCGCGGCCCCCAGAATCGGCCCGGGTGAACGGGCAGGGTAACGGGCAACGTCAGTCTGCTCATGGACGGCTGAGAGCTGTTGGGCCAGCCCTCAACCGCACCGCCGAAGAGGCCGACCTGGGATATGGGAATGTCGGACAGACGGGTCCACGCGACATCCAGCACATCAAACAGGTACGACCACCGAATGGTGAGCATCACCTGACCCAGGGAGCATACGGCCACTTTCGTCGCTCGGAGAGCAAGGTTAGTGGCGGCGCGCAGCTCAGTGAAGAGCCCTGGGTCAGTCCCGCCCTCGTGCAGGTCCATGAGCATCTGGGTCAGGTAGACCAGCAGAATGACCATGGCGCGCAGTGAGGCGGCTCCCAGTCCCGTGGCGCTATAGGATCTCGCCACAAGCGTAGACGAAAAACTACAGGCCACGGACGGGTGTCTAGGATTGTGCCGAGAAGAAGCACTCTGAGGACACATAGCATCGCAACAGAGCGTTCAGCCGGGGGAACCCCAGTGTACCCACGGGCAGCGGCCCCATCGAGGGGAGGAAAGGCGGATGAGATCAGCGAATGGTCCCTGATCTCATCATGCACGTCCGGGAAGAACGGTATTGGGGTTTGCCGTGGACGAGGGTCGGCGGCCTCACCCAAAAACCAATCGTCCCGGGAAAGCATGGCCGTCATCTCCGGATCAGACTTGACGAGTCGTCACTTCCAGGAAAATCAAACCCACCTAGTGAAGCTGCTACAAACATAATATCATCCTCTGTAGCTTCAAATGAAACACACGGGCCACCAGAGGGTAGACCCGTGGGAATCACCTGTTCACTAGCGGGCACCGTCATTGAAGAGGGGGGCTGGGGTCGCGGACACATAGTCGGCGCCTTGTTCCAGACCGAAACCCTCAGGTCACCCTGGCCACCAGCCGAAGATCGGGGGGTGGATGAGGGGACTCTCACTCATGTGAGTTCACCGAGTCTCGACCTTAATGACGCGATGATCATGTTTCCATGGAGAAAACATGAGTCATCCACGAGCGCTGCTCTACCATGATCAAGCCCAAACATACTAGACAACGCTCGTGCCCATCAGAGTCTGATACCAAGCTGCCGCACCATTCATTTTTTTTTTTTTTTTTTTTTTTTGAAATCCACGGGCGAGCCGTCTTTAAAAAGACGTGCCGCGTGCAAGCTCTTTTAGTGAGAGAAAACTCAAGTGTTGAAGCACCCGGGGAGACACGCACCGACTGGCAGACCACTGCAACAGATCAGCAGGAAGCACGCGCTCGCCGTAGATCGCCGTCACACCAACACTCGAGGTACTCGTTTGTAAAGCTGACAATTCAGAGATGGCTTGTGGAGAGAAGAATACACTTGGCTCCGAAGCGAAAACATAAACTGCTGTTGCGGACTTCCTCCTTTTATACCCACGAGGTGGGGCGGAGTTACGTCATGCAAATTCCGCAGACCCATGGCATTTCTTTGCCATTGGCTCGTTTTGTAATACTCGAAGTTGATAGGCTTTCTAAGCGAAACCCCATTCGTCGTCATCCGACGTAACTCGGAGTGACAACGAAAGGGAACCCAGAGTTTGCTTCATTTCAGGGTTAACATACTCAGAGTTTTCACTTAACCTCCTTTCTGAAACAGGCCCCTGTTCTAAACTTAAATGCATGTTTTCACATTGTTTACTGTGTACAATTTCTTCAGTTATTATATAAGAAGTGAAGTTGCCAAGACATGCAAACCATTGAGACAGCACTCAACTATAATAAGTCAATTTAATCCACTCGCGCTTGATAACACTTGATTGACATCCCAGGCTTGCATGCATCAACAGGTGGTTTACATTTTCAGCCAAATGTAAAAATAGACTGCATAAATATTCCACAATTCCTTTTTAATAGACTGAGGAAAGGATCAGTTTTATTTGTGCAGAGTTCATACTAATATTGACTCAGCGCTTTTAGAGAAATATGTTTAGCAACCTCAAAAGACATAAAACAGCACGACGTGTTTGTTGGCCTAAACACTGGATTGAAGCTATAGCCTTTCGAACAATTTCAGGATTAACATGACGGATGCCTTTATCAATCCGAGTGGTGTTATAATTCAAAACATACGTTTGTATTTTGTAAGCAGAACATGCAGTTATTACTGGAAATAGTTTGTGCGGTCATGAAAATCCATCAAAGGCCGAGAGCTGCACATGATCAGTTGGACACTTAGCAGAGCAGTTCTGTTTATTTCCCTTCAAGTCTTGGTCTATCACACTGCAACTGGGTTTGAAAGGAACCTCAGAACCAAATCTAAACCACAGCCAATGGTAACATCCAGCCTTCACAGTGGTGGCGTCTCCCTCCAGGGCTTGTTTTTGGCAGACTGAATCCAGAACTCAGTGCATCCTGACACGGCCCATGCCAAGACTTCTACATTACAACATGCCACAGATTGACAATTATATCATATTCAGACAACCCACTCACATTTACTGAATGCAGTGTGGCACACTTGATGAACTAGCGTGTAGTTATGCTTCAAAATGCTCCTGCATTCAGCGTGTTTTGAAGCAGGCCCATCTTTGTGTTGGCTGGCACTGCCGTTCAAATAAACACAGCAAGCCGATGATAATTGCATTGTTGGGAGCTGGCCTTTTCAGAGCTTAGAGGACATGGCCAATTAATCAAGTTCTCTTTGTGCAAGTCTTTATGGGTAATGACCAGAGCGTTAACATTCACACATGTGGGAACCATTTTGCCACCCCTGCAGCCCCCCTTCATCAAAATGGGGGTAAATATCATTTTTAAAAATGAGGCTACCTCTGGTTGTTACGCCTAAGCTGTATTATTAATAGCAATAATAAGAGTTGCTCCTCCAGGGTCTGCCTAGGAGGTTTATTTTCACTCATTTCTGTCTAATGATGGCCCTGCCTCTGGCCTCTGTCCACACAGCACCCTAGTGTGTGTGTGTGTGTGTGTGTGTGTGTTTGTGTGTGTAGAAAACATGAGAAACCCAATGTATATGCTAAATCTAGTTTATCTTTTTTTATTTATATTACCCTTTTTACTCTGTCCTTTCAATATACTGTATCTGTTGCATGTGCAAAGAAACATTTAATATCTTAAAAATACATAAAAATGGCCAGGATTCATTGAAGAAAAATAGCCACTGGATTTGAATTAGGAAGAGATTGCAATACCAAACACGCTGCAAAAAATAGTATTTTTCCTAATACAAATATCTAAAAATCCTTAAAGCACAATATATTCAATTGCTAAGGAAATGCAAAATCAGGGAATATATTTGCATCACAAAGCAGAAAATAAATTCGTGTTTTTATCTAGTTTTCTAGTTTTATAAAAATACAAGGCGGCCTTTAAAATTATATATTAAAAAAAAAATGTATAGGATAATAATTAAGATATATGTTTTTAACTATTTGTTTTCTAAATTATTTTATGAAAATATTTTTTTCTTTTTTTAAGCATGCATGAACTTAAGAACTTAAGCATGAAAAAAAAGTTAAATTTATGCTTAAAACAAGAAAAAAGTTTAATATTAAAAATATATATTAGTCATATTTGATCTTGTTTTAATGCTGTTTAGATGTTTTTAATCCAAAGCAAGACTAAACAATTTTTGCTGTTTAACGCCTGATTTTGCTTTAGGATCTCACACGACGCAGTGCTGAACAACAAAACTGCTGTGCATTGATTGTAATGAGACAGATGACCATTTACGTGGTCACCAATATTTTCCTAAGCCATTACCCGCACATGACTAATTATAAGGTCTAGGAAAATACCTGAACGCAAGGGAGAGGTCAATTCTGTGGCTTTTCGTTTTCGCCCGAAGTGGCCGCGTGATTTATTAAAAGGGGGACTATATAGTTTGACCACTGAATATGCATGCCCATGTACTTTTGCAGGAATATGGAAACAATCTGCGCATGCATTATCGTAGCTAATGAAAGCAGCCACCCAGATCCACCTTGAGTCTACCTCAGCGCTAATGCTAAATATATGTGGACAAGGTGGGCTTAGTCTGTTTTGATATGATCCAGAGCTAAACTCTTGCTGACAGCTATTAATTAGGCCAACAAGGTAGGTTTTTATTTTCAATTTCAGCAAACAGCTGCGGTTCTAATGTCAAGCTAATGAAATGCTAATATGTGTGGGTGCAATGATCTTTTGCTTGGTTTACTTCAGCATAACTAACGATTCTGATGTTTTTACATTTTTGCGGCGACTGAAAAAGCTTATTTACATTTTTGGGGGCAACAGAGCAACTGGTAGTTTGTTTGACTTGCAGTGTGTGCAGGCGTCGACCAGTGGTCAAATTGTGGACTGATGTGTTTTCAATGGTCAGCATGAGGAATGCACAATGACTTTGAAACTGTAGTGTTTTCTGCATAGTCAAGGGAGTCACACATAGGCGTCGATTTCGGTGGGGACGGTGAGTAAGCGTCCCCACCAGATTTCGCCATGAGTCATTTTGTACCCACCACTTTTTGAAATATTGAGGCGCCACGGATGTACCTAATACAAATAAATAAAACATATCCAGTTAACTAGCAGAGCATTCATTTAACTCGCTATTAAATAAGAGATCTAGCGCTAAAATGTGGTGTTTTTGAACTCAAGCTGAACGCTCGTTGCCGCGGCGATCTGTGTCATGGATACAGGCTCGCGCAGTCTTCACTCGGACACGCTCTTCAATCTATCGCCGTTGTGGAGACTCTCTATTCATTCCGGTGAAATCTCAAAATAAAATGCACACAAACGTGTCCCTGCTTGATATAGACTGTAACCACTGATGAACATATTCAGTTTTGATGAGAGAAAAAAAAAAAAACTATACAAGTGCGGATTAGAACCCGTAACATCTGACACACTTGGCAAAAGATCTACCACTAGACCATTAAAGAACACACACAAAATTCGCAGATGGATGGATTTATTTACGGGTTGAGCAGAAAGAGGCTGCACAGTTTGACAAGTTTCAGTGACGTGCGGTCTGGGTAGGCAAACTAGGCACTACCCTGCCAAAATTGTTTTTTACTGTTTATTCTTGTTTTTTATATATGCAATATGTGTGTTATTCCAATTGTTTAGACGTTATGATGACAAATGTGGCAGTTACGCATAATCAAGTAAAAAACAAATGGTAGAATAAGCAGTGCTTTACTTTCTACTAGCATTTTTCTTTTACTAGCATTTGTTTACTGTATGTTGCGCATGCGCACTTCGATCCTGTATTCTTCAACATGTACGGCAAAAAGCACAAATCTGCTGTGCCTTTGGACGTAAATATGTTGTGCCAGTAATCATCTCCGTTACGTATCAGACATGGACCAAATAAAATCGAGATATTACTGGACATTTGCGCAGCTAACATCATTACACCACAGCTAACGTCATTACACCACTGCTAGTCTACATGCTTAAGAGTTAATCCCCGCCAAATTCAAAGTCAAAATGACAGCACCGCGGCCGTGATCAAGGAGTTAAGAAATTTTTCCAAGCTCGATTTTAATTCAAAATCTGAGTTAATAGCAAGAGGGAGGTCTACGCCAGCCTTAGATGGACTTGTGCAGCAAAAGGGCCCAGAAATTGCCTGATCGTTTCAAACAGACTGGTATGAAAGAAAAGATGTGATCGACGTCTTCACGAGGAAAGAGCGGCGGATGGATTTTATGTACAAATAATCTACCGATTGGTGAGTCAAAAACTATTTTGGGCTTAATATTGAATTGATAAATGTGGTTGAATCAATGCAAGCCATTTGCCTTCATATTCAATTGAGCAGTGTGTGATTTTACTTTTTACTTTTATAAATGGACGCTGACAAGTTTGTGCCCAGCACTTCTGAAAATGCACTTTCGAATGCGTCTCTGTCCCCAGCAAATTTCAAACCAAACTGACGCCCGTGGAGTCACACTACCAGAAGCCCATGGTTCAAGAGTCAGAGGTCAATTTTGTCATACAATGTCTTATGAAAAAAAGTAGGACCAAGACAAAGAGAAAAAAATGATTAGCCAAGTAATCGCTGTACGCTGCTTTATAATTGGTAGCACATGTGTGGGAATAAGAAAGAAGCAGATGTAAATGAATCATAGATGGAGCTTTTAAATGAATTTAAAGCTCATTGTCAAGTAATGTAATAAAAAATGAACTGTTTCCCTTTATGAAAAAAAAAGGACTTTTCAAGCAATGCAAGCCAGGTCGCAAAGGAGCAATGAGTAGTGTTTAATATGATATAAAAAATGCTGGCTAATTGTTGTTCACTTCTGGCTGGTTAAAGCATTCATGCAAAAAACAAAAAAACAAAAAAAAATCTGTATGATCTTAAATGCATACATTTATCTAGTTTTACGGTTGCTTACAAAAAAAAAATCCCCAAATATATATATATATATATATATATATATATATATATATATATATATATATATATATTTTTTTTTTTTTTTTTGTATGTATAAATGCCTTTTAGTTCAAGACTTCTGCCTAATGATTCACTGATCTATATCACCCAAAGGCCGATGAAATATTATTTCGATCCATAAAGGGTTTTATATGGCAGAAATACAATGTGCTACAGATCAGGTAACTTACTTTTAGGCCCCTATAATCAGGTCTGCCATCGCTTCATTCCCCCGTCAGAAGCCACCTGATTTAGAGCGAGGCCGTTTTCTGCGTCACCGAGCAAAAGGGATCAGGTTCTCATCGTTTCAAAAGAAAGGTTTGTATTTCGAGACATTTGCAGGCACTTGGATAATGTTATGTAACTGAAACTACCCATAAATGCAAATTTATTAGGGCAGCACCACTGATTCTTCGTTTAGAAATGAGACACTAATGGGGCTACTGGAGTTAGACACTGATTGTCAGTATTGGACTGAAAACGATTAGTTACAGATGTGTTTAAATGACCAGTATTCCAGTGACCTGAGTGACTGTCCAACAATGTTTGATCGCCAAACAAATTACAGCTTTGCAATAGTGGTGAAAGGACGTTTATGCAACAAGGCTTAACTTTTATATTAGAACAGTATTGTAGCCGTCTGATCACTGTCCCTGCTAACAGCTGTAACTGATCTCATGCTACTCTGTAATTTTATTTTTGTATATGCACTTCTTTCTTCTGGCAACATTTAGGTCCTTTGAGCCCCAAAGAGAAACAGGAGCCTCGGCCCGTATGATGCAACAGTGTGAAACAGCACAAGCTGAGCCGAGGCTGAAACTGGATCCATCAGTGTGTCTGTCTGCCTCTTCGCCTGTCTGATTTCCACATTGAGATAAAAGAGTTTGCAAACAGCACATGCTGAAACTCAACATGGCTGATGGAAAACAGGACTTTACTTTGACTTTTTTCACACCAGGATGTGTGTTTTTTTCAACGTTAAAATCCATTATCAAACGTGTCTCTCTGGAATGCTTGATTCTGATTGGTGGCCAATTTCAGTTTCAAAATGGTCATTTTTCTAATTCTTTTTGGTGACAGACTTCAGCTTTAAATTAATTTTGCAAATAGCTTATGATTAATGTGCATTGTAACAGAATTTGTGTCCACAATCTGCCTGTGGTCTGTTTTGAGGGCCTTTTATTGTTCCTCTGCTTTGGATAAAAGCATTTACCCTTTTATAGGATGTAATATACCGTTTCTGGCGTTTTTGGTGTCCACCCCTCTGGATAATTCCCTCATTATGAATTACCTAGATGAGGTCTTTGATTCCAGGAAACGGGTGTGCAGCTGGCATACATACCTGAGATTTACATTTATTGTTCCTGTTTTGCTTTTTTCCCTAAGCCCCTTAAATGATACTGCAGGTCTCTGTGTAGCAAGCGCTGCTTCATGTCTCTAGACACCAATAATGTGCAAAAAAAAAAAAAAAAAAGAAAAAAAAAAAGAAAGTTTCTGGCCGATTCATCTCAGATTCAAACCTTTGCCCAATAGCTATTTTCACCTATGAATTTAAGGTGAACATGCATGAAGGAATAAAAAATCCACATGGCTGTATATACTGAAACAGATGCGCATATATGTATCGTTCTTCCTCTCCTTGTTGGGTTTTCATGTTTTATGGGGATATTCCATTGACATAATGATTTTTATACTGTACAAACTGTACATTCTCTCCCCTTAAACTAACCCTGCCCCTAAACCACAGAAAACTTTCTGCATTTTTTACATTTAAAAAAAAAACATCAGTTACTGTAGTATGATTTATAAGCTGAGTTTTCCTCATAGGCACTAAAAATGTCCCCACAAGGAAGGACAAGGATTTCAAATATTGCATTTTGTCCCCATAATGTAGGGTTTTTCAGGACACACACACACACACACACACACACACACACACACACACACACACACACACACACACACACACACACACACACACACACACACACACACACACACACACACACACACACACAATTTTGATTAAAAATACAACAAAAACAGTAAGATTGTGAAATATTAAAAGCTGTTTTCTATATGAATATGTTATTTTAATTATTTGTTCATTTATTCCTGTGACCAAAGCTGAATTTTCAGCATCATGATCACATGATCCTTCAGAACTCATTCTAATATGCTGATTTGATGCTCAAGAAATGTATGAAAAGTAACATTCCATAATGTTTGCAAAATGATAAAAAGGACATTTTTTTACTTTTAAATACTATTCTGCAATACTTAAAAAAAGAATGTTTTGAACATTCAGAGAACATTCAGAAATAACATTTAATAACTTAATGCAACGTTAGCAAAGCGTTTTTAACGTTTTAATCCCCCCCATCCCAATCCACAATGGCTTTAAAATAAAGAGTGTATCAAAATGCTGATAATCCCATTTGGCTGAATGAGATATTATTCTGTTTAAGGAGCCTAACAGAGTCTGGGATATACAGGCACATCTGTGCCATGCACACGGGGTGAAAGTGCAAGTCTGTGAATTTTTTCTGCAGCTGTAAAGTGACACTACTGGCTGAGTGGAATCGCACAAGTGCCAAAGTCGTGTGTGTAGACCCAACGTGCTATAAAGCACACCAAATGAATGCAAATGTATAGACTTTGGCCCTCGCTCCCCCATTTTTAACTTGCTGCCTCTCATATATGCAGACACACACACACACACATACACACACACACACTGCTTCTGCAATGGCATTTACAGTCTCCGAGATTGAGTCAGCCATTAGCCAGTAAATAAACCAGATGTTCTCACAATACAAATACAATAGTTAAGGCTGACTGCTTTGGCACTGCGTCAGTGCGAAAGAGGAGAGTCTCTCAGACACTCAACGTGAATCCCAGCGCCCAGCGAAATATGTGCCTGAACGCGTCAATACGTGAAACCGTAGCTAAGCTGACACGTTCTCATACTCTGGCAACATGACAAAACCTATTCCCACACCCAGAGACATGCACGCACACAGCACTCACTTAAATGTGCGCTGGCAGTTGTATTTTGATCCTCAGCTGACTACATGTGCACGTATCGACTGGGCTTGAATTGGATAAGACAGAGCTGACACAATCTGACGCCCTCATCTGAAGTCATTATAATGATTCATTTCACAGCTCAACAAGTGATACAGCATCCCAAACTCTCACAACTTCCCAGAAAAAGGCAAAAAAAGAAAGAAAAAAAAAAGAAAAAGAAATCTTTGCTAGATTAAGTCAGAGTTTAGTTAGAAAAGTGTATGTATGTGCATTGCGAAAGTTTAGGAAAGTTTAGGGTTTTCTCTTTCATATCTCTTTAATCGAGTACATAGAACAATATGTTTGGAAAATAGATGGATTGATGGAGTTTAAATTGAATTATCTGAAATCTGAGTACAGTTTGCGAAATATAGAGTATGCTGTCATTTACTTATATAGGCCTACTTATATAGATCAAGCACTGAGTCTGTGTCACAGTTTACAATGAAAGGCATTTGTAATGTAGTGATACCTTGGTTTTTGTGTTACTGATCATCATATATTGTGGTATTTACAAAGTACTCCAATGTATTCCAAAGCCATTACCATGGTAAATTTCTATAAATATGATATTTCCATATTTTTAAGGTTGAGCAGGGGAAGAGTACTCAGAAATGACAGGATTTGATGGATTAAATGAATTAATTTGTTACTTGTATGGTGGTTAATGCGTGAACCCAGTTGATGTATTTATTATTGAATTTTTGAAGGACTTTTAGTTTGAAATTTCATCTGGTGTGTCATGTTCTGTTGTCTTTTATTTTGTAGTGTCTTGTTCTGTTTCATGTTGTATTTGTACGCCTTCATCTGGATTTTCTCCATCTGTGTCTGTATAGGCCTACTTTCAGTATGTCAAATGAGTAATATGCAGAATTCATGAAACTTCATGGAGAAAAAGCAAGAAAGCTGAACCTGAGTAAATAGTTTTTGTGGTTGTTGTTAGTATGCCATAAATCAAAGAATTCCCACATCAACGGATAATGCTAACATGGTGGATGCATTCACACTACACACCTGCTTTATACACACAGAAGAGAAAATATTCTTATGAAAACATTTACATACTATAAAGTATGTTATTTTGAACACAGCTTTATTTTGTTAAATTAGCATTTCATGTACAGCCTTGTGTTTGGAATGGAGTTTTGCATTTAAAAAAATATGTTTTTTTTAAATGTAACATTCTAACAGTTGGCAGTGTTGGTTAAAGGTACAATACTGTATGTAATTTTCGCTGCTAGATGGTGTTTATTCAAAACAAAGGCGCAGTTTGATGATGCGGTGAATGAGCATGGATTCATGGGAGTTTTCAGGTGTGTTGGACATCGGCTGCGGCTGGATGTAATCGATCGGCGAGAGTTGCCGCGTGCAGGAGCTGCAAACAGAGACTTGAAGTCGGACACTTTCTGGTTCCCATTGTGACCGCTTACGTAGTGTTTGCATACTTCACCACAGCTGAAGTGAAATAAATGCAATATTTGTCAAATACACACGTTTCAGATACGTTTCCATTTAATACTTTATGCTTAAAGGGATAGTTCACCCCAGGGGCGGACTGGGACCAAAAAGTGGCCCTGGACTTTCTGGCCCACAGCAGCCCCCCACATCATAACACACTGGCTCATTAATGTGCAGAATAATTTTTAACACCACTTATAGCATAAAAATATAACACAATACAAGAAACGAGAAAAGAACAGAAATGCTATTTAAACATTTATTTTAATTAACGCAACATATATTAGGTAATATTTGTAAAACAAAGGGAATCTTTACAGCAGAAAACCTTTTGAACCAAAGCTTTGCTAGAATTTTGTTGAGGGTGGAACTTGAAAAATGTATAGATTTTCTGATGTCGGTACAGTTAAGAAATCGAAGCTGGGGATGGCTTCCTGACTCTCAATGAATGAATGAATAATAATAATAATAATAATAAAAGGTTGTTTAAGTTTATTTAACATATAGGTGCAGTTCTACACAAAATAGGCTCATCTGTGTGTTGGCACACTGTTACCTAGCACTAAAATGCAAAAAGACAAATAATATTAATACTCATAAAACCTGCCCAGAAAGCCACACGGACAAAAAGGAGCAAACTTCTTGTGTAAGATGTGTTGGTCCTATCTGCAACGATCATAGCAACAAAATCTACAAAGGATAGTAGCAAAGGATAACAAAGGATAGTTTGGAGCACAGTATGTGCGCGCTCCTGCTCGCTCGCTCTAGATTCCGGGAGATTTGAACTAATTTGCAGGCATCGGGGAGCCGCTATCAATATGCGGGAGACTCGCGGAACTTCCGGGAGACTTGGGATGTCTGTATTCACGTAGCCTTTCGAAATCTACACTCGAAATCTTTCGAGTGGATAAATTTTCCGGGACAGGTTATTAAAAAGAAGGACAATCCCGGTAAAACCGGGACACGTGGCAACCCTACTTCGCGCCGATTCCGCCTAAAGCATAATCAGTTAATTTGAAACATTTCACAGCATCTACCTCTAATGCTTTTTTTAATGCGTAACTTTTCATCCCACCTTTTCTTTTCTTCCCCCTTTCATCCATAGACAATTATTTGTTATTATCTTATCTGCTCAGAGAAATTCGCTGTACCTACCGGATCAATCTGTCTCTCTCTCTGTAAATTAGACCACGTAAAAGGGGGCGTGTTTTAAGTTACGCAATGGAGTAGCTAGACCAAACTAAACAGGGAGGGAGGGCAAAACACTCACATGCGAACAAAACACACTCCTTGTCGGCCGCGGCCCGACAAACTCATCCATTTGCGAAGAAAAGAGATGTAATATTATTATTATTATTAATACTATTAATATTATTTCCGTCATAAAAAAAAAAAAAAAAAAGTATTTGTATACCGGGTGGGCCGGCCCACATTGGCCAGCGGCCCACCGGGAAAAGTCCCGGTGCTCCAGATGGCCAGTCCGCCCCTGGTTCACCCAAAAATGACAATTCTGTCAGTAATTACTCGCCCTCATGTTGTTCCAACCCCGTAAGACCTTCGTTCATCTTCGTAACACAAATTAAGATATTTGTGATTAAATCTGAGAGCTGGATCACTCCTCCATAGGCTTCTAAGGGATTGAAACTTGTTCCCCGAAAAGTTATTAAAGACATCGTTAAAATAGTCCAAGTGACTACAGTGGCTCAATCTTAAGTTTATCAAACGACGAGAACACTTTTTGTGCGCAAAAAAAACAAAAATAACGACTATATTTCAACTATTCATTTCCTTCTCTGTGGGCCTCGAGTGAGTTCACTAGTGTAACAGGGCAGCGCTTCTGTGTTGTACGTCACACGCATCACACACATGATCAGCGTCGGCCAATAGTGAGCCTACGTGTGACGTAGCACTACGCAATCACACTACGTTAACTGTCGCTGTATGTCGCTAGGCTCTGTACTGTGAAGTCGCTTTTGGGCGTTCGTAGTGCTGTCGCTCTAATGTTACTGGTAGACTGCACGTCTGGCCATAGCTATACAAAATACCATCACAAGTGATATATACAACTATATAATTTTAATTTGACTAGGAATTAGGCTCAAAATAAACAGTATGCTGTTGGGAGAGTGTTTTTATATTACCACAGCAGTGTTCAGTGGATTAAATAAGTTACTAGATTAACGATCGATCAATCAACAAATTAAACTCCCTCATACTGTCACAAATTAATAAAACGTAAACGTTCGAATTTGACAAATAATCAATTTTCTTGTCCCTAATAGTCAACATAATGCAGGGGAAACTGTAAAATGAACTGCAGTAGTGCTAAACTTGCATCATAAAATTACACCACTCGAACTGTATAAATGTATGAATTAAACTCACTGAGACTGTCGACAGTTTCTTTTCCATGCATCATTTTATTATATCCGTATATGTGGTTACAGTCAAATCATATAAAACAGTGAAATCGTCCTCGAACTCTTCTGTCTTGCCTGCACTTGAGACGGTGATGTGAGCTCCACTGAAAGGCTTCTTTCCTATTGGTTGTCGCTCGTGAAAATCGCTTCTCATTTGCATAAAGTTGAAATTTCTCAACTTTTGTCGCTTATCTCTTGTCGCTTGACACGCCTACATTCTGTCGCCAACGGTCAATGTCGCTCGTGGCGCTCCATTTAAATTAATGGGATCATGTCACTTTATTGCTGCGTGTCGCTGGCGGTGTGACGGTGCTGATCCACTTGTCCGTGCGACTGTCGTGTGGTGTCGCGACGCCTCCCCCACATTTGTACGTTGATGGGCGTTCCTCTGTTTACCGCTATGGGCGTGGTTTGGACCGAGCGGGAAACGTTGCGTATCAGAACAGAGGACCTGTGAGAGACTTCACCCCGTCTCCATATGCTCTACTTCTATTGGATAGTCGCGTCGCGTTCAACGGAATTAATTTGCATAAAGATGGTCATCGGCCAGCTTTTTGATGCACAGCATTTTTCCAAATGAAGCGCCACCTTCCCGGAATGCTTTGCGGGCGCGTTAAAGTCGCTTGACGTCACCCATAGGAATAAAGTGGAGTGCGGCGCGACAGAAGTGTTGCACGGACAAGTGGATCAGCACCGTGAACGGGGCTTGAGTCCTGCGGCTGCTCTCAAATCGCTCTCGCGCTACCTTAATGGCATACGTCACAGTCATGTGGCGTCGGCGCTGTATCAAGTCGGACAAAATTTCTAACCAGCATGCACTGCTTCAAGTCAGCCACCGATCAGTCTGGGCAGAGCTGCATGAAGTCGAAACACACCTTTCATCTTCATCTCCACAGCCGATGGAAAGGAATTTGAGTGTGTTGAAAGTTGTTAACGTTACTCTGTGCGTTCACTCAGTGGCTTGTACAGTATATGAGACTTGTTGCACTTTGCAGTAATCTAGATCGATATTACAATATCATATTAATAAAAACTGGATGACTTGTGTAGCTAAATGACATGAAATTAATTTTAAAATACATGGTATGCTGGAGAAGGCTCGCTCTGATTATGCTATGTTGGCCACTTGACAAAATTGTCTCTGATCATGGTAAAAACACGGTTCTCGTGGTAAATCAAGAACACAAGCGATTCAGACTAACCGTGTTGAGCTATACAGCAATGATTTGTTTTCTGTTGATAAATGTATCCAAACAGTTGCTCACCTGTCTAATAAAACATATAATATATTAAAGTGTTTTGCATGGTTTCTACGAAAGTATACAAATGGAAATCGAGGGAAACGCAGATATGACGTCATTGACAACCGACGCACAGACATGGTCCGTGTCCTGGTTAAAATTGCTGATTTCTTTTGATTTAAACATTGTTGGAAACATTTAGGATAATTCAATTACACAAGTCAACAAAATATATAACATTCTTCTAGAGATTTTTTTATAAAAATTGTGTAAAAATCGTACATCTTTTGCCTTTAAGATGCTAAATTACAGCTGCCATTAACATCCAGTTTGATCAACAGACTCGATGTGTAGGGTCATGTGTGTGGAAATGTGTGTTTGCGCCATTGCACATTTTGACAAATGTATCATCCCTCTTTTTTTTCTTTTTAAATAAAGAAACATTTTCTTTTTAAATTTGTACATAGTATAAATCACAGAAATACTAAGTAAAATAGTATGTTAGTGTGACATTTTGAAAGTACTTGACTAAGTGAGAACGTTTCGAACTCGTTGTATTTTGAACTTTGCTTTTGTCATTTCGTTGTGGATGTATTGAAGCTAATTTGCTTATTTACTATTTACGTTTTTTTATTTTCTCCTTTTCTGTCTGTCTCTCTCTGTATGTCTCATCTGCATGTAAAACAAGTATATATATATTTAGTTTTTTTTTTTAGGTAAAAATTCTGGTTGAACTATATATAAATATAATATTAGATATAATATATTCTAATATTTCTGCAGAGTACATCTCCATTTTGCCTAATCAGTTCTATACCGTTCAAAATTTGGGTTTAAGATTTTTTTTTAAAAGAAGTCTACTCTCACAAAGGCTGCATTTATTTAAGCAAAAATACAGTAAACACAGGAATATTGTGAAATGTTATTTAAATTAAAATTATTTGTTCCCTTTCGTTGTCACTCCGAGTTACGTCGGATGACGACGAATGGGGTTTCGCTTAGAAAGCCTATCAACTTCGAGTATTACAAAACGAGCCTATGGCAAAGAAATGCCATGGGTCTGCGGAATTTGCATGACGTAACTCCGCCCCACCTCGTGGGTATAAAAGGAGGAAGTCCGCAACAGCAGTTTATGTTTTCGCTTCGGAGCCAAGTGTATTCTTCTCTCCACAAGCCAACTCTGAATTATCAGCTTCACGAACGAGTGCCTCGAGTGTTGGTGTGACGGCGATCTCCGGCGAGTGCGTGCTTCCTGCTTATCTCTGCAGTGGTTCATCAGAGAGTGCGTGCTTCCCCGGGTGCTTCAACACTTGAGTTTTCTCTCTAAAAGAGCTCACACGCGGCACGTCTTTTTAAAGACGGCTCGCCCGTGCATTTAAAAAAAAAAAAAAAAAAAAAAACGAATGGTTGCGGCAGCTTGGTATCGGACTCTGATGGGCACGAGCGTTGTCTAGTATGTTTGGGCTTGATCATACTAGAGCAGCGCTCGTGGATGACTCATGTTCTCTCTGTGGGAACATGATCATCGCGTCATATAGGTCGAGACTCGGTGAACTCGCAAGAGTGAGAGTCCCCTCATCCACCCCCCGATCTTCGGCTGGTGGCCAGGGTGACCTGAGGGTGTTGGTCTGGAACAAGGTGCCGACTACGTGTCCGTGACCCCAGCCTCCCCTCAACGGCGGTGCCCGCTAGTGAATAGGTGATTCCCACGAGTCTACCCTCTGGTGGCCCGTGTGTTTCATTTAAAGCTACAGAGGATGATACTATGTTTGTAGCAGCTTCACAAGGTGGGTTTGATTCTCTGCGAAGTGACGACTCGTCACAGCTGCCACCCTCTGGTGTGCATACGGCTGTGCCTGAGTCTGATCCAGAGATGACAGCCATGCTTTCCTGGGACGATTGGTTTTTGGGTAAGGCCGCCGACCCTCGTCCACGGCAAACCCCAATACCTTCCCTCCCGGACGTGCATGATGAGATCTCGAAGTCCCAGAAGACCCCCTGGTTTTCTCGGGACCGCTCGCTGATCTCATCCGCCTTTCCCCTCTCTATGGGGCCGCTGTCACGGGTACACTGGGGTTTCCCCGGCTGAACGCTCTGTTGCGATGCTATGTGTCCTCAGAGTGCTTCTTCTCGGCGCAATCCTAAGCACCCGCCCGTGGTCTATAGTTTTCGTCTACATTTGTGGCGAGATCCTATAGCACCACGGGACTGGCAGCCGCCTCTCTGCAGGCCATGGCCATTCTGCTGGTCCTCGACCCAGATGCTCATGGACTTGCACGAGGGCGGGACTGACCCAGGGCTCTTCACTGAGTCGCGCGCCGCCACCGACCTTGCTCTCCGAGCGATGAAAGTGGCCGTACGCTCCCTGGGTCAGGTGATGCCTACCATTCTGTGGCTGAACCTGTCTGATGTGCTGAATGTCGCGCGGCCCCGTCTGTCCGGCGTTCCCATATCCCAGGTCGGCCTCTTCGGCGGTGCGGTTGAGAACTTCGCCCAACAGCTCTCAACCGCCCATGTGCAGACTGACGTGATTCTGTCCCGATGGCCCGCCGTCCGCTCAGATCCCTCGGTCTGCCCACTGCCGAAGGCGCCCCCTCTCAGGAGCGCCGCTTAACCCGGCACGTAGCGGGGGGCGGGGCTGGAGAGGGCTGTGGCGTCCGCCCGCGGCTTCCAGAGCCGGCCCGTCTCTTTAAACGGGCGGGGTGGGAGCCGCGGGCGGACGCCACAGCCCTCTCCAGCCCCGCCCCCCGCTACGTGCCGGGTTAAGCGGCGCTCCTGAGACGGGCTCCACAGAGATGGGACTCAGTTCTTCCAGGAGTTGGTAGCAGGACCACTCCTTTCCCCGGTGGAGGGCCGGGGAAAAATCCTTATTCTCCTAAGAACTGACTCTCCCGTCTCTGGGAAGACAGAGTTCTCGGACGACACAGAGCGCCGCCCACAAGCCGTGCTCTCCTCGTCCCCCTCTGTCCCAGAGGTGCTTGACACGGCGTGCCGTCCACGGACCGCTTCGCCCCTGTCCCCCTCTGTCGCCAGACCCCTGGCAGAGCAGGCCCCCGCGGGACGACCAGCATGGTCCTCCCCTGGCCCCCTCTGCCAGGGCGCGGGTGCTAACCGTGCCCCCACACCGGGCCGCTATGCCGTCCACGTCTGGGCCAGTTACTCCGCTTCGCTGCCCCCCCGGGGGGACGCCTGTGGCCCTCGTGACCCCGCTGGTTCAGTTCCTGGGAGCCTGGCTAGAGCTCCCCGTCTGTCCCGCTGGGTCACGCGCGCCATCAGGCTCGGCTATGCGATTCAGTTCGCACGGTCTCCTCCCCGCTTCCGGGGAGTCCGCTCCATTGTGGTCGGTGGCAATGCCCCCATCATGAGAGCTGAGATTCTCACCCTGCTGGCGAAGGGTGCGATCGAGACTGTCCCTCCAGCCGAGATGAGGTCCGGCTTCTACAGCCCCTACTTCATTGTCCCCAAGAAAACCGATGGGTTACGGCCAATCCTGGACTTGCGCGTGCTGAACCGCTCCCTTCACAGGCTGCCGTTCAAGATGCTCTCCGCCAAATGCGTTCTCGAATGCGTGCGGCCCCAGGATTGGTTTGCAGCGATCGACCTGAAGGACGCCTACTTTCATGTCTACATTCTTCCTCGACACAGACCGTTCCTACGGTTTGCTTTCGAGGGGCAGGCATACCAGTACGCGGTTCTCCCTTTCGGGCTGGTCCTGTCTCCTCGCACCTTCACGAAGGTCGTCGAGGCTGCCCTTGTTCCCCTTCGGGAACACGGGGTTCGCATCCTGAGTTATATCGACGACTGGCTGATCCTAGCTCACTCTTGAGATCAGGTTTGCGAACACAGGGACCTAGTGCTCCGGCACCTAGCTCGTCTGGGCCTTCGGGTCAACTGGGGAAGAGCAAACTTTGCCCCGTGCAGAGGATCTCTCTTCTCGGTATGGACATCGACTCGGTCGCCATGTCCGCGCAGCTTACGAGCGAGCGCGCGCAGTCACTGCTGACTTGCCTGAGACATCTCAGGAGCAAGAATGCGGTTCCACTGAAACATTTTCAGAGGCTCCTGGGGCATATGGCATCTGCAGCCGCGGTCACGCCGCTCGGATTGCTTCATATGAGACCGCTTCAGCTTTGGCTTCGCGACCGAGTCCCGAGGTGGGCATGGCATCAAGGCACGCTCCGGGTACCAGTTACTCCGACCTGCCGTCAGTTCCTCACCCCGTGGTCGAACCTCAGTTTTCTCAGGGCGGGTGTCCCCCTGGAACGAGCTTCCCGGCATGTTGTGGTCTCCACGGATGCCTCCACCACGGGCTGGGGCGCCATGTGCAATGGACATGCTGCTGCGGGCTCCTGGACAGGACCCCAGCGGCTATGGCATGTCAATTGCCTCGAGTTGTCGGCAGTACGCCTTGCCCTGCACCGCTTCCGGGCGTTGCTCAGGGGTCAACACGTACTAGTCCGCTCAGACAATACCGCTACTGTAGCGTACATCAACCATCAAGGTGGTCTACGCTCCCGCCGTATGTCACAACTCGCCCGCCACCTCCTTCTATGGAGTCAGAAGCATCTGAGGTCGCTTCGAGCCATTTTCATTCCCGGAGCCCTGAACTGTGCAGCCGACGAGCTCTCACGGCTTCAGCCCCTCCCTGGAGAATGGCGACTCCATCCCCAGTCGGTTCAGCTGATTTGGGACCAGTTCGGGGACGCACAGATAGATCTGTTTGCCTCTCACGACTCGACCCATTGCGCCCTGTATTTTTCCCTGACCGAGGGCACGCTTGGCACGGATGCACTGGCGCACAGCTGGCCGCCGGGCCGCAAATATGCGTTTCCCCCAGTGAGCCTTCTTGCGCAGACCTTGCGCAAGGTCAGGGAGGACGAGGAGCAGGTCATTTTGGTCGCGCCGTATTGGCCCGGCCGGACCTGGTTCCCCGAACTTGCACTCCTCGCGACAGCACCTCCCTGGCCCATTCCTCTGAGGTAGGACCTTCTTTCTCAGGGACGGGGCACCCTGTGGCACCCTCGCCCCGATCTCTGGAGCCTCCACGTGTGGCTCCTGGACGGCTCGAGGTAGGTTTGAGTACCCTTCCACCAGCGGTGGAGGCTACCATCACTTCCGCTAGAGCGTCGTCCACAAGACACGTCTACGCGTTGAAGTGGAACCTCTTCGTCGTCTGGTGCTCTTCTCACCGAGAAGACCCCCGGAGATGCTCGATCAGCGTTGTGCTTTCCTTCCTTCAGCAGGGGTTGGAGCGAAGGCTGTCTCCCTCCACCCTTAAGGTCTATGTTGCCGCCATTGCCGCACACCATGACCTAGTCGAAGGTAAGTCGGTAGGGAAGCACGACCTGGTCATCAGGTTCCTGAGAGGAGCGAGGAGACTAAATCCTCCTCGCCCTCCTCTCGTTCCCTCTTGGGACCTCTCAGTGGTTCTAACTGCCCTGAAGAGTGCTCCCTTTGATCCCCTGCAGTCAATCGACTTTAAGTTCCTGTCAATGAAGACCAGCTCTTTGTCTGTTATGGTGAGAAGCTGAAGGGAAAGGCTCTCTCCAAGCAAAGGTTGTCTCACTGGATAGTGGACGCCATTACCTTGGCTTACCAGCAGCAAGGTCGACCGTGCCCCCTTGGTGTGACGGCCCACTCCACCCGGAGTGTGGCATCCTCTTGGGCTCTAGCGCATGGCGCCTCGCTAACAGACATCTGCAGAGCTGCAGGCTGGGCGACACCTAACACATTCGCCAGATTCTATAATCTCCGAGTGGAGCCAGTGTCCTCTCATGTACTCGCTTCAACTAGCTAGTACCGGACCCGCTCAGGTGTCTTCGCTTGCTCGCCATTCCACTCCACGGACTGGATACGTGCGATATTCTCCTCAGGTGAGCTTCCCCGAAAGCCCTGAGTTCCTCCAGCACTCCTGATGTCGGCGCCAGTGTCTATTGCCTGCGCGTCGGCTAGGTGCCTCCCGTGTGCATGGTCCCTCCCCTGAGCGACCCCCACATGTGTATTTCCACTGTAAGCCTCTCTGAGCATGTGTCTTTCCCTTGGCAAGCCACCTTGCCACCCCTGGGGTTGAAATATTCCACCTGCGGCTGGACACCCCAGTGTTCTCCATATTTTTCCTTCGGGTCATATGTGTATTCTCTAAGTCCCCCCCCCTCTGGGTTGGCATTAATTGCATACTTCCCCTAGCTTGGGATATGCTTCCCAGTGTACCTTGGTATTCCTGTGTTATATGGAGTCCTTCGTCCTTCTATGTCAGGGACCTCGATTTACGCAGGGCACTGGAAGACAGCTGAGAAGGTGGCGTGATTAGACTGGTAACCCCATTCGTCGTCATCCGACGTAACTCGGAGTAGGGAACGGAGACGTTACGTCTGCCTGCCACTTTCCGCTGTACCGCGGGGATCGCCTGAGCTCAGTCTTGGCTCCTCAGCGAAGAAACATAAACTGCTGTTGCGGACTTCCTCCTTTTATACCCACGAGGTGGGACGGAGTTACGTCATGCAAATTCCGCAGACCCATGGCATTTCTTTGCCATTGGCTCGTTTTGTAATACTCGAAGTTGATAGGCTTTCTAAGCGAAACCCCATTCGTCGTCATCCGACGTAACGTCTCCGTTCCCTACTCAGGGAACGAGGGTTACATACGTAACCGAGACGTTTTCTATCTGCATATCTTAAATGCATATCTTAAAATGTAATTAAATCCTGTCATCAAAGCTGAATTTTCAGCATCATTACTCCAGTCTTCAGTGTCACATGATCCTTCAGAAATCATTCTAATATGATGATTTGCTGCTCAAGAAACATTTGATATAGTTATCAATGTTGAAAACATTTGTGCCGTTTATATTTTTCTGGAAACTGATACATTTTTTTCTTTTTCTTTATTCTTTGTTTAATAGAAAGTTCAAAAGAACAGAATTAATTTGAAATAGAAATCTTTTGTAACATTATAATTGTATTTACTGTCACTTTTGATCACTTTAGTATGTCCTTGCTAAATGAAAACGTATTTCCCAACCATATATATACAAGTATAAACACTAAGAAAATAGACAGTGTGCATTTTAGGCAACAACATGGACATAGCTTAAACTGGCTTTACTGAAAGTGTTGGAAATTTCAAACTTAATAAAGTTTTGATGTTACTGTAAAAATCTGACACTAAAATATCGAACTGTGACCCTTGCCTGTCGTGGCACTTGAGAAATGCTGAGTGTGAGGTGGAGGAAACGCACAGAAGACCGCAGCTATGGATCATGGTGCCAAGCAGCTTGGGTTAATATGTAGACTAATGAGAGAGACAGCTGGACCCGTAAGTGACCCGCACTGTTCCAGGGCACATGTAACGTGTTTCTCACCTCCACAGCTTGTGTTGCTTTATCTCTGGAAAAGTGCTTGAGAATTTGGTAATCTCTCTGAAAGTGGGAAGTGCACGTTTACACAGACAGACCTGCTGGATTTGTAGGGGAGGATATGCTAAAAGTCTCAGCGTCACACGTGCTCATATGAGTCCCGGGTGAAATATGCCACCTGTCTAAATGAGAAAAGACTGATGAAGGGAGAAGGATCCTCAGACGTAAATCAAACACACCTCAGCCACGAACCGGACAGATATGCTGAATCACTATATTTGTTCTGACAACTATCTCTAACACTTATGATGTAAAGCATCGTTTTATAAGCCTGACCGAGTATCTGTCTTAATGTCCTATACAGGTCTGTTACGACCTTGGAGTGTGGGCTGAAAATTACTTGCAGCGAATCAAAATTTGTCCATTTTGTTGATGTCACGTATTTTATAAGCTTAGCCTGTGGAAGCTTGTTTCCGCCACTAAATAAATAAATAACAATAATAATTGCGACTTTTTATCTCACAATTCTGACTTTTTTTCTCACAAAAAAAGTGAGAAAAAAAGTCAAGATTGCGAGACGTAAACTCGCAATTGTGAGAAAAAAAGTCAGAATTGTGAGATAAAAAGTCAGAATTGTGAGAAAAAAGTCCCAATTGTGAGATATAAAGTCAGAATTGCGAGATATTAAGTCGCAATTGCGTGTTATAAAGTGATAATTGTGAGATATAAAATCGCAATTTCGTGATATAAAGTCAGAATTGCGAGAGAAAAAACTAAGAATTCTGACTTTTTTTCTCGCAATTCCAACTTTATATCACGCAATTCTGACTTCATAACACATAATTGCGAGAGAAAAAAACTAATAATTCTGACTTTTTTTCTCGCAATTCCGACTTTATATCACTCAATTCTGACTTTATAACACATAATTGCGAGAGAAAAAATTAAGAATTCTGACTTTTTTTCTCGCAATTCCGACTTTATATCACGCAATTCTGACTTTATAAGACATAATTGCGAGTTTATATCTCGCAATTCTGACATATTTTCTCAAAATTGTGAGATTTAAACTCGCAATTGCGAGTTATAAAGTCCAATTCTATGGAAAAAAAAAGACTGACTTTTTTCCCTCAGAATAGTTTATATCTCACAATTCTGACTTTATAACACGCAATTGCGACTTTATATCATGCAATTCTGACATTATATCTCCCAATTGCGTATTATAAAGTAAGAATTGCGAGATATAAACATGCAATTCTGAGAGAAAAAGTCAGAATTGCGAGTTTATATAATAATTCTGACTTTATAACCTGCAATTGCAACTTTATATCAATCAATTCTGACTTTATATCTCGCAATTCTGACTTTACAACACACAATTGCGACTTTATATCACGCAATTCTGACTTTATAACCTGCAATTGCGACTTTATATCAATCAATTCTGACTTTATATCTTGCAATTCTGACTTTATAACACGCAATTACGACTTTATTTCACGCAATTCTGACTTTATATCTCGCAATTCTGAGAAATAAAGTCAGAATTGTGAGATAAAAAGCCTTTTTTATTTTTCATTCTGTGGCGGAAACAAGCTTCCATACTTAGCCCTGTAAAGCCTGACATAAAATAATAGTCAGAAAAATCTGATTTTTGGAAAGTGAACTTGGAATTAATACTTACATTAAATGATAATAATATCAGGCGTCACTCTATATGTCACAATAATGTCTTAGTAAGATGATACTTAAATACTTAGTTTTATTATTAAACCTCTGTAGTCATAAAACATATTATTCAATGCAATAGAATGATGATTGAGAGATAAACCTTCCTCAAAATCCTGATGGATCATATTTGAAAATAATGTATGGATAATCAAAGTTGCTTTAACCCAGTAAATGTTCATCTTGAAATATGACCAATAATTTAAAAGTTATTCTTATGTTTATGTTCTTATGTTTAGATTTCACAGCAAAAGAAACATGACCTCAAGCTGAAGGTGGACATTTTTACAATTATAGTAAAAGGACTTTTACTTGACAAAAAACTTGAAACTATCGATCAGGCGACAGAAGGACTGTATGTGCAACAGGTTTATCAGCAAAGTTTTGATCATATATGATGCAACAGGATTTAAGGAGTTAAAATGCATCCATTTTAATTCCACTTACTTCCAATAAGATAAACAGAAATTACAAATACTTTTGGTGGCCTGAAAATGCAAACTTTTCCAGACAGGTTCCAAAGTTTACAAAGTTTTTGTAAACAATACTGTTATTATCTCTGTGTAAACTACAACAACACAAATTTGTGCAAACGAAGACGTCATGTGTTGAAACATGTTCAGTCTATAGGGATGTGCGAGTACTTGACTCGACTCCCAGACTCGTCCACATTTTCCTGACATTTTTCAGCATTATAGTGCAGGGTCACTTGTAGTAATAAACCCAGACAAAACTGCTTGATGCTTTTGCCATCTTGAGTGTTTTATTCACCACTCTGTAGAAGCATGCATATGTGCGCAGGCGCGTAATGTTTCTTTACAAAGTGACATTGGCAACTACTGGCCTGGAATGCATAATACAGTGTTTTTAGCCAGTTTCATGGATCAGCATGAATGGGCATCGCTTGACAATGTTGTCGTCAAAACTTTTCAAGTGCAATGATCACTTATCACAATTCATGTCGGGAATAGTTATATTCATATCTCAGTATTTGGTAACACTTTATTTCGATAGTCCACTTTAGACATTCTACTAACTATAAGTAACTTTGCAACTACATGTCAACTAACTCTCATTAGAGTATTAATAGACTGTCAGCTTAATATCTGCTAACACTTTATTTTGTTGGTCCATCAACAGATACTCTACTGACTATAAGTAACTTGGCAACTACAACTCAACTTATTCTCCTAACCCGAACCCTAACACCTAACCATAACTATAACAGTCTACTGACAGTTTACTACACTCTACTAATACTCTAATGAGAGTTAGTTGACATGTAGTTGAAAAGTTACTTATAGTTATAGTCTAAAGTGGACTATCAAAATAAAGTGTAACCCAGTATTTTACTGCAGATCATTCTATTTGGAGCACTGAACATCTAGAGACTGGAAAATGAAAACAAACTATGCGAATAAGACTACTGGGAGAGTTCAGGGGTGACTGTGAGTGATATAATCGCACCTCGTCCCATCTCTTGGATTCTTGTGACAGCGGGACTGAGGACTCCCTTCTCAGAAACATCTGCTTCTCATTAAAATGCTAGATCTACCAGGAGAGCTACAATTGAAAACAAAGTGTAAAATGTAGACGGATACCCGGTTGCCTCCTTTTGTTATGGATAAACAGGTACCCTGGTGTCGGAAGTGCACTTCACTGGGCTGCGCTTGGGTTTTCTGCATCGGGTGTGTTAATGCTGATATTCTTTTATTTAGCAGTCATCAGAGTTCATGATGTTGAAAGTGCAGAGGAGAGATCTTTATGAGGAAAACCTTTGAGCATGTGTTTACTTACTATGTTCTAAAGCAACTGTCTCTGTCAAGTAGTGCGACCAACAAAGTCACATGGTGAAACCAACATGCAGATATCATAGAGAGGATCCATACAGACATAAAATCTCTTAAAATATCGGATCATTTGACAAGGCAAAGTTAAAATGTTATATGGTACTGAACAATATGTAAATCATTCATATTAAAAAAAAATAAAAAATAAACTTGAAGTACATGTTGGCTATCATTCAAAAGTTTGGGATCAGTAAGATTGTATTGCATTATTGCATGAAATTGATCAAAAGTGATGGTAAAGTATTTTATAATGTTACAAAAAATTCAATTTAATTGTCTTTTCTTCAAAGAAAAAGAGTGTTTCTTAAGCATCAAATCATATTATACTGATTTCTGAAGGATCATGTGACACTGAAGACTGGAGTAATGATGCTGAAAATTCAGCTTTGATCACAGGAATAAATTACATTTTACAATACCGTATGTTCACATAGAAAACAGTGATTTTAAATTGTAATAACATTTCACAATATTCCTGTGTTTACTGTAAATAAATGCAGCCTTGGTGAGCAATGTTTTAATTAAATTACCCCAAACTTTTGAATGGTAGTTTATGTAATTTGTTACTTTTATGTAAATAATGCTGATGATTTTTATTTATTTATTTATTTATTTTGGTACTTGGTATCAAAGTTCTAGAACTTTTTGGCATCCCTATGGCCATATATCATTTTTTTTCCCCTCCTGATTCCGGAGGCGCTATTTCTTCTGAACTGAAGTGGAATCCACTGTTTGGTCTGTGTGGCTGTGAAAGTTTGGAAAAAGCTTCGGCTGATCTGTCAGCGGGACCTCCGCGGCACGCAGGCCTCCGGTTCTGGAACCGTTTCTTTTCAACACCCTTTCGCGCTAGCAGAGGACATGTGTTGCATATATTTTCTCTTCAAACACAGGAGGACGGTGCCCTCACGCACACACGTGACCGCCCTCCTGTTATCGAGTCGTTGGATCGTCTCTCGTTGTAATCCCCATTTTAAGTCTGCCTATAATCGCAGTAAAGTTTTCTCAGGATTGAATTTCACTCTTCCATACCGATTCTTGGCAGCTGCGGTTTCACCCTGACCATTGTTTTGTGTGATAAGTAGTCCATAACCCAGGTTAAGCTAGGCAGATTATATACAGTATGCGGACCACCTCATGTGAGGATGGAAACCTGACCCGCACGTGTGCGGTTTACAGTGCCTTGGTTATGATGGAAGACAACTTTTGCTTTGACTTTATGTAAATTGTTCAGTAAGTCAGATGGTTTGAGTTAGTCGTACCCCCCACAGCCTTAAAACGGCAAGCGGGCGACGGCTAGAGCTAAACAAAGACGCTGCACCAGAGGGCTGGAAATGAGTTTTCAGTATTTACCTCTCTGAAGGATACAGGATCATCCAGGGAGGGGAATTTGGTGTTATGCAGTATAGTGGTTTAAGTTTCGCTAATTTAATCATGCGAGCTCCGCTCACATTTCTTCAGCGGTGAGGCGAACAGGTTTTGAAAAGTGCTTATCTCGGTATCAATTTACTCTTTGTGTTAACTTTGTCGAGTTATCAGAGCCGTTTTGATGAAAATAAAATACAGCTCACGCGCACCTCCCTGTTAGATTGACCCGAGAGCCCTACCACATGGGAAGAGCCAAATTCAGCACGTTTATTCACCTTTGACCTCGCAAACACAGAGTGCGTACAGAGGCCTATGTAAAACGGCTTAACTGAAATGTGTACAGGAGATGTAGCTTCCCTTGAGAAAGTGTAGTACACTTTAAAGAGAGTACTTATTATGAAAACTAATATACTTTAATATAATATACTTAAGTGCAAACTGAACATGTTGTCGGAATGTTATGTACAATTAAAAGGAAATGTATTATAGTCAAAATTTAAGTTGCTGCTTTAAATTAAGTACAATCAACACGGATGTTAAGTCATTTAAACTTAAATTACATTAAACTGACTAAATGATACATTTGAATATTGTATAATATAACCAATTAAAGCAACAACAAAAAAACATGTTGTCATAACTTATTAACCATATCATTTTTACAGTGTGTGCTTTTTTGACCTAAGTAGGACTTAAGTACATCTTTATATGTAATTTCATAAGTACTTCCTTTGTCTTTGAAATATGGTTAAAGTCTACCGTCACAAGCATTTATTTTAAAGTGAAATATACTTTAATGTAATTTCTATTGAAATTTAAGTCATGTATTAAATATATTTGCAATTAATTGCACATTTGTAATGAAAATAAATGAAATATGGTATTTTACATGTGCTTTAGTATGTTAGTCATCTTTAAAACATGAAGATTTTTTTTTAAATGTATTAAAACTGATTAAAAATTGAATGAAATGTAAAAGTTTTAATTTAACATTTCTACAAAGTAAACGTTTTAAAAGTGCAATTAAGTGTGTGAAACATGACAAATAAACTAACCTTTAAGATCTGAAATAAGCTGCAAGTGGATATTCAATGCAATTAAGTCAATTTCTTGTAATTGTGTTTCACTGTAACCACACATTGCTTTTGTCAACAGGACGACCTAAAACAACCTGCTTTCATACTACAATTTTAGTAATCTATTTGAAAAACTTAAACTTGAAAACTTGGGAAACTGTTATACCTCAAGTAACTGGTTTGCATAAACCATTAAATAAGGGGTCTGTTCTCAACTACAAACAAATCATATACTTTTGATAACTAATAGATTGAATTTACGTGTGGTAAACCAAGTCTTTTTTCAATTGGTTATGGGATTACATGATTCAAGTAGACCTGTAAAATAGCCAAAGCTAAAAGCAAGAAGTCCCTGATGAATCAGATGGAAAACTGTCTGTCTGACCTTGAGCAGAGCTGCAATCCCTTTAAAGAATTTAAGTATTTGAGCTAATCTTGGGAAACAAGACATTCTTCAATGCATGTTCCAGTAATGTGTAATTTTCTCTCTTATTTCCAGTAATATGGATTTTCTTTGTGTATAAATAGCCCTGCCAGTCACTCTGGTACACGTGAGGGGTTTCTACTCCAGTGAATGTGGGAAATGATGACGAGTCAAAAATCATTGTGAACCACAGGTTTTTGAGCTCTTTGATGTCAAGGACACCGAAATATGATGTACCTTTATAAGGGATCCCCTTTCTGTGGCCAGACGAGAACTGAGTCTGGTTTCTCACAAGGTTTTCTTCACTATTCTGTCACCTAATGGAGTTTGGGTTCCTTACCACTGTCATCTCTGTCTTGCTCAGTTGGGGATGCTTAATATTCAACAATATTATTGATTTCTGGCTGGATTCACTCTACTTGCATTTTAAACACTTATTGAGAAAGAAAATAGGAGTCACCATTGACTGAGTGCAAAATAATTGCAACCTTTTATCTTTGTCAAACTGGCAAAAATTTGCATATGTCAGTAAAAACAGCAACTTCATAAGTCTAAGGTTGGGCAAGAAAACAATAACTAACCCTTTATTTAGTCTATGGCGGTGGGCTTAACTCCTCCGGCCACAAGAAGACTTTAATAATCTCTCCAAACAGATTATTACACTTTTCATCCTGTGCCAACCCTGAATCACATCACAGAAAGAATCAAATGTACTTAAAATGATCATCGTCCTCCATAATGACCGATGGTTTATAATGTAATCTTCTCATTTTGCTTTCGCTAGACACTTTTGTAGAGGAAACCCAAATGTGGTCTCAGCTTTCACCTCTAGAAAAACCCAAACGGGGTCTTGTCCAAATATATGTTCATTTATGACTGACCAAGGAAAGCCACTGCTGGACATTTTAAGAATCTGCTGTGTCAATCAAATCATGTGGATTCATGTATTAACGCTATACCGAACCCGCTGGCCAGTTTAAAAGCATAACAATGGAAGCAAAAGATGTCCAAAAAATACACATTATCAGGTGTGGATCGTTTTTAGTGCTTCGCCCGTCTCTTATAAATATCACACATTTTACGCAAGAAAGTCAGAGGATTATTAGGTTATCTTGCGGTTCAGTAATGTAACAGCTCCTGTCTGGCATTGATTCTGCTGGTCGAGTGTGACGCTGGAGAGGAACAACAACAGTCTTGAGTTGCTTTCTGTAAACGGTCCAACTTAAATGAACCTTGATTCAATATGTCGCCCCAGATCAGAACTGTGATTTTTAGCTCAAGCAGGCCTGTGCCTTGTCTGAGTAATTGGAGGAGAGTAGAAAAGCAACCAAGGCATTTTGCATGCATGTGTGAAAAGATGTAAAATCCTTCACTTTCCCGCTGTTATCAGGGCAAAATTCTGACTTGAAGAATCGATTCTCTTTCGATTCAGTAGGAATTTGAATTGGCCACACACCACAGAAAGCTGAACCAGAATTTGAGTTTGACTGACAGGAAGTGGAATTTAATGAATTACAATAAAACAGGGATTGCATTCTGGGAAATTATGTGGTCGGTCTGTCGCCCATAAACCAACTTTGAAACATTTCTCCAAACTTTTTGACAAGGTTTTGTGAAGCCACAATTTAAATTTAGTCTTGACAAACTTTGATTTTCTTGTTAAAAACAATTACAAGCATATAAATATACTTGTTTGCATGCAAATGCGAATTCCAGTTCTGCATAACGTTTGCTACCTCAGTTCAAATTCAATTATATTTTTGTTTTAAATTCTGAATGGTGCACAACCCTAGCTGTTATTCTCATTTAAACTGTCATTCATGAAAAGCACTTTGTGTGTCATCACATCTTGTTGTAGAGAAGCGACACAAAACAACACGCCAGGCAAATGTGACATCAAGAGATTTAACCTAGTTACCTTTTATAGAAATGAGTGCAATGGAAAAATAAGGTTATGGAAGCTTTTTTGACGTACTTTTTCAAGACAATGTCACTCTGTTCCTATTGCATTTATAGCAGAACCCAAATGGGAATCATCACATCCTTTATTTGAAGTTTCCACAGTGCGGCGTCTAAATGCTGTTGTCATGAAAGCACTGGTTTAGAAATGGCTTCTTCCAGCTTGTGTATGTGTGACGGGATAAATACGGGAGCAGTGCTGGTTACTGGCAGGGATATGTGAGGTGCTGTGCAACATGTGTTCGTGCTTTCTCATGAACTCTCCTGACCTCATGTGAAAACCAGCTGCTTTCCATGAAAAACATGCAACTTGGGAACCACTCCCCATAAAATCCTCAATTGGAGCAGGTAAAATCTGAAATGTTTGTTTCTGTGCGTTGGAACGTTGTGTACGCTGCTGTAAAAGAACTGCAGAAATCTCTTGTTAACATCCCAAGCATAAACATTAGACGTCAGCTCAGGAGGTGGCGCCTTGCTTCCACCGAACATTTCCATCCCAGACGCATGTAACCCCCAAATTGCTCTCTCTGGGGCCGAGGTGGAGCACGAGGGGAAAAGGCCGTCTTTGTGCTCTCCGCGGCACGTAGCTGAGGTCCGTAAACAAGAGCTTGTCACCGGTAAAGTGTTGGCTCTGACGCGTCATTGCGAGTGATGTCACCGGTGATTTTCCACCTTGGCCGTACAGCGCGGTCGGTGTTGTGGACTCCGGAAACTTTGCATTGTCACTCTCGGCAGAGGTTTTGACGCCTAACTTGGGTCTCAAGCCCGCACCCTAGTTACACCCAGAGTTTCCAGGTGACCGTGTGTTTATGCTGTCTGCTGTAACGGCTGGTTGACCCAGCACACTGAGCTAATAGAGCAGAGCAGAAAGAGTCGAATACACTGTCTGACTCACACCAGCCTGCGCTCCGGTGTCAATCTACACAAATGCATGTCAGTTTATCATATGCCAGGGCTTTTTTTACTCAATTTGTCAGAATGGGTTTATTTTTGAACTACATATTATGTATAGGTAACACTTAATTTTGATGGACCACTTTAGACATTTTAACTCTGCAGCTACATATCAACTAACTCTCATTAGAGTAGACTAATGAGAGTTAGTTTATATGGTTGATAAGTTACTTATAGTTTGTAGAATGTCTTAAGTGGACCATTTAATGTCGTCTACAAAAAAAAAAAAAAGCTACTGCATTGAGAATGTCCAGTGATAGTGCTAAGATTTATCTTTTGTGACAACATGCCCCGTAAACTACCGTTCAAAATGTTTGAGGATTTTTTTTAAAAGGCTGCATTTACTTGATCACATAATTTGAAATATTATTACAATTTAAAATAACTATTTCCTAATCAAATTTCTAATTTCTAATCAAATACTTTAACATGTAATTTATTCCTGTGATCAGACCTGAATTTTCAGCATCATTACTCCAGTCTTCAGTGTCACATAATCCTTCAGAAATCATTCTAATGAGCTGATTTGCTGCTTAAGAAACATTTCTTACTATTATCAATGTTGAAAACAGTTGCTGCTTTATATTTTTTTCCCCGAAAACCGTGATACATTTTTGTTTTCAGGATTCTTTTATGAATAGAAAGTTCAAAAGAACAGCATTTATTTGAAATATAATATTTTGTAACATTATAAATGTCTTCTCTGGCACTTTTGATAAATTGTATGCATCCTTGCTGATAAGGGTTAATTGCTAAGAGTTAACTCTAGTATTATATAGAGTTTAAAGGACAACGTTTTACAAGTAGCTAATACAAGAGATGATTACAAGAAATATCCAAATGTACATTTGGATGTACAATCTCCACTTGACCACTTAATATTTGTGCTATTGTGTAACATATATATATTTGGTGTCTCTGGGCTATATTTACACATACTGTTCCACTTCTTTTTTTCACTCACAGATTTGAGCTTGTTGTTTGGTTCTGGCATGGCACCTCTGATCACATGACCATAAAGCTGTCAGTATCAGCAGCCGCCTCTGGACTTACACAGTGCTAATCCCCGTTAAAAGCCACACTTCCACAGCCTTCCACTCTTCTGCTCTAAACATGCTTGTTTACCTGCTGGATAAGCCAATTTTATACCAATGAGATCAGCACCTCACATCCACAGGTCATTCAGCACCCTTTATTTACCCCTAATTGTGTCTACTTGCCCCTAATTATTGCTATTATTGCTCTCGCAGTGCATTTACTAGCTTCACAAATGATGTGAAACTTTGCTTTATTCAGTAGGAACGTTGTCTGAGGTTGTTAAAATAGGAAATGTGTTTCCACAGGTTACAGGCTTCTGCTGTTGGTGAGGTCAAAGTGTCATACAGGCCTGCACTTTACATAATGTCATTGTTTAAGTTAGATGTAGACCTGATATTTAAGTCATTATGTGAATAAGTAAATATAGATGTAATCAACAAACTTGTCAATCAAGCAGTAAGTGCAAAATGTAAATGATTTCAGTAAACTCTGCGTAAACTCAAAACACTTTTACCATAGTGCATGATTTGTAAACGAATACATTTTGACGGTTTCATCACATAAGCAGCTCCATATGTTTGGCTTTTCTCATGTAGTAAACTTGCCCGGGCGCTCACCTGGTACAGCATTGCAGTCGTGATGTAAAGTGCTCTACTAAGTCCTGTGAAGCACGAGTCACAATAAAAGAGCTAGAATACTTGATTGTTTTAGCAAATGCATTTGTATCGCACCTTTGCTTTTGTTAACGCTATCAGTCAGGTTTAGTGTAGGTGCTATATTATTTTAATGTAAAAAAAAAAAAAAAACATTGACAGACACATGCTTTTAGCACCACTCACTGGATATTTCACCCTGAAAGTTTTGTGAAATATACAAGAAACAACATAATATAATTAGCAGAAATGTTGCCACATGCATGTTTTTCCAATAAGCCTGGGTTGATTTTTTAATATACCTGCTTGTCAATCACAGTGGTTGGTTGCTCTTTCAGCTATATGACCATTAGTGCAAGACCAGAGTGTCACACATGCACAAAAAAATAATTGTGATACTTGTTTTATATGTGTTTTGCTGCACATACATCTAAGACTAAGGTATAGTGATATTTTGCCAATAAGTCGCCACATTAATAAAGCCCACTGTGAGTCTTGTAGTGTTGGTCCTGTCAATCTCTCTCACTCTGGCGATTCCCCTGTTGCATGTCAGGCAATGTTTCCATAGTCTGAAGATGCAGTGCCAAACCAAACTGCCCGGTCCAGGCACAGTGATTTGTGGCAACACACACACACACACACACACACACACACACACACACACACACACACACACACACACACACACAGACACACACACACACGCACGCACACACGCACACACCACCACGCACACACACTCCTCCGTCGGACAGGCGGCCACACTGAAAGAAATGCATGGGCTAGAGATGCACAACTACATAGATATATTTTTTTAATCGACTAGTCAGTAGTTGTCTGAACAGTCTTGAAGGGAGAGTTCACCCAGAAATGAAAATTGTCATTTGCTCACCCTCATGTCATTCCAAACCTGTAAGACTGGCATTCGTCTGTGGAACAAAAAAAATATTTTGAAGAATGTTGGGGTCCAAAACAACACTGAACCCCATTGATTTTCATTATATAAATGACCAAATAAACAGAGATTCTCAAAATATCTCCTTTTGTGTTTCACAGAATAAGTAAGTCATGTAGGTTAGTAAACGATTACAGAATATTTATATTTGAGTAAACAATCTCTTTAAGCCCTTTATAACTATAGGACTGGTTTTTGGTTCATCACTGAGTTTCTTGTATCTTATATCAGTAAACTTGCTAAACAGAGATACAATGTAATTACATCCAAACTTGCATCATTGTCACCATTCTAAAGGTCCTTGCACACAGAGGCCGAATGCTTTCAGGGTTTTTCCTGCATCGAGAATTTCGAGGCGGCCGTCTCTGTCAAATTTCGTGCTGCCTCCGGCTCTCGACAAAACTCGGACAGGCAGTCACGTCACATGCTCAGATACCCTTTTTCCACCTGACGGTTCTGTTGCGGGTTCCTGGGCCCAGCCTGTGTCCATTCTCAAACTGTAGGCCTATAGTTTGCTGATAGCTACTATGCGGATCGCGGATAATCCGTGGGTCGGGCGGGCCAGACGGGCCAAGTAATAAAAAAATAACATTCCAATTAATCGAGGGTGGATGACAGATGAATCGTTGAGTTTAATAAAGACATGGAACTCTCATCACGGTAAAACGCAATGAACGTGCGTCACTCTACTTTCGTTTTAAACAACGTAATTCTCTTCAGGGAAAACCAATCAAGGAAAACATATCAGGGCTCGACATTAACGCTTGTCTGGGGCACGTGTGTTTTTTTGAAGAGACAAGTGAAAGAGAATTTTACTTACCCAACCAGACAAATGCCCTGATTAAAACGTTAATATCAAAAAAATAACTAGGGAATCACTGAAAACGCGAGGATGATTCTCATTTTATTTCATTTAATGTAAGTGGCGATTGATAACCTAGTTGATAATAATAAACAGCCCTACCTAATGTAGGCCTACCTACTGACGGTAACAAAGTTGCGCTGTTGAGGCTTGTGCATTTATTTATAACATATTATACATTTAAGAAACATCACACGACCAGAGTGCTGTTTTCCTGAATACCATCACGATTGAAAAAGAGACACTGATTTCATAACAGTTCAATAAACAAATAGTTAAAATTAAGTCACTTACATTTTAGACGCTTGACTGTTTTTGTTCTGTTTCAGCAGCAAAAATAGTTCAAAACAAAGATGAACCATACCGCATCTCATAGTAACACTCACCTGTGTTTCATTACTGAATGATTCAACGTTTTGAACAAATCGGTTCAGTCGAAGATTCAATTACCCATTCATAAACTGCCTCATTCTGAATAAATCAGCCGTTTGAACGAATCGTTTGAATGATTGACTCAATGACTCATTCATTAAGATGGTCACCTGCCGCCACCTACTGGTGGTTTAGTTTCAAAGCATTATTTTCAACATTCCTTATTTGTATATTCAAAAAAATATTTAAAACAATCTCATAATCTCATTTAATACAGTTAACAGCCTGTTAACAGCCTTATAGTGTCTTATTATTCTAATTGAATGCATTGATCAAATTTGAGAATTTGAAATGAAAGATGGAGGATACATTTAATAAAATTAGGGAAAGAATGTAGCCTGGCTAACGTCAGACATAGTCTCATTGAGACGTGGGTCTGGGAACCACATGTTCATTTTCTCGTATTTGAGGCGTGGTTTACGAATGCCCAGAACCGTTTATCGGGTGCTACGAATGTCTATCAAATGCGCCTGTACGTAGCTCATAACCAATCATTTCAATTATACCAGATGACGTATGTAGAGCGACAGAAATTAGACGAGGAAGAAGACGATGGGTCAGAGATTTATGTGTACACGATGGCGTTCAGCGACTATTGCCGTTTGTGCAAGACAAACATGAGGGTAGAAGGTATATATGGACACTCTACAGACATGTTTTTATCGAAAAAAAACACAGAGTCGTCATCGTCTTGCTGCTCCCTCCCCGTTCTGTGATTGGTCCCCTCGCTGAGGCGAAAATATGGTCCATGGAATCCAGGCTGCCTAGCAGCGTGAATAAAATCGCGCGCAAGGCAGCATGGAGAAACCCAGGTTGATTTCCACATCGATTTCCAGCGAACGCACACCGTGGCGTTCGCCCCAAAAGCTTGCAACAGGGCACCGACTATGGTCACAAAATCTGTATCGGCTTTTTCCTGCCGGTCCTCCGCTTCAGGAAGTCGAGAATAGTGCTCGAAAAACACCCGAGGCCAGTCTCGAGGGGCTGGTTCCCTTAGTAGATTTTGTAGAAGAATGGCAACGCCTTCCGAATATATCTATATGGGTCCTGTATATTATAAAATATTATAAAATATGGGTACAGATTGCAGTTCGGTCACCGACCTCCCAAGTTTGCTGGGGTGGTACCGACTGCAGTGGTTCCAGAACAAGCTCGGGTTATGGAACAAGAGGTACAGACTCTACTGGAATTAAGGGGCCATAGAATGTGTTCCCCTACCAGACAGGGAGTCCGGGTTTTACAGCCGGTACTTTATAGTTCCAAAGAAGGATGGCGGACTGAGGCCAATTTTAGATCTAAGGCTTTTTAAATCGTTCTTTGAGGAGATTCAGGTTCAAAATGCTTACTATTCCCATTATCGTGAACCAAATCAGATCTGAGGACTGGTTTGTCACGATGGATCTAAAAGACGCTTATTTTCATGTCTCCATCCTTCCATGTCACAGGAGGTTCCTGAGGTTCGCTTTCGGGGGCGAAGCATACCAATATCGGGTTCGTCAGGAATCAGGGAGCAGACATCCTGTCGAGGCAGGGGCTGAGGCCCGGGGAATGGAGACTCCATCCAGAGGTGGTGGAGTTGATATGGCAGAGGTTTGGACAAGTGGAAGTGGATCTGTTTGCGTCTCGAGGGACGTCCGTCCCACTGTCCACTTTGGTTCTCCCTCACTCCTCCAGCCCCGCTGGGGTTGGATGCCATGGTACAGGCCTGGCCGAGGCTTCGCCTGTACGCTTTTTCCCCGATCGCTCTGCTCCCGGGAGTCCTGGAGAGGGTCTGTCAGGAGGGCATCTTCTGGTAGCCCTGTTTTGGCCAGCCCGAGTATGGTTTTCAGACTTAATTTCACTCCTGATAGCTCCGCCATGGCAGATTCCTCTGAGGTGGGATCTGTTGTCTCAGGCGGAGGGCACTATATTCCATCCTCATCCAGAGCTGTGGAAAATGTGGGTCTGGCCTCTGAGGGGGCTCAGTACCTAGATGCTGGTCTATCTGGGGTGGTCAAAACCATACTTATCTCTAGGGCTCCGTCTACTAGGAGATTATATGGCCTCAAGTGGAATGTTTTTCCACTTGGTGTAGAGAACTTGAGTGAGGCCCAGTTAACTGCCCAATGGCTTCAGTTCTGGAGTTTCTTCAAGATCGTTTCTCTGCGAATCTCTCCCCATCCACACGTAGGGTGTACGTGGCTGCCATTGCGGCGTTCCATGCACCACTAAATGTTGGGCCTTTGGGGAGGCACCAACTGGTCATACTATTTCTCCATGGTATTGGAGGATGAGACCGACAGTCAGGTCCAGGGTTCCTTCCTGGGACCTGGCGGTGGTTCTCGAAGGGCTATCCCTGGCTCCCTTCGAATACCTCCAGTCGGCTTCGCCTAGGACCTCACGTTCAAGTTAGCCTTTCTCTTAGCTATTTCTTTAAAGAGACTGGGAGATCTCCAAGCCCTGGCATTATCGCCAGCTTGCTTGGGGTGTGCCCCCGGCGGAGTTAAGGCCATCCTGCATCCGAGACCCAGCTATGTGCCTTAAGTGCAATTTTTTAATGGCTAGGTCCATGGTCCTGCAAGTATTTCATCCTCCACCTCATGTGTCAGCAAAAAGGAGAGGTTCCTTGCTCTGCCAGTCAGAGTTCCGAGTATTTACCTTGAGAGGTCCTCTTCTAGGAGGAGGTCGGACCTACTGTAGTGTGTTTTGGATCACCTATTAGGGGCTCCCGGCTATACAAACCATAAGTAGGCCTACAAGGTGCGCAATTTGCCTTCACCTTTGGCCGCAAGGGCTCATTCTACTAGAGGCATGGCGTCCTCTAGGGCCCTCCTCTCGGGAGTGCCCCCTCCAGGAGATCTGTGAGGCAGCCGGTTGGGCTACCCCGCACACTTTTATCAGGTTTTTAGTCTGCACCTCCCTAGGACATCTGGCGCACATGTGCTCTCGTCCTAGCTGAGTGCCTGGTTTCAGTTTCACTCTAGGGCAGGCCTGTTTTCGGTGCGTGGCCTAGCGGGCATTCGTTCCCCAAATTGTCGTTCAGACGACGCAGTGTCTCGTTCCCTCGAAAGGGAACGTCTCGGGCTATGACTATAACCCTTGTTCCCTGAGAAGGGAACGAGACACTGCGTCGTCCTGCCACGACCCTCGAGGCCTGAGAGCGTCTTGCTTCATCGCTAGGCTAATGTGTGTGTGTGCCGGCGTCACTTTTATGTGCCGTCACATGTTACGTCATGACGCAACACCAATCAGGATTGGATTAGTTTCATTCTTACTTCAGAGGCGCACGCTAAGGGAGCGTCCCCAAAGTGTCGTTCAGACGACGCAGTGTCTCGTTCCCTTCTCAGGGAACAAGGGTTATAGTCATAACCCGAGACGTTTTCCAACAGTGATGTAATGAAACATTGACAATTTAAGTTTGAAGGGAGTAAAGCCTCTGTTAAGGCTATAAAATAAATGTAATTTTGCCAAAAGAAGAACTTTTTGTTATTTTTAAATCAGCCTACTTCAGTGTGATATCTTACCATATTATCATGCATAACACTGAGAATTTGAATAATTGTTAGGTGATGATCAGGTGCAGATATCTAAATCAATGAATATCATATAGGTTCGGGTGGTTGGCGAGTGGATTATTTATTTTTAACAGCAGATTCGGGTGACTCAAAGTGCACCCCCCTAGAGGTACCGAGGTCCACCGGTACAAATTTAATAATCTTATCATTAAAATACATACATGATCAGGATTTTACCACCTCCGCCTTTTTTTGAGCCAGGAAAAACCCTTGCTTTGATTTTGTATCCATTATTCAGTGGCTTTGAATTGTCAAAAACCCTCTCAAAAAACTTGCTACCGATGCGAAAAACACAGAAAATCGAACCAGATCCGAATTTTTTTATGACAGACTAAAGTTTTGAGGCAGTGTGTAAATGTGATTGCCACAACGTGAGGTAATATTTATTTATTTGACTCAGTGTGCAAGGACCTTAATTCTTGGGTATCTGGACTCTAGGTATGTTTGCCAGGATTACTCTACTAAATCTGTTGTTCATCCATAACTCTGTACCACAAGTTCCAGTTCAGTCTTTTTCTGAGCATTATGTTCTTTGCTTCGCAACACATCAGCTCTCTTCTTTCTGTAGCCTACCTCTACCATGGCCGTGGTAAATTCATTAGCAACGCTACCGCCACAGGAACTCGGCCCATAACAGTCCCTTGGGACAAATTAGTGTATAGATTTGTACATTGGGAGGATAAATCGTGAAATGTGCTATTCAGACCACAGACTGTTCCAATTTAGTTATTAGTTTTACCACCGGCCAGAGACTTCTTCTGCACTAATTTAACAAACCAGCCCGAACCCTCAGACACACCCTCTTTTGTTCCTTTCAGCATTAAAGATAAGCGCTCTGTCTTTTTCTACTCCGTATCAGATTCCACCGTGCCAGAATGAGAGTTTTTAGACATAAATCAACTGAAATGGTCTTGTTAAGCCCACGGGTAAGAGCCACCTACTGACCAGAAGGTCGGCGAGGGGCTTGTGCAGGTCTAATGTCTCAGTTTTGACATTATTGAACAATCTGATATAAGATATTACTATACACTAACACGAATGGCTTATATAGCGGCTGCCGCTCACTAGGAGCTAATTACAATGATGGCTTACCTATTCCTTCCTCATTCATCATGCAATCAATGCAGTTTGCCACAAGGAAACGTTCCCTAGATTGCTAGCGCAAGCACATGCACTCCACAGTAGACTTGCATTAATTATTATTTTCTTCTTGCCTAGTAAAAATATATGAAGAACTGACCGTGGTGAACGCTAATAGCTTGTGTCATTTCCCTCATAAAGAAGCATTTCTTCGATTCATCTGGAACTGTTATTCTACAGCGATGGGCACTTATGAAAATGTTATGGCAATATAGCAGCGGATTAGGTGTCGGGCTGAACACTGGCCAAGGTAGGGGCAAAGAGAGAAGTCTCTTTAGCGCTGCCGTTTAGCTATTGGGAGTCCAAACCAGAGCAAAAATGTGATCAAAATGAACAAGAATGGCTCTTTCATTTCAGCTCATTCCTCTCTCGCTGGGTTACATTTGTCTCAATCGCTCTCTTTTCGCCCTCTCACACTACATCTACACCCTTCCCCTGTTCTCTTGGTCCTCTATGCGTGGCCATAAGCCACATGGTGGAGTTATGGATTTAGAAATCACTCCCTCCATCCCTCCAGCCCTCCCTGTCCATTCGGTGTGGAAAAAAAGTGCCAGACTATCAGACTCCAGTAGCACAAGGCCACTACTGAGTCAAAGAGGCCCTCTGCTTCTGGGCCAGTGAGGTAGGGGAGACTCTGACCACCCTCAGCCTCACACCACCACCACCTATACACTCTTCCTCAGCTCTGGAAACAAACACACACACGCACATCCACCCGGACGCACACGCACTTCCACATCGGACACACACGTATACGTAAACACGCGTGCTTCCAAACTACGAGTGTACAGAACACACCTGCCGATTCTCCAGACAGCGGCTGTACTGTGTGTGAAAAGATTTCCTTTAATTAGCCCATGCCAACAGCCGGGAGATGCAGGGGAGGTCTGTGAGAAGCGTTGGATGAGTTTTGATTTAGTCGTATGGTCAGTGTTGGGAAAGTTCACTTTCTACATGAACTAGTTCAAAGTTCAGTTCACAAATTTTAAAATTAACTAGTTCAGTTCATAGTTCATAATTCAAAATTTTGTACTAGTTCATAGTTCTTTCTTTCCATTTGTTGCTGAGAGCTATTGTTTTTCAAAATTATTGCCACAGCCCATATAGTGCCACAGACAGCAATTATTTTATCAGAGGGCAAAGTTTGCACAGAAATGTAAGATTTTTCCCATCCTCACTGACCTTGTCATAAATCTCGTTTAAATGATCATACGACGCCTCCTTGATGCTTTTTGTTTTGATGACGCATGCGGCGGTGCGACACTGGTGGCTGGTGTTGCCAGATTGGGTGTTTTTTTCTGCTACATATTAAGGCCTGTTTACGGTGTGTTTTAGCTGTGTTTTCGGCTGGAAGGCTCTATAGAAATTTGGCACCCTATTGAACGAAATTAAACTGAGAGAGCGTGCCGTTCACAGACACCAGAATGAACGAGTTCACAGTAACGTTCATCAGACAGTAATGCAGTACGTTCAGTTCACGTTCTCCATTGAACTATCGTTCAATGAACGCGTTCAGGCACAACACTGCTTATGGTGTTTTTGTTTGCACTATTGTTCCTCGTGGACCTTTGAGGGCATTCCCATAAGATTCCAGCTCTTTTTACAGGACAGTTTGTACAGTGTCAGAAAAAATGCCTGTAGGGCAATTCTAGTCCTCAAAGGCCAACATCCTACAGAGTTTCGCCCCAACTTGTTTCATGCCATACTAATCCTAAAGACCTTGATTAGCTGATTTAGGTGTGTTTTATTAGGATTGAAGCTAAAATCTGCAGGACAGTGACCCTGGACACCCCTGCCATAAGGGTACAACAGCTTGTCACTAGGGCAGCACCCTTAAGGGACAACTTTGTACATTATTTACCCCTAAATGTGCACGTTAGTACCATAATAATATGGACCCTTAAACCCAAATTATACTTTGATTTTCATGCGTACGCTAGGACAGTGCTTCTTAACTCCAGCCCTTAGGACCACTCTCAGAAGTGTCTCCTTATTTAACACACTAACAAGCTGACTTGTTAAATCAGAGGTGTTTTAATTAGTGAGACACCTAAACAATTCTGGGAAGTTGGTCTCCAGAACTGGAGTGAAGAAACACTGTTATAGGGAAAGCATACAGTATCCATGTGATGTAACTTTAGTCATCAGCATCAGCACCCGATTTTTCTAACTACACATACTCTGTATGCGCAACTCACATGCTATTTGATTTTTTTTTTTGCATTAATTAGTTTTGTGTGGGGGGATTAAAAGATGCATGCAAATCTAGTTTTAACATGTACACTTTTTTTCATCCTTGTCCTGCAGACACCGAAAATTTCTAGTGCGCATGTGTCGACCACATGTGTTTGTGCATGCTATCAAATGGAGTATACATTGCAAGGTTATGCATTCGACTGTGCAAAGTATACTTTAGGCTCTAAGGTACTACTGTAAACCTTGTAGGGGTAAATAAGCTAAATTGTTTTCCCTTTAAGGGTTCTGCCCCAGTGACAAGCCGTTGTACTGCTAACGGTACAGTTTTTTGTGTATGTATGTGCCTTTTCTTTAGTTTGTTTACAATACCTGTTTTGCCTCACATGAAGCATATACATTTATAGACCATGTCTATGCATTATATGTATGTGTGAACATGTTACCTACGTAGTAAAATACTCCATGAAACGTGGGGAACAGGATGTGTCGGGCATGTGTCAAAACTTGACCCATATGATGTAGCTGGCACTTACGCTAGCTCCCGACAAACCTCAGCCAGAGATTTGCAGCGTTTGCCACTGAACTCAGCAGGCCGTGATTGTTTTCTCATCAAACCTGGCTTATTTTCATGTGAGGTTGCCTCTTGCATACGGTGTGATTATTTGCTGAATGGAAGTCTTTTACTGTGCGGCTAAAGTGCCACATGTCGCATTATGAGTCTCTTCACTGATTGGCCGTCTGGGAAACGTTGGGACATGTTACGGCACGGTGCAAGGGTTGAGTTACACCGCAATTAGTGCAACTGGTAGGACTAGGAGTGAGAAAAATGACATGGTTAGTGTTTACAGATGGGGGTGAATAGGGGATGACAAGGAAAGGAAGACGTGTTTGCTGTCACAGACTGTATAGGTATCAGTCTTGGGGGGTGATTAACTAAAACTAGCAGTTTTTCAGTAGCTTCTTTTAAGGCAGTCTGAGTATGAAAACAGTAAAGCTTTACCAGAAGCATGTTATACAACAGAATGCATGCTACTAAGCATTTTACAGAAGAATGAACTGGTCTCTAAATGGTAGCTTTTCCAGCAGTGTGGTGAAATGCACACTAACAAGCTAACTGTTATTAACTGCAATGTTAAAAGCTGTTTTCAAAACAGTGTACTGAAGTTTTTCCAGTAACAGTTGTTTTTGTGCAAATTGTCTCCACTAACTACTTTCTTTGGCTCTTTCTATGCTTATAAAATGGACACCTCCATGACACATTGTTCTATTACTCTGGTATTATTTCCTGCATTTTAACCAACGGCAGTCTCATCATTACCATCTTCCCATCTCCCGACCACACACACACACATTTACCCTTCCAGGAAAGGTAAGGGAGATGCCCTCTCGTTTCCCGTACAGCTGTAACCTCAAAAGGTGATCCATTATAATGTTTATCATTCTTTTCTGGGAAACAGGTTATAAAGGAGTAGTCTGCATGCTCTGTTTATTGACACACTGATTCTCAGCGTTAAGTGTAGCCTGACGCAGTGCTTTAAGAATGATCAGTGTCCACCTAAAGACTCCTATTAAGCTATCTAGTGTTTTCCACATACACCTGATCCGGGATCAGCCATGCCATTACACTCAATTACCCAGCGTGAATCAGTACAGGGTCACAAACGGACTCAGTTAGTGGAGCTGAGGGGTGTTGTAGTTGTTTAGGGCTGGTCCCTGCCTTCAGCCACACTCTCCACAGCAGAAACTTCTATTAAAAGAGCTACTGAGAATAGATTGTTTGAGTTTGTCAGACATGTGTTTGTCTTTCCTGTTCGTAAATCAAAGGCGTCTGGTGTCCGACGTCAAAAAAGGATATTTTTCCAAAATTAGGGAAAACATCGTAGTGAAATGGAGAGTTCCTTTTGGGGATGAGTGTTTTTATCCAATATTTTTGAATATTTCAAACCAGAGTGCTTGGACTAAAATATATTGCATATAAAAATTTAAAATAAATCACGCCATTGATACGGTATGAATCATGTTTACACACCTAGTGGCCATCAAATAGCAACCGCAATGCAATGCTTGGTTTCAATAAGCATACAAATCTAACTTTAAAATGGCAACCCATAATTTCTATAATTGCCAGGTACTGGTCGTACAACAAACCTGTACAAATAACAACACACCCAAGATTCTCTGTAATGACTTAAAATATGACTTTGCACACACTTCATTGGTACATGAGAGGGAGAGAGGGAGAAAGAGAGGGAGGGAGAGAGAGAGAGAGAGAGAGAGAGAGAGAGAGAGAGAGAGAGAGAGAGAGAGAGAGAGAGAGAGAGAGAGAGAGAGAGAGAGAGAGGAGGGGGAGGGGGAGGGGGGAGAGAGGGAGAGAGAGAGAGGGAGAGAGAGGGAGGGAGGGAGAGAGGAGAGAGAGAGAGGGGGGAGAGAGAGAGAGAGGAGGGAGAGAGAGAGAGAGATAGAGAGAGAGAGAGAGAGAGAGAGAGAGAGAGAGAGAGAGAGAGAGAGAGAGAGAGAGAGAGAGAGAGAGAGAGAGAGAGAGAGAAAGAGGTGTCCTGGTATACTCTACAAAATGTCCCCACAAGGATGACAATATCAGAAATCCTGGACATGTTCGATCCCTATATGGAAAATAGCTTATTAATCAGACTAAGAGATGTTTTGTGTAAATGCAGAAAGTTTTCTGTGATGGGTGGGGTTGGGGACAGAATATACAGTTTGTACCCAATATGTCTATGAAATGTCCCCCTAAAACACGAAACCCAAGGTGTGTGTGTGTGTGTGTGTGTGTGTGTGTGTGTGTGTGTGAGTGTGTGTGTGAGTGTGTGTGTGAGATGTCTTTTCCACATCAGTCAGCAGCAGCAGGACCAACTACAGGACCCAGAACTGTACATTGTCATCAAGAATGCCCAAATATCTGCCTTTTTAGTTTTGTTTGTTTAGCTCTTTGTTTTATCTGAATGATCCTTCATTTGTCCTGATTGGTGAGGACAGACAGCCGCTGCTTCTCTCCTGGATACACTACACTGTTAGAAAGGCAGGAGCCTTGGATAGTTTCCTGATTAAATCTCTCGTTAATAAAGAATGTTTAGTCTTTCCTGAAAAACTCTTATGAGATGATGAACATAGGAACAGACCAGCTTAAGTTTTGCCGTCAATTTAAAATTTATTACAAACTACAAATGTTTTGCCTACTTTTAGCTTTCCCTCATTAATAAGTGTAATCATGCCAGGATTTCAAACAGTAAAATCACATGGATATAGGACTTGGACTGCAACGGTCTATTAAGGACAGGTGTAAATGGTTTAAATTTATGTGGTTACGGGTTAAGCAGAGGACATATGTTTAGTCTTTACTGGAAAAAAAACCTTATGAGAAGACGATCTGTGCTGGACAGAGGCCAGCTTAATTTTTTGCTGTCAATTAGAAATGTATTGCTTAATATGAAACTTCTGCCAGGTTAAGCAGAGGACATGTCATGCCATGCCACGTGTTTATCACAAAATGCATAAAGAAAGATTGTCGTGTTCTGATGATATAGCTCGATGTTGGATGTTTAATGGTTCATGCTGACGTCCCCTATTATTTATTTATTTATTTTTTACATTTACATTACCTTTGCAGTCATCTAACACTCACTTAAAGTTAATTGGTAACACTATTCAATAAGGTCCATTTGCTAACATTAGTTAGCATAATCTAACAATGAAAAATACTTCCAAAGCATTTATTTAATCATAATGTTAATTCCAACATTTACTAATACATTATTAAAATCGTCTCGGTTACGTATGTAACCTTAGTTCCCTGATAGGGAACGAGACGCTGCGTCAAGCTGTGGGAACGCCCCTGCGTTGTGCGTCCTGAAGCACGTATGGAATCAGCCCAATGGAGAGATGGAACGTCATAGGCGGGTGACGTCATCGACCAGGAAACTATAAAGCACCCCATAAACACAAGCGCAATAGCTTCTGATAGGCCTGAAGGAAGCGCTAGCGGGAATGCCGGGAGTATGGTGGAATGACGCAGCGTCTCGTTCCCTATCAGGGAACTAAGGTTACATACGTAACCGAGACGTTCCCTTTCAAGGGAACTCGAGCTGCGTCAAGCTGTGGGAACGCTAATACCCACGTAGCCATAGGACCAAGTGACCGCCATGTGAGAACTAGCGCACAGAGGGCGAGAGCACCTGTGCCCCAGGGGAAGGAATTAAGTCTAGGTCATAGATCTTAATGAAAGTATGCGGTGAAGACCATCCAGCCGCATCACAAACGTCACTGAGGGAAACTCCTGACAATAAGGCTTTAGAAGCCGCCATACTCCTGATAGAGTGGGCTCGTACAGCCAAGGTGAAGGCTGACCAGCCGAATCATAGGCAAGTGAGATAGCCTCGACCACACACTTGCTTATTCTCTGTTTAGACACGGGACACCCCTTCTTGGGTGGCCCAAAACACGCAAATAGTTGTTCTGACTTCCTCCACAGGGCAGTTCTGTGGATATAGGCGTCTAACGCCCTAACAGGGCAGAGTAAATTAAGTTGCTCCTGGTCAGACGACAGAAATGGAGGAGGACAGAAGGCCTGCAGAACTGTAGGTCTAACAACATTAGTAGGGACCTAGGGAACGTAACCTGGTCTAGGACGCAAAAAAGCCTTAACCATGCCAGGCGAAAATTCCAGGCACAAGGGTGAAACCGACAGAGCCTGCAAATCACCGATTCTCTTTAGTGAGGAGATAGCAAGAAGAAAGATAGTCTTAAACGTGAGAAACTTCTCAGGAACTTCTTCGATAGGTTCAAGAGGAGCTTGGGAAAGACCTTCTAATACGATGGCCAGATCCCAGGCCAGCACCCTCGCGGATGGAGCTCTGGAGTGAAGAATGGTCTCAACAACCGCGGTTGAGAGACCAGAGTTTATGAGCTGGGCCCCCTCGGAGGCCAAGCCCACAGTACTGGGCGGGGGTGAAATATCATGCTGGGGGGCGGTCATTAGCGCCTGACCGGGAGCTCCAAAGGAGAACTGTCCAGGAGAAAAATCAGGTCCGCAAACCATACTCGGGCCGGCCAGAACGGGGCTACTAGTAGTAGGCTGACCCCGTCCCGGCGAACCCTCTCCAGAACTCCAGGTAGCAGAGCAATCGGGGGAAAGGTGAACAGACGTGACCTCGGCCACGGCTGCCCCATAGCGTCCAACCTCAGAGGGGCTGGATGGCTGATGGAAAACCACAGATGACAGTGTGTGGTCACCTTGGAAGTGAATAGATCCACCTCGGCGCGACCGAAACTCACCAAAGGAGCTCCACCACCTCGTGGTGGAGACTCCAACCCCCCGGCCTCGGCCCCTGCCTCGACAGGGAGTCTGCTACCACATTCAAATACCCAGGAAGATACATTGCTCTCAGAGATAGTAACCTCCCTTGAGACCACAGGAGGATCTGACGGGCCAACTTGTAAAGCCGGCGAAACCGCAGGCTCCCCTGATGATTTATATAAGAGACCACCGACGTGTTGCCTGACTGAACTAACACATGATGACCTCTCAGGTCTGCTAGGAAGTGTTTCAGAGCCTGGAACACCGCCAACATCTCTAGACAATTTATAAGCCATGATAGATGATGGTCCTGAGACAGACCTTGGGCTGGACGACCACTCGTGACCGCCCCCCAGCCTGTGAGGGAAGCATCCGCCATTAGCGCCACGCGACCCAGCACAGGACCTTTGAATAGGAACCAAGTTTCTTTCCACATGACCAGAGCACGAAGGCAGCGCCGCGTGACTTTGACCGTGCGGAGCGGATTTCCCCTCGGGGAGAATCCCTTGGTCCTGAACCACCACTGTAGCGGTCTCATGTACAACAGGCCGCAAGGTATAACGTTGGACGCTGCTGCCATCAGACCCGACAGTCTCTAAAACTGTTTTACAGTAAGTAGCTGGCCTAGCTTTACTTGTTTCACAGCTGAGAGAATCGAAGCGATGCGGGTCGGAGCGAGTCACGCCTGCATCGAAACCGAAACCCAAACGACACCCAGAAAAGTGGTTTTCTGAGAAGGAGATAATACACTTTTCTTTGCGTTCAGCCTCAACCCCAACTTCCTGATATGAACGAGAACGACATCTCGATGCCGAACCACCATCGTGAAAGTGCGGGGAGATAAAGCTAGGCCAAACGGAAGAACCCTGTGCTGTTACACCTCGCCCCCGAAGGCGAACCTCAGGAACTTCCTGTGTTGTGGAAGGATGGAAATGTGGAAGTACGCGTCCCTTCGATCTATCGTGACAGACCAGTCCTCGGATCTGATTTGTGACACGATCTGCTTGATAGAGAGCAACTTGAATTTTGGCTTCCCTACCGAGCGATTCAATAGGCGCAGGTCTAAAATTGGACGCAACCCCCCATCCTACTTTGGAACGATGAAATATCGGCTGTAATAGCCTGACTCCATACTGGGAGGAGGAACCCGTTCTATAGCCTCCTTTTGAAGGAGTGCTTTCACCTTTTGTTCCATAACCAGAGCCTGCTCGGGGCCCACCACTGTAGGCAGAACCCCTCTGAATCTTGGTGGACGACACCTGAATTGGATAGCATAATCCTTTTCTATTGTCTGCAGGACCCAATGAGATATTTTTGGAAGGCTTTTCCCCTCTGCCAGAAATTCTACTAAGGGTACCAGTCTCTCGAGACTGGCCTCTGGTGTAACTTGAGCAGCAAACGCAGCGCCCTGTAACGGCACACCGGCAGGGAACAACTGGTTTAACCGCTCTGAAACCCTCCTCAGAGGGAGCGAGCGTCCCTCGGGAAATCGCTCGCTGGGACCGTCTGCGCCCCGGCATTAAGGCGGGGTTGGCAGAACGGGCCCCTGAGGGCACCGAGGAGGAATGGGCACCGTAGAAAGAGGTGAACACCTTTCCGCCTCGGTGGGAACCACCCTCAGTGTCCTGCGCGCCGTGGCGCCAGGACTTCTTCTTAGCCGAAGCCTGCTTAGCTAATATAACTGTCCTCAGATCAGTTCTATTACTGGGAGATTTCGGCTGAGAGTGCCGCGGCTGAGCCCACTGTCCAGCAGGGGGAGCACGAGACGCAACACTCTGCTTCAGCGCCTATGTGATGAGCTCGCAGACGGCCGGGGCTGCTCCCGCCCAGCAGTCCCAGGGACATGAATTTTTAAAAGGGAGAAATTTGTTAAAAGCTGTTGTTTGCTTTTCCTTCTCCTGGAATTTATCGATGACAGAATTTACAGCATCGCCAAATAAACCCAGGGGGGAGAGAGGAGTGTCTAAAAGGAAAGCTTTTCCTTTCCCTTTTATATTTGTCTGATTTAACCACAGATGTCTTTCTACGGCCACGCAGGGAAAAATCAGCCGCCTGACGCAGTTCGCGAACCACGTCAGCACTGACCTCCTCACTCTCACTCACGTCCCTCAGCAGGTCAGCCTGGTATGCCCGTTTTTTTTTCATAATAGACATAGTATGCAGACATGACCTGCTGCCGAATACGCTTTACCCACAAAAAACGAAATATTCCTAAGCTTTCTAGGCTTGGTGGGTAATGCCGGTGCCTTAACAGATGACGCAGCCTCGAGGGAGAGAAAACTCGCAAGCGTCTCTACCACGCGAGGCATAGCCGAACAACCATATGAATTATCCCCCACAATATTGGAATATGTTGAAGTCTGGGGACTAAACATTTTCTCTATATGACACCGGTTTTTCCCACGATTTCGACACCTCAGTGTGGAGATCGGGAAAGAAAAAAGACGGCACGCACCGGCGTGGAGGTTGCACTCGTGACGGCGAAAATCTCTCATCTAATTTTAATTTAGAAACAGACTCCTGTCTAGTCAATGGCCATACAATGCTGAGTTTTTCTACAGCTCTTGTTAATACCTCCACTAGCTCATCGCTTTCGGGAGTGTAAGGTGGCGAATCCTCCACATCTCCCTCATATATACTAGCAACATCCAGCTCCTCAGAACTGGATAGAAGCAACACTGGTGCCTCAGCCCGAGCGGAAGAAACCGCAGCGCGTGCTTCCGAATACGGGACTGAGGCACTGGATCTCACAGGTGAAGGGAGAGATAAGGCAGAGCCCGTCTCTAACCCCGCTGAGAGATCCATATGCGATCCCCACGATACGCGTCGTCGCTCTGCCTCGGCAAGAGCGGGACCCGAACCGCAGGGAGCGCGCACCGAACCGCTCTCCTCAAAGAGCGCCCGGCGGGAGCGGAGCGTCCTTAATGGCAGACGCTCGCAACGCTCACAATCAGCTCCCTCGAGAGCTGACTGGGCATGCTACACTCCCAAACAAACAACACAAAGAACGTGTGTATCCCCACTCGTTAAATAACGCGAGCAGGGAGGGACACACTCCCTAAACTGCTGTTTGTTCGCCATATCTCTCTTAATATATATATATATATATATATATATATATATATATATATATATATATATATATATATATATATATAAATTGTTTGTGTGGTGCAGAGTATGTAAGGACAGACAATATTCACACAGGGACATATTCACATATAGCGCGACTGAAGGCACAGAAGCTATAGCGCTTGTGTTTATGGGGTGCTTTATAGTTTCCTGGTCGATGACGTCACCCGCCTATGACGTTCCATCTCTCCATTGGGCTGATTCCATACGTGCTTCAGGACGCACAACGCAGGGGCGTTCCCACAGCTGGACGCAGCTCGAGTTCCCTTGAAAGGGAACAAGTGTTGTATCTGTTAATATTATTTAACGAACCTGAGCTAACAATGAGTTGTAATTCTATTAAGTTCCGTTAACAAAGATTATTAAAAACAGATAATTAGATAATGCATTAACTAATATTATCAGTTAAGTTCTAAAACTACGAATTTAATACACTGAGCAAATTTTAAAATGAATATGCATTTTTCACCCATACTGAACAATGTAAAACTGGCCAAATTTTCTTGTAGCTTTAAAAATGTTTTTAAGTGTTTAATTTTGAATGTATGTAGACAAAATTGTATTGTTAAATGTCAACCATTTCAATTTAAAAAAAATATAATCATGATTTATCAACTTTTTTTTCTTTTGTCAAATCAACTTAGATTAATGTTGTTCAGATAACATGTTTTTAGTTTCTGTGTATTAACTCCAAATAACCAAATAACCAGGTTCCTTACTTTAAGTTAAACCAATGCATCATTTTACAGTGTTATTGGTTGCATTGCAATTGAACTAAAACAACCTAAACACACAGAAGAGAAGTTGCTGCCTCTTTTCACACACATGTATGAAAAAGTGTCTTAATAATAATTCATTATCTGTAAACTGCTGGCTTTTCTCTGCCTTAAACAAACAGAAGACGTCGTTCACGTCACGTCTTGCCAGTAGCCGTCACCATAATTCGGGCCGTCTTTCACAAACGGCTAGTATTGAATTCTCCCAATGGGGACAGCTTACGAAAAGGACCATTGCCAACAATGTCTAGCGAGTGCAAATGTTTATTTAAAAAGTTATGTTTGAGTATTGATTTGATTTCTCTCTCCTCCTGTACTTGGCTGAAGGACTCCGTCTGTCCATCATGCTTTTCAGCGCCAGGCTGGTCTCATTATGGTCCTCTCCGTCCCAGACAGCAATGATAAGAGAGACACAATGTTGGACCGGCCAAGAAAAACACTTTAGACCCTGAGCAGGTTTCACGCTGGAACCTGGATATAAAATATCTCACCTTTGCGAGGAGAAATAAATGAACAGAAAACATTATTATCCGACATGTTTAATCCCCCCCCCCCCCCCCTCGTTTCTCTCCGTCATCCATAGTTTGTATTTAATTACCAAATGAGGTTATGTTTCATTTGCAGTGAAACAACTCTTCTACAATTCTAATAAAATGTTCTACATTTCTCTTATTATGGTTTCCCGGTGTCTGAGGCCTAGGTAAATGTCAGGTAGTTCCAGAAGAACCCGCAAACCTTTCGTCCGCTGGCATTACGAGTCGTGCCAAAGAGTCCATCTCATTCTGAAAACCAAGACGCATCAATATACCTCTTCCACATGAGGGCAGGAAAAACCAATTATAAGGAGAAGGGTATGTTTGGAGCTGTCCGGACAATTTTGACAGGTGAACATAAACCATTCCCTCCATGAACTCAGTTTGCTTTGTCAATATGGGAGTATTCATAAGCTCCATGTATTTCGGCAGCGCTGGCTTTTAATTTTGCACTCTTGAGAGATCATAAATACTGGCACGTATGATTTCATTATACATTCAAAGTTAATTAACTACATTAAATTATTTTTTTGTTTGTTTTCTGTGCTGATCTATGTCTCTCTGTGTGTGTGTGTGTGTGTGTTTGTTTATCTGTCTGTCTGTGTGTGTGTGCGTGTGTTTGTTTGTCTGTCTGTGTGTGTGTGTGTGTGTGTGTGTGTGTGTGTGTGTGTGTGTGTGTGTGTGTGTGTGTTTGTCTGTGTGTGTGTGTGTGTGTGTGTGTGTGTGTGTGTGTGTGTTTGTCTGTCTGTGTGTGTGTGTGTGTGTGTGTGTGTGTGTGTGTGTGTGTGTGTGTGTGTAGGATTGGCTAGAATTGTGAGGGACACATGTTCTCACTTATATAGTGAAATATTATAACAACCGACTAGTGAGGAGTAATTAAAAAGGCTTATAAATAGCCCAAAAAAATTTTTTTTTATTTAGAAGACGTTGGTTTAGTCCATAGAAAATATCAATAACCTGATATAAAACCAATGGAAGTCTATGCAATTTCCTCATTAATACAGTGAAACAAGTGTGTGTGTGTTTGTGTGTGTGTGTGTGTGTGTGTGTGTGTGTGTGTGTGTGTGTGTGTGTGTGTGTGTGTGTGTGTGTGTGTGTATGTGTGTGTGTGTGTGTGTGTGTGTGTAAAATACGTATAGGCCTACATATAAAATATATACAGTATGTCTGTTTTGTTTTGTTTTGTTGTGTTTGTGCGTGTGTGTGTGTGTGTGTGTGTGTGTGTGCTTTTATTAATCAAAGATTCATTACATCGATCCAAAGTGACAGTAAAGACATTTATAATGTTACAAAAGATTCTAATTCAAATAAATGCTGTTCATTTGAGCTTTCTATCCATCAAATAATCCTAAAAAAGTATCGTTTTCACACAAATAAAAGTAGCACAGCTGTTCCCTTACGAAGGGAACTCAACGATGCGTCGATCGACGCCATGGGAACGCCCCCAGCGTGACTGCGTCTGAAGCATCTATGTCAACTAGTCCAATGGAAAGAATGAGCGTCACGGGCGGGTGACGTCATGACCAGGAAATGATAAAAGCACATCCGGTGTAAACCGGCATTAGCTTCTGTTGCCTCAGCAAGCGATCTGTGTTATACTGTCTCTGTCTATTTATTGTTGTCTGTTGCAATTTATTCGGAAACGTTATGGCGAAACAAGTGTACAAGCAGTGTGTTCCTCCCTGCCCGCGTTATTTAACGGGTGGGGACACACACGAGCTTTGTGTCATTTGTTTGGGAGTGGAGCATGCGGTCTCAGCCTTCGAGGAGGCTGAGTGTCAACACTGTGAAATGCTACCGCTCCGCATGCTCCGCTCTCGCCTGTCACTCTTTGATGTAAAGAGTGGGCAGGCTCGCGATCCTCAGGGATCAGGACCCGCGTCTGCCGAGGCGGCGCGGAGAATGCATTCCTGGGGATCGCAGAAGGATCTTTCGGAGGGGTTGGAGACGGGTCCCTTGGCCTTTTCTCCTTCCTTACCCGGAAGATCCAGCGCTCTCCCCCCGGTGTCGGAAGCACGCTCTGCGGTTTCTTCCGCCCGGGGAGAGAGCCCTCCATTACTTCAATGCTCTTCCTCCGAGGAGGTCGATGTTATGAGTATGGAGAGTGAAAGCACACACAGGGGGGAAAAAGATTCACAATTTATTTCCCCAGCATATGATGAGCTGGTGGATGTTATGTCACGGGCTGTAGAAAAATTAAATATTGTATGGCCATCTGAGAATAAAGGCGCTCGTCCTAAAAGTAAATTAGATGAGCGCTTTTTATCATCCACTACATTATCTCCACCACGAGAGCTTCCCTTTTTTCCCGATCTTCACAATGAAATATCGAAATCGTGGAATAAACCTTACTCTTCACGACTTTTTAGCCCTCAAGTTAACACTTATTCGAGAATAAGAGGGCTAAAAGAGTATGGTTATGAGGCGATGCCCCAGGCGGAACAGAATTTAGCCAGCTATCTTTCGCCTGGTCCCGCATCGTCCCTGAAAGCCTCGGCTTTGCCCACTAGACCGCTTAAAGCCACCTCGGTTTTAGTGGGCAAAGCTTATACGGCAGCAGGTCAAGCTGGAGCATGTCTGCATACAATGGCAGTGCTACAGGCGTATCAAGCTGACCTACTGGGGGATCTGGATAGTAGTGAGGGAATTACTCATGACGATATTCGAGAACTTCGTCGTGCTACCGATCTTTCTCTCAGGGCTACTAAGGAGACCGCCAGAGCAATTGGGCGGTCTATGGCAGCCTTGGTAGCTACTGAGAGACACTTATGGTTAAATCTGTCAGAGATTAAAGAAAAAGATCGAGCTTTTTTATTAGATGCTCCGCTTGAACCTTCTGGTCTCTTTGGCGACGCAGTCCACGCGGTCGTCGAGCGATTTCAGGAGTCTAAGAAGCAAGCTGACGCTTTTAAAAAGTTTATCCCTCGCCGTGTCCAGCCCCCTGGGGCTGCTGGGCGTGAGCAGCCCCAGCCGTCGAGCTCATCATATCATGTGCAACAGAAAGAGAGTGTTTCGTCTCGTGCACCTCCACATAAATCATGGAAACAGGCGCAACACTCTCAGTCGAAGTCTTCTAAGTCGAAGCCGGATCAGAGGACCGTTCTTCAGGAGAAGAAGACTTCGGCTCAAAAAAAAAAAAAAAAGAGGTCCTGACGTCACTGGCGTCAGACCTGTGAGGACAGCCCCGACCGAAGTGGAGCGGTGTACACCTCAGAATACGGTGCCCGTTCCACTTCGGGGTCCTCACGGGACCGTTCTGCCAACCCCGTCACCCTTGGTGCTTCGGGGCGCAGCGGTCTCCAGCGAGTCGCTGATGCTATGCTGCGGCACTGCATCGGTTTCGCGCCCTCTGAGGGGGGTTTTAGAGCAGCCAGTTCAGGTAGTTCCTGCCATTATGTTTCAGGCTCCGGGACTGGCTGTCTCGTTAACACCAGAGACCAGCCTCGAGAGGCTGGTTCCCTTAGTAAATTTTCTGGCAGCGTGGAAGCTTCTGCCGAATATTTCTCGTTGGGTCCTGCAGATTGTAGAGAAAGGATACAGAATCCTGTTTGGTTCACGTCCTCCTCGTTACAGCGGGGTGTTGCCCACAGTGGTGCATCCCGAGCAGGCTCTGGTAATGGAGCAAGAGGTAAAGGCCCTGTTAGAGAAATAAGCTATAGAACAGGTGTACTCACCCGACCGAGGTCGGGTTTTTACAGCCGTTATTTCATTGTTCCAAAAAAGGATGGAGAGTTGCGTCCCATTTTAGATCTTCGTCTGTTAAATCGTTCAGTACAGGAACTCAAGTTCTAGATGCTGACACTCAAACAGATCGTGACTCAAATCAGATCCGAGGACTGGTTTGTCACGATAGATCTGAAGGACGCTTACTTCCATGTCTCCATCCTCCCTCAGCACAGGAGGTTCCTAAGGTTTTCTTTCGGGGGCAAAGAATACCAGTATTGGGTACTTCCTTTCGGTCTAGCTCTATCACCCCGCACGTTCACGAAATGCGTAGATGCAGCTCTAGCCCCGCTCAGGCTGCAGGGCATACGTATTCTGAACTACATCGACGACTGGCTGATTCTAGCGGAATCAGAGCAGTTGGCGGTTCGGCACCGAGGTGTCGTTCTCGCTCATATGCAGATGTTGGGGTTGAGGCTCAATACCAAGAAGAGTGTGCTTTCTCCAGTACAGAGAACCACTTTCCTTGGTGTGGTATGGGATTCAGTGACGATGCGGGCCACCCTATCGCCCGTTCGTGTAGCTGCTATCCTGTCAGCCACAAAAGAGCTGAAGCTAGGCCAGTCACACACTGTAAAACAGTTCGGGAGACTGTTGGGTCTTTTGGCACCAGCGTCCAACGGGATACCTTTTGGCCTGCTGTACATGAGGCCTTTACAGTGGTGGCTCAGGACCAGAGGGTTCTCCCCGAGGGGAAACCCACTTCGTATGATCAAGGTCACGCGGCGTTGCCTTCGTGCCTTAGTTATATGGAGGAAGCACTGGTTCTTAACCCAGGGTCCGGTGTTTGGAGCTCTCTGCCATCGAGTTACTATCTCGACAGATGCTTCCCTCACCGGCTGGGGAGCGGTAATGGAAGGCCGCTCGGTTCAGGGTCTGTGGAAGAGTCATCATCTCTCGTGGCACATAAATTGCCTGGAGATGATGGCTGTCTTCAATGCGTTGAAGCAATTCCTCCCAGACCTGAGGGGTCATCATGTGCTCGTCCGTACAGACAACACATCGGTGGTGTCTTATCTGAACCGTCAGGGGGGTCTGAGGATCCTCCTGTGGTCTCTTGGGAAGGTACTCTCCCTGAGGGCAGTGTATATTCCTGGGGACCAAAATATTGGACCAGACATCCTGTCGAGGCAGGAGCTGAGGCCAGGGGATTATTTGGGAGTTTTACGGCCAAGCAGAGGTGGATCTGTTTGCGTCTCAGCATACGACGCACTGTCCACTTTGGTTCTCCCTTACTCACCCAGCCCCCTGGGCTGGATGCTATGGTGCAGACGTGGCCGAGGCTACGTCTGTACGCATTTCCCCCTGTTGCTCTGCACCCAGGAGTTCTGGAGCGAGTTCGCCAGTACGGAATAAGCCTACTGCTAGTAGCACCACGCTGGCCGAGTCGGATCTGGTTTGCGGACCTGATCCATCTCTTAGACGGTCCTCCCTTGGAGAAATCCCGATCAGGAGAGACCTTCTGTCTCAGGCCGGGGGCACAATATTTCAAAACCCCCGACCGGAGATTTGGAACCTGTGGGTTTGGCCTCTGAGGGGGCCCAACTCATAGAGAGTGGTCTCTCAACTGAGGTTGTTGAGACCATTCTAAGCTCCAGAGCTCCAGCTACTAGGAAACTATATGCGCTTAAATGGAAAGTTTTTTCTGTATGGTGTCACCGACATCAGTGGGATCCGGTTAACTGTTCTGTGAACACAGTACTCGAGTTCCTGCAGGAGCGCTTTACGTCAGGTATATGTCCTTCCACGCTTTATGTCTACGTGGCGGCCATTGCGGCTTACCACGCCCTGTGGGGGGTACATCGTTGGGTCGAGACCCCCTGATTTCACGTTTCCTTCGTGGCACACTGCGGACCAGGAAAGGCTGAACCTCTTGTGTCCAGTGCGAGCACTGGATACTTATGTTTATCGGACATCTTCAATGAGGAAGTCCGACCAGTTATTTATTTGCTTGGATCACCTGAGAAGGGTCTTCCTGCTTCTAAACAGACGGTTAGTAAGTGGATAGTTGAGGCTATTTCACTTGCATACGAGTACTCTGACCAGCCGTGTCCTTTGGCGGTCAGAGCTCACTCTACGAGGGGTATGGCGGCCTCTAAAGCCTTATTACTTGGAGTTTCTCTTCAAGACGTGTGTGATGCGGCAGGCTGGTCCTCACCGCTCACATTCATTAGGTTTTACTGCCTGGACCTGGATGCTGCCCCAGGTTCTCAGGTGCTTAGTGCTTAGTTACAACAGACTAACACTCAGGTACTTGGAATTCTGGCGCTTTGGGTATTCTCGTTCCCATGGCGTCGATCGACGCATCGTTGAGTTCCCTTCGTAAGGGAACGTCTCAGGTTACTATTGTAACCATAGTTCCCTGAGAACAGGGAACGAGACGATGCGTCACCCTGCCATACTTCCTGCATCCCTGTGATCGGCTTGCTTCTGCAATTTTCTAAGCTAATGCCGGTTTGCATCGGATGTGCTTTTATCATTTCCTGGTCATGACGTCACCCGCCCGTGACGCTCATTCTTTCCATTGGACTAGTTGACATTGATGCTTCAGACGCAGTCACGCTGGGGGCGTTCCCATGGCGTCGATCGACGCATCGTCTCGTTCCCTGTTCTCAGGGAACTATGGTTACAATAGCAACCTGAGACGTTTTCAACACTGATAATAATCAAAAATGTTTCTTGAGCAGCAAATCAGAATATTACTCTGAAATGTATTTTCAGTATATGTGTGTGTGTGTGTGTGTGTGTGTGTGTGTGTGTGTGTGTGTGTGTGTGTGTGTGTGTGTGTGTGTGTATGTAACTAAATAGGTTTGCTCATCAGGTTGATTGTGTAATATCTGAATAGACATCTGTACACATCATTAGGAGGGATTTGGGCACAACTTGTTCTTTGCTCTTATGTTTATTTAAGTTTTAGTGGTTGTGTGCCGTTCACAAACTACGTGCGTGGTGCGCAGTGTTATTTATACATGTGTTTTCAGAGCTCTGCTCTATCTTCCTCAGGGAGTCTCCAGCTTGTTACAGCTCCTTCTGTTTACTCGCCTGATTCCATGAACGCAAACTCTCTTCATTCTCAATAAACCTTTAAAAGTTTCTGAAAAGAGACAATCATAAACTGTTGAGGATCTGCATTTGAGCAGATCCTCAACAGTTTATGATTGTCTCTTTTCAGAAACATTAGGCTTAATGTCTGCTTGTGTGAAGAAAGCTGTAATGGAGAAAGATATGCATAGTTCACACAAAAAGTATTCTCGTCGTTTGATAAACTTAAGATTGAGCCACTGTAGTCACTTGGACTATTTTAACGATGTCTTTAATAACTTTTCGGGGAACAAGTTTCAATCCCTTAGAAGCCTATGGAGGAGTGATCCAGCTCTCAGATTTAATCAAAAATATCTTAATTTGTGTTCCGAAGATGAACGAAGGTCTTACGGGGTTGGAACAACATGAGGGGGAGTAATTACTGACAGAATTTTCATTTTTGGGTAACTATCCCTTTAGCATGCCACTAAATCACCAGTCAAATTACATGGATACGTTTCTTTTTAAAGTAATGCGTTACAATGTTGCGTTACTCCCTAAAAGTAACTAATTGCATTATTTAGTTACTTTTTCTGAAAGTAATGCAGTAATGCAGCTGGTTAAGACTGGCTCTCTTCAGGCATTACAGGTGTTGTTGTTGTTTTTTTTTAGTTTTCTTTTTACTGAGAAGTGTGTAATGTATTATATAGCCCATATATCACACACCTTCACACACACACGCATGACTGTGCATGTCTAAGTGACTGCCTTATGGAGAAGAGAAAGAATTTAAATTGAGTAGATACATTTTTTTTGCGCAAATAAATCTGAAAAGTATTGTGCATTACTTTTTAAAAAGTAACTGAAATATTAATGTGCAGATTTATAAAGTAATGGATTACTTTACTTGTTACATCAAAAAAGTAATCCGATTAAATAATGCACATTACTTGTAATGTGTTAGCCCAAACATATATATTACATTACAGTACAGTACAGTACATGATATTATGTTATATTTTATTATTATTATATCATCAGAAATATGTTCTTCAGAACAGGCCAAAGTTCAGACAGTTTTCACATGTATTATCAGCATGTTTAAGTATTTTATATAAATGTTTAAATTAAGAACTGTTTAAGAACATTTGGGTATTAAGAACATTTTTGAAAATATTTGCTGTTTGGTTTGGTTGAGTTTTTATTATGTATATCTAAATGTATAAGCCATTTTGGTGAAACTGACTAAAATGTATGAATATAACATGGAAAAATATTGAATATAAAGAACATTTTCATCAAAAGAAAAAAAAAGTGACAAACTTAAAAACAAGTAAAAATGAATTATTATTGTTTTCCATGCCCTTTATAAGACATTCTATATTGTCTTGCAATTCAAGTTTCCCCACTATAATCAACTAATGATTTCTGGTAAAACACACACACACACACACACACACACACACACACACACACACACACACACACACACACACACACACACACACACACACACACACACACACACACACACACACACAGCTGATGTTGTGCTCTGATATACGGACTTTGCATGTTATCAGATCTCACATTATGGTTTTTGCTCCCACTGTGGGAGTTGTGACCAGAAGTTCAAACCAGTGCAGTCTTTCATGACGTTTCTGCAAGAGTCATACAAACAATAGACTTTAATTGAGGAACTCCTGCATCTGATTAATCTACTTACATTGGCAGTAGCTGAGCATTTCTCCACATATCATTACATCAGCTCATAAACGCTGTAGTTATTAGTACGAGAAATTGCTGTTTGGTCTACAGTGCTGAATGAAGCGTATCGAGGTGGCGTACGAACAATTTGACGGACGTTCTGTTTTGCCCTCTTAGCTTCTTATTTTCCAGAACATTTTATAAAGAAAATCCTGATATTTCTGGTCCAAGAGCACCGGAGGAAGGTCTTATGTCATGATTGGCCAATACTCTGACAGATGATAGTTCAGCAAGTCTTGAGATGGACATGTGATTCTGTTATGATTTATTTAGGAAGGGATTTGGGCTTCCAGATGTTTAGCGCAGTGAGGAGTAACCACTAACAGCATTAGCTTTTTTTTTTTTTTTTAAAGATATTGCTTTCTTAATAACTAGCGTAGTGTAGCGGAACAAACCTGTACATTTAAATCTGGGAAAGCTCATTATAGCTAATCTATTTGTTCAAACATTTTACATGAACAATTAAAAAAAATTCTCTATTTGAGACCATTTGGCAAGTCTTCTGTTTATATACTGATATATTTAGTTCAGTGTTGCTGTGTCACTAGACTTTTGACTTAGTTGGAAAAGTTTTTTCTTTTTTTTTTTTTGTTCTTTTAGTTTTGTTGTAAATAGCTGTTCAAGTGCAATGTTGCCACTGCAAAAAAGTCCTGTTTTCCAATACTAATATCTAAACATTTTTTAAACAATAAAGCAAAAACATGTAAAAAAAAAATATATACAGGTCCTTCTCAAAAAATTAGCATATTGTGATAAAGTTCATTATTTTCCATAATGTAATGATAAAAATTAAACTTTCATATATTTTAGATTCATTGCACACCAACTGAAATATTTCAGGTCTTTTATTGTTTTAATACTGATGATTTTGGCATAGAGCTCATGAAAACCCAAAATTCCTATCTCAAAAAATTAGCATATCATGAAAAGGTTCTCTAAACGAGCTATTAACCTAATCATCTGAATCAACTAATTAACTCTAAACACCTGCAAAAGATTCCTGAGGATTTTAAAAACTCCCAGCCTGTTTCATTACTCAAAACCGCAATCATGGGTAAGACTGCCGACCTGACTGCTGTCCAGAAGGCCATCATTGACACCCTCAAGCAAGAGGGTAAGACACAGAAAGAAATTTCTGAACAAATAGGCTGTTCCCAGAGTGCTGTATCAAGGCACCTCAGTGGGAAGTCTGTGGGAAGGAAAAAGTGTGGCAAAAAACGCTGCACAACGAGAAGAGGTGACCGGACCCTGAGGAAGATTGTGGAGAAGGACCGATTCCAGACCTTGGGGGACCTGCGGAAGCAGTTGACTGAGTCTGGAGTAGAAATCCGAAATCCAGAGCCACCGTGCACAGGCTTGTGCAGGAAATGGGCTACAGGTGCCGCATTCCCCAGGCCGAGCCACTTTTGAACCAGAAACAGCGGCAGAAGCGCCTGACCTGGGCTACAGAGAAGCAGCACTGGACTTTTGCTCAGTGGTCCAAAGTACTTTTTTCGGATGAAAGCAAATTTTGCATGTCATTCGGAAATTTAAGGTGCCAGAGTCTGGAGGAAGACTGGGGAGAAGGAAATGCCAAAATGCCTGAAGTCCAGTGTCAAGTACCCACAGTCAGTGATGGTCTGGGGTGCCATGTCAGCTGCTGGTGTTGGTCCACTGTGTTTTATCAAGGGCTATCAGGAGATTTTGGAGCACTTCATGCTTCCATCTGCTAAAAAGCTTTATGGAGATGAAGATTTAATTTTTCAGCACGACCTGGCACCTGCTCACAGTGCCAAAACCACTGGTAATTGGTTTACTGACCATGGTATTACTGTGCTCAATTGGCCTGCCAACTCTCCTGACCTGAACCCCATAGAGAATCTGTGGGATATTGTGAAGAGAAAGTTGAGAGACGCAAGACCCAACACTCTGGATGAGCTTAAGGCCGCTATCGAAGCATCCTGGGCCTCCATAACACCTCAGCAGTGCCACAGGCTGATTGCCTCCATGCCACGCCGCATTGAAGCAGTAATTTCTGCAAAAGGATTCCTGACCAAGTATTGAGTGCACAACTGAACATAATTATTTGAAGGTTGACTTTTTTTGTATTAAAAACACTTCTTTTATTGGTCGGATGAAATATGCTAATTTTTAGGCATTTTGGGTTTTCATGAGCTGTATGCCAAAATCATCAGTATTAAAACAATAAAAGACCTGAAATATTTCAGTTGGTGTGCAATGAATCTAAAATATATGAAAGTTTAATTTTTATCATTACATTATGAAAAATAATGAACTTTATCACAATATGCTAATTTTTTGAGAAGGACCTGTACATCACACACTCTGCCCCCGCAGCGCGGGTATAAATACGGACTCCTCACTCCTCCATCACACCGCAGCCAATGTAATTCCTGTTGAGCATACTGGTCCCTCTGTAATGGACTGATCAGCTTTTTCAATGGGGGTTCCCCCTGAGGATAAGATGTCGATAGCAGCATCGGAGGGTGAGCTGGCCTCTGGAAATGACGACTTGGCTATGTTATCTCCCTCTGGGAGTGTAAAGTTGCCCAAGCCAGATCCAGAAATGTCAGCTATGCTGAAACGGGCCGCCGAGGCTGCCGGGCTCGAGTGGAACCTCCACCGTGTCCCGTTCAGTCTCGGTTGGAATCTGGAGTTTGGTATCTTGGGGCGGGCCGCGCTGGTTCTCAGCTCGCCGCCCCAGTGCCTTTCTTTCCCGAAATGCATGGAGAGCTTATCAGGTGGTGAACAGCATCTTTCTCTGCCAGAAACTGCCTGAATAGCTTTTCCCCCTCACTACCCTTGATGGAGGTACGGTGAAGGGTTGCGAGGTGTCCCTCCATTGGAGCGGTCTGTCGACACAGGTGCACCTGTGTCCGGCGGCCGCTGCCTTTTGGGGGGATCCTTGTCTCCCCCCTAAGGCCTGTGAGTTTTCGTCCGTTCCGACGGGCAGAGCTTACAAAGCCTGTGGGCAAGCCACTTCCTCTTGCATGCCATGGCGTTGCTTCAGGTCTGTCAGGCCAGGGCACCCATGGCATGCACGAGGGTAATCCAGACCGTGCGCTCATAGGTGAGCACCACACTGCATCCGACCTCGCCCTCCGGGGCACGAGTGTCGTAGATTGCGTGATCGGTCTGGCGATGTCCACCTTAGTGATCCAGGAGCGCCATCGTTGGCTCAGCCTGGTTGATATGGCGGATGCGGACAAGGATCGGTTCCTGGTGTAGCCCAATTTCCCAGGTTGGGCTGGTCGGCGACGCGGTGGAGAACTGCATCCAACAGTTCTCTGCCGCTCAAGCGCAGACGGAGGTCATCCGGCACATCCTGCCCCGGTGGCCAGCTGCTGCCTCCACCCGCCGCCGGTGGCAGCTCCTCCGCCTGCTCGTCGCCGAGGGCGTTCCCCGGCCGCCGCTCCTGCTGGGCCTCCGCAGCAGCCTCCACCCAGGCCTCAGCATGGAGCCGGCCGCAGTAGAGACGCCCAGCCCGCTCCAGGCGCTGCCAAACCAGGTGGCAAGCGACAGCGAAAGCATTCCGGAGCGGGCCGCCCAGGGATGGATGGGATGCTCTTGGAGTGGCACGATCACTCCGTCCCCCCGGGTGAGGGCCGGGTGGAGTCTTTGTTGTGTGTGTGTCTGTTCCGCCGTTGGCTCCCTAAAAAAAAAAAAAAAAAAAAATTTAAAAAGCGGAGCAAGCGGTACCCACACTTCAGAGAGAGAGCAAATTCATCTGTTCCTGGGTCCCAAGAGGGCCAGTCTGGCGGGTGTGACCCTGTATAGCCTTACACCCCTCAGCTCCCCCTTGGTCGCCAGCAGGCAGCTTGGTGCGTTCGAGGACCCGGTCATCCGCCTTCTCACGTGCCCCCTGCCGCTAGTGGAGACAGGTAAGTTTTGCACAGCACACTAACACCACTCTCTCTACTTTGCTGCCCCACATCAGGCTCGGCTATCCCGCTCAAGTCAGTGATAATCATCACATTAGGTGTTGAGCAGACGTGCTCCTGAAAATCCAGTGATATTCATCACACCTAGTGTTGAGCAGTGCTCCTGACTTATGCGTGCTTATCTTATCCTGCTGGCGAAGGATTTGATATAGCCACTCCTCCAGCCGGTATGAAGGCCAGTTGTAAACTCGTTCTTCATGCTACTAGGTGGTGGGTCGTGACCATCTTGGCCCAAGATTGGTCTGCAGCTCCGACCTGAAAGACGTGCTTCAGATCTCTACCTTCCGCGCCGCAGGCCATCCTGTGTGTTGCGTGTGAGGGTTGAAGTATCAGTACAGAGTTCTTCCCTTCGAGTGCTCCAGAGCCCGTTGGGTCTTCAGGTCAACTGGGAGAGAGTAATCTTGCCCACGGGTTGAGTATCTCTTTTCAGTTTTGGAGATGGACTCGGTCCAACACGTCTCTCCAATGAGAGTGTGTTCAGCTGGTGTTGAAGTGAGAAAGGGTCCCACTGAAAGAACTTTCAGAGGCTCCTGGGGCATATGGTAGATGCAGCCATTGGCTTCCTCCATATGATGACCGCTTCAGCGCTAGCTTCACGATCGGGTCCCGAGGTGACCGTGGCAGAGCAGCTCACCCTGTGTGACTATAGTCATCCCGGTCTGCTGCCAAACCCTCTTCAACTGAGGGGCCATGTACAAGGGGCGTGTTTTAACGGGGGCCTGGGCGACCCTCGAATACACGGGCATTCGTGCATCGAGTTGTTAGACATTGTGACCGTTGCGCAAACTTCCCTTGCATGTCACAACTCACCCGTCACCTCCTCCTTGGAGTCAGAAGCTTCTGAGGACGCTTTGTTCCACTCTTCCCGCTCTACTCAATCGTGCCGCCAACGAGCCTCACGACAGTTATAGCCAGGGCAAGTGGAGACTCCATCCCCTGGGTCCAGCTGGGTCATGACCATTCCGGGGCCGCTCAGTTGCCTCTCCGGTTTCGTCTTCCTGCCAGTGTTCTGTCCGAGCGGACTACCCTTGGACAGACACTGGCTCTCAGCTGCCCCGGGGGCCCGCAGAAATGCGTTTCCCCAGTGAGCCTCCTAAAAGCGACTGCGACTCATGGTCGCCTTGAGCCTGCTCAAGTCAGTGAATTCATCACACTTCATGTTGAGCGGAAATGCTCCTGTAGCTCAGTGATTTATCACACTCAGGTGTTGAGCAGAAATGCTCCTGAAGCTCAGTGAACTTATCACACTCAAGTGCTGAGCAGAAATGCTCCTGAAGCTCAGTGATCTTCACATGTTGTGTTGAGCAGTGCTCCTATATTTTTGCGCCCGTCGCTTGCACCTACGGTGCCAAGTCAGGAGGGAGCAGGTCTTCATAGTTGCCCCTTATTGGCCCAACCAGACCTGGTTCCCATCGACAGCCTTCCTGACTTCCCCTGAACACTTTTTCAGGGACGGTTGCACCCGCGTTTTACCCCTGGAGATTCCAGGCGGTCTTACGTCTGAACGAGAGGTTCAGGTGGCTATCACAGGGACATGTGATAGTTACCATCACTTCTGCAAGCACCCCCTAGAAATGGGTAGCGTGCTTACGTCTTTAGAAGTGGAACCTAGTCGTTGAGCGTCTTCTCTCCAGAGAAGATCCTGAAAGCTTTCGATAATTTCAGTGCTCTCTTTCCTGCAAGATGGGTTGGAGTAGGCTGTTTTCCTCCACCCTCAAAATGATGTTGCCTCGGTGTTTAAACGATGCTCATCGTGATGCAGAAGTATGGAGAAGCACGTCCTGATCGTCAGGTTCCTAAGGAGCAAGGTAATGTAAATCCTTGCTTCCCTCTTTATCCTCTTGGGCCTTGTCTCTGGTGCTACTGCACTGCAGAGACCGCCCCTGAGCCACTGCAGGCAGTGAGTTAAAAATTCTGTTATATCAGTTCTCCTGCTCGCGTGGTCTCTACTAGAGGGTAGGGACTTGCTCGCTTTCGGTCAAAGTATTGTGCCTGGAGTTCGGGCCGGCTAACTCTCACAAGCTGAGACCCCGGCTCGGTTTGTGCCCAAGGTTCCTACCTCTCCCGTAATAGGAGCAGGTGGTGAGCCTGCAAGCGCTGCCCCGGAGGAGGCACATCCAGCCCTGACTTTCTCTGTCCGTTCGCTTATAGCGGTTAGACGTGTACAGAACGCAAGCCATAGACCTCAGACCAGCTCTACAAATATCTGTTAGGAATTCAGCAGAGAGGGAAGGCTGTTATCAAGCAAGGTTGGCCACTTAGTGCTTGCTTTCATTTCGGTAAAAATTCCGAGATGCAACATGTCCACTTAGGTGTTGAGCTCCTCTATGATGAGTGTAAAGTGCTCCGCCTGGACGCTGACGCTATGCTTTGCTAACAGATTCTAGAGTTGGGGGCTGGACGACACCTAGTTGAACCGCTGCTTCCCATGGGCTCCCTTCTTATGAAGCCAGTTTCACCGTGAGCCCGGTTCAAGTGTTGGCTTGCTGCGCCATTCCCCTCCTATGGACTGGATACATGCGCCTTTCTACTCCAGTTGAGTTCCCTTAAATTTGAACCCTGTTGAGTTCCTCCACACCCCTCCGACGTCGGACATGCGGAACGTCTGGTGTTAGGCCTACCACTTGTAAGCAGTGTGGAACCTGTGTTAGGCTGGGTCCATATGTTGCCGTCCCTACGGCAACCCCATATGTGTATTCTTCCACGATACGGCTCCCTACGGCGAGCCCGTGTCTTCCCTCGGCAGACTCTCTCTGCCGTCACTGGCCGGTGAGTCTCCCCCGTCTTAGGCTGGAGCCACCACAGTGTTATTCCATATGTTATACTGCCCGGTCATCCGCCCAGTTCATATGTGTATTTTCCACATTTACCTCCCTTCGGGTAAGATGTGCTTCCGCAGCGTCCCTTCCTTCCAATGTACGGGAACGCTTTCCCAGTGGTCCTGTAGGAACAGCAGTGACTTCCCTGGCCTAAGCCCTGTCCTTCCCCGCCTAGAATTGCGGGGGCATTAGGAGGCTTTTTTGTCAAGGCACTGGAAGGTGGCAGCTTTAGTGGCGTTTTCAAAGGTTATCCCCATTCAGTCGACCGTCGACTACTTCTGACGTTATCGACTGAAAGGGAACGTCCTGGCTGCGAATGCAACCCACCGTTCCCTGAAGGAGGGAACGGAGGACGTAGTCCCCTTGCCACTACCGCTGGACCACCGCTGACTCCGGGTTACGCTCGGCTCCTCAGCGAAAAAGCAACTAGAGCGTGCATCCACTTCCGTATTTATACCCGCACCGCGGGGGCGGAGTGTGTGATGAGAATCACGCACGCCAATTACATTGGCTCGTTCAATAGTACTCGAAGATGATAGGCTCCCTGGCGTGATCCCCATTCAGTCGACCGTCGACTACGTCCTCCGTTCCCTCCTTCAGGGAACGGTGGGTTGCATACGCAACCAGGACGTTTTCATGAGCTGTATGCCAAAATCATCAGTATTAAAACAATAAAATACCTGAAATATTTCAGTTGGTGTGCAATGAATCTAAAATATATGAAAGTTTAATTTTTATCATTACATTATGGAAAATAATTAACTTTATCACAATATGTGATAAAGAAGGCCCTTTTTTGAGAAGGACCTGTATCTATTCAGGAAATTGATTTAATATATATTTTTTTATTTACCTCATTGGCATTTTGTTTTCATTATTTTAAACACAAAAGTATATTTTGTTAGATTTATGCTTAAAAGCAAACAAATAGCAACAAATAAAAAAAATAGTTTGAGAAAAATAAGGCTAAGAAAAATAAACCCTTAAAAATATATATCTGAAAACAAGTCTGAATATCAAACACATACAGAAGTGTTTCATCATTTTGCTTCAATATGTGAAAAGATGGATGATAAAAATCAATAAATAAATTAAAAAATACTTAGATGAATGAATGAACAAAATAATGATGAATAAACAAATAAACAAACAAATAAATAAATAAAATGTGTGATTGTGAATAGCATGCATCTTGATTGTGGTTTAACTACTTTAAGTAATATATTGTTGTTTGGCTAAATAAAATCCTCACTTCAAGATGTCAGGTACAAATTCCGGGGTCCAATCTGGCTTTAGTGCTAATAGTGCTTTCAGAGCCCAGTAAAGCTGGAGAGGAGAGCACTGGATCTGCATCATTAGTCAATCAGATAAGACATGATCATTAGTGTAATCGTGTGTGTTAACAGGCCTAGACCGAAGCCTCTGGCACTGCACACTGTACACTGTATCTGATGGATGAACACTCAACTCTGGCAGAGAGAGATGCTTATAGCTCACAACCACAAAACACACACACACACACACACACACACAGATACTGAAAATGACGTCACGGTCCGGTCAAGCGCAGGCTGGACGCACGCATTAACATTTCTGCAACACTTAAACTCACGGAGACAGAAAAGAGGAAAAAGAAGACTGCTTCCTCACCAGCTCCCAGTTGAATTATGGGATGTGGAGGCAGACATGGCAAGGTTTCATAGCTCATTGCCTTTCAGAGCTGCGGCTTCAGTCGCACCACACGCATGTAATTTGTACCACATGTGTTCGAACGTGCCCTCGCGCAGAAAGACTGGGTGCTTTAGATACTTTGCACAGGAGCGTAGTAAAAACTAAAAGTCTGACGGGTCTGCGTTCTCCTCTGGCGCTGAACAAGGACATGAGATGAAGGGTGGAACAGTGAGTGTGTTTGAAGGAAGGCAGGAACCAAGGTCACTGTCAAACTAACCCTCCGGTGGCTGATAAACACACACTGAGTGCTCATTCACATCGGGTAGTCCTCAGAGTCCAGCCGCACGAATTGCGTTCACACAGGACTCGTTTTTACATTGAAGAACTGCTGTAGATGGAAGAGAACGCAGGAGTCTCGAATACACACGGGTTTAGATGGACTTCACTGCCTTAATGAGCAGCTCTCGAGGTGTGAGAGAAACAGTGCATCAGGTCAAAGATGTTTATCGATATCACGTCTATAAACAACAACAATACATAAATACAAAATCACACAGATGGATGCAATGCCATGTCCATCCATCCATCCATCCATATTTTTTAAAGGCACACTATGCAGGAATTCCGTTTTTGTCAAACAGCGCCCCCTAGAGTCGCTGTGGAGTACTTGTATTTAATGTTACTGTCGTAAATACCACTCACGCAGAGCGTCTCTGCACTCACGGCCTGACCCACCCCCACCCCCCACAAGACTCCAAAGATGTCCATTGACCAGGTAATGTTTCACGATTTCATACAAATATTAGGCTACTGCATAATTGTATACAGTATATTGTGCTATCGAAGATGAACTACTGATGATGGTAATAGGATAACAATAAGTTTGCCAAGCATTAGCCTACTTTATAGTAATAACGTTAAAGTAGGTTACCTCGTTTGATGGCTATGGCTTATAACGTTTTTACATGGTTGCAGCTAAATAAGTAAATAGCCTAGGCCTACTATATAATTTAATTTGTGTTTTTTTTGTGTGTGTGTGTAATGTAAACATTACAAAATACCAGATGACATCAATAAAGTTACATGTAGGTCACATTATTTCATAACATTGGCCGTTATGATGTCGTTAGACATGATTATTGCAATTTATCACAATAGTTTGCAAATAGCGCTCGTTTACACTATTTACAACATGTAGGCTTATTTATGTCCTGATAATTATGTGAGATATTGACAACTGTTCTCATGATAATCGCAGGAATGAACTTTAACAGTGAGCCTGAACAAGTGGGACTCTTGTCCGGTTCCTCACGCGGTCAGATTCTCTTTTCCTTTTTCTAGACTCTTCCGACCGCGTTTTCTTTGCTTTTTCCATCGTCGAGTATCACGTCTGAAATGCGCGCAAGTGTCTTCGCGTCTTCGTGCTTCATGTTGTTGTTGATGTGTGTGACGTCGTTGCCGTAAAGCATGTCGTGATTCTCGCTAGATTTGTCGGGGGCGCTCCTCTCAAACTTGCATTGCTGGTCCCCCTCCCCCCCGAGCTTTACTACCAGGATGATTCGCCCGACTGTGAGTTTGTTTACCACCAAAATTACTTTGAAGCTGTTATATTAAGGTACAATTTTTACATAGTGTGCCTTTAATGTAGAGAATATATGACATTTCAGCACTTCAGACTTTATAAATTAACGTTTTGTTATTGCATTATGAACAAACATAAATTGATAATGAGTAATATTATATACTTATATTTGCAGTATGAAATAACATCAACCTAATAAATGCTGTAAATGTAAGATCATAATGTTTAATGCATTAATGAATTCTTAAAAAAATGCTTTTGTCATTTATGTTTTATTTCAGAAATATCTATAACATCTACATATCAAGCAAATATAGAAATGAAAATGATAGTTTCATGAATCTTAGTTACATAAATGTGAATTGCAAGGTTTTTGAGGTCCAAATTATGGCACCATCTTGAATTTATTCATATTTTTTACCTCATTATGTTAGTGTTGCAAGTCTCTATTAATGGCTGTGCTGCCGCCAGACTGACATTATAAATGTTGCTTTGTGCAATATAGGTGACTTTCTTTACCATTCCAAAACAGGTGTGAAAAATAGCACGTTTTGACAGCATTGCCATTTATTGTATATTTGAACGACTATAAACACATTTTCAGAGACAGCAAATAGTATGACTACATGCATTATACATATTGTATGTGCTTCATTTTGTATTTTGATGGCTGTAAAAACCTTGGTAGCCCTCCAGGTATTTCTCATTCAAATGCCAACAGGAACATCCCCTCCTGAAACATGCGCTCTCACACACACACACACACACACACACACACACACACGCGCACACACACACACACACACACACACACACACACACACGCACACACACACACACACACACACACACACACACACACACACACACACACACACACACACACACACACACACACACACACGGGCCTGAGGGGGCTGTGGTTTCTGATGGAAACAGCAGGGGCAGTAGCGTTGGTCTCAGCGTGAGTGCCGGGACAGGACCCGTGGAGCCAGATGGGCAATCCTGCGTTCCCCTTCGCACAGGCCGCCTTTCACCTCTGTCTGATTCCACAAAGAGCAACTTATCCGAACTTCACCGGGTCCCCCTCCTTGTCATCCTGAACCGCTGCCAGTCGAGACCACAGCTTAATAAAAACCCCACTCCCTGATATTCCCTGCCAGGCAGAAGAAGGTTCAGCTGCTTGTATGGATGCATGCACTCGAAACATTTGCCTGTGATATTGGTCAAGGCAGAGGTCACTTATTTATTATGTCCTTCCTAAAAGGAATTTGTAGCATATCAGAAGCTAGTATTTGAATACAACACTCGTGATCAGGAATGACAGAATTAATTAGAAGCCGTTTAGCAATGCAAAGCATCCCTGGGTAAACACTTACATTCATGCATTTAGCAGAGACTTTTATCCAAAGAGAACAAAAGCAATTTGTCAAGCACAAACTGGGGTAATAAAACAATCATCGCTATGTGACAAGAAATCCTATTATTCAGTGTTTATAAATATACAGTGAGGTCCAGAAGTCGGAAATCTTTTTAAGTCTGAAAAAGGATTTAATGTAGGCTATTATTATTATTATTAATAATAGTAATAATTACAATGTTGGTATTATTTTTTCTTTTTCAAATGTCAACCATATAATAATAATAGTAATAATAATTTATTATTATTAAATTAAAATAAAATCTTATTAGTGACCTAGATATAACGCGGGATCTGAAAATGTATTATTACTTTTCCAGAAAAATATTATTATTATTATTATTATTATTATTATTATTATTATTATTATTATTATTACTATTATTATTATTATTATTATTATTATTATTATTATTATTATTATTATTACCATACCGCCATATTGGTATTCTTCCTCTTCAAGAAAATTAATTATAAATGTTTCAGGTCCTGCATTACATCTAGGTCACTAATTGAATTTACTAAATAATAGTAATAATAGTATTAATTATTTATTAGGTTATTATTATTACCATATTGGTCGTCTTCTGGAAAATGAATACAAGTTTCAGATCCTGTATACAATTTAGGTCACTAATCAAATTTACTGTTATTCATAATAATAATAGGCCTAATAATAATAAGTAAATGTGACATCAGTTACTTTTGTAATGAAAAAAAAAAAGAAGTATTTAATTATTAAAAATAAAAATCGGCTTTTTAATGTGATCTCAGATCTTTGGGCCTATAACTTATACATTTGGTTATATATAACAGACGTTGCGGTCTCATGTCTGTGTTAAGGTGGAGTTTAGCCGTGAGCACGTGTTTCATTCAAACGTGGCATAGGTTCAGAAACAGACAAAAGTCATTAAAACCTGCCTTTTATGACTGAGCTTTCTGAGGCTGCCTCTACAGAAGGCCATACTAGCAGTGAAAAGCTGTCAGGACGGTCCCCTGAGCCAGATTCTGTTACCTTTGAGGGACGACTGGCGAGAGAACATGCTAATTTGACGAGCCGCTGCTACAAACTGACAATTTGGAGAACTATTTCAGCACTTATTAGCTGCACAAACCTCAGTGGCAACAGCTGGACAGATGTTTTGACACTCTGCCAAAATACAGTGTCATTGTGCTGAGGGTTGGACATATTTCAGCTCGTTTAGATAGAGCCACGGTTCGTGTCACGGGATGTTTATGCTTCAGAAAACGTTTTTACACTTAACTTAAAATAAATCTGAAATTTGTCACCAAATAATTACCCATAATTAACAATTGGCAAGTCCCAATGGCTTCCTCATGTAAAAGAAGCACTTGTTGTTGCTTCTCCTCTTCAGTTTTCTATAGGGTTCAGGTCAGGGGACTGGAATGGTCATGGCAGAAGCTTCATTTTGTGGTCAGTGACTCATTTTCGTCTTGATTTTGATGTTTCAGATTCATAATATATCTTGTTGACTGGAACTTTTTAATTATTGCCCTGTAAATGGGAGTTTTCAATGCTTTAGCTATTTTCTTACAGCCACTTTCTCTTTTGTGGCGCTTAATCTTTTCGTTTTAGGGAAAAACATTTATTTCATCATTTGATTTCCCCCGACTTTACTTTAATGAAAGGTTAGATTATTGTGAATTTGTTGAAAGAAAAGGATTCAACAATGCAGATTTATTTGATCATATTTACCAAGGGTGCCAATAATTCTGACCAGGACTATATAGATAACTATAATAAAGCTATCTTACACCGACTTTTTGCGCTAGGCGTATCTGGATAATCATATGCTTCGATTTGTTCATCACTATTATGTTTCCGATCTTTCAATATGCGCCTGGTAGTTCATGTTGCATACACCAATCTTGGCTCAAAACCACCAGAGTCTGGCCTCTGTCCAGCTGTCAGTGTTTAGAAGACGTTTCCTGTTCAACACACACTTGCTACAACACAGAACTGGCACAGACCAGTTAGTGACGTGAGTGGGGCGACACACACACACACACACACACACACACACACACACACATGTTGAAGTGTAAGTAGAATCTTGACATGTTAAGTAGCATAAATATGATGTTACTGCTCAAACTTATTTTTTTAAAGGAACTTATGATTTGAGTTTTTTGTGAAATGCCTCAAAATAAAATTGAACTTTTGTGCCTTTTAGCTCATGTATCACGGACTCCGAAAAGTTAGCAAAATTAACTTCTAGCAGATTTACAATCTTTCTACAGGATTCCTTTTCACATGTTCTTCAGACATATGCCAAATTATGTCATCCGACTGGGATCGGGATTGGGATCGGCCATCGAAACACTCGCACTGACATTCGTGCAGCAGGAACATCTCCTGACGTGCTGCAGACACACACGTGTTTTCAATGGCTTTGGTTGCACAGCTACTGCTGTGGAGAACAGATGTGTAGAGGTGGATCAGTGGAGTGAGATGTGGATTGAGTTTCTCACTGACCTCCTGACCTATACCGCTCTATGTATGGAAGATTTTCTAACAAGTGCCTAAATTAATAAATGTTACACAATCACATTGTTTCAGCAGCATCAGTGACAATGCTTTTATTATGTCTTTTAAGCCCCTTTCACACAGCACGTTGATCCCGGGAAATTGCCGGGAAATTGCCAGAACACCTTCTGTGTGAACGCAAACACGACCCGGGATTGATGCCGGGATCGATGCCGGGTTGGGGACCTAGTAACATTGCCGTGTTCAGTCCCGGAACGCGCGCTGTGTGAACAAAAGCCGTAATCGATGCCGTGTCGTAATGATGGCGCTGAAGCCGGGATCATTCGCCAGCGTGAAACGGTACGTAATGCGCTAGTTTCTGATCGAATCAGAGAAAAAAATGCACAAGCGGGGTTTCTTGAGAGAGAAATTGCAGCTCATAAGCAAACTATAGACGCTGCTGAGACATTACATGTCACATTGATGTCACGTGTCTTTACATGATTTTTACGGGTTGCGTGTGAATGCACTCTCCGAATCCGGAAAATCACTGGCAGTGTGAATGAACCAAAGTCAAACGAACCCGGGTCAAATCCCGGGTCACTTTATCCGTGTATTTTCCGGAATCTCTGTGTGAAAGGGGCTTTAGACATTTGCTCTATTCCAAACACATGGGACACAAAGTCTGTTTGAATGGACAGTCTGCACAACATATATAATTGAAAAAAAAAAAAAAAAACATTTGGATGGCAGCCATGGTGAGAGATATGTGTAAACAAACAAATAATTTATTATTGAAAAGTTTCAATTAAAAATAGTGTGTAATAGTGTTTAACAGTGAAATTCACTTTTACTCACTAATTGTGCATGCTGTGCATTTTTTTTTTGCTTGCATTGCATCTTTGCAACATGCATCAAACTGTACTGAAAATAATTATGTACAGAGCTGTTTGTGAGGAGTTATTACATATGTAGTGTGATCCAAATCAGTCACTTATGAGGTTCCATGACAGCTAGTGTTCTGCCTATATAGGCAATAGGCTGTGAGGCAAAACAAAAGGTGTTGGAACACAGATAACGTGGAAGACAAACACTTAACTGGACAATTAGACTCTTAAAAGAAGCACAAAAGATATGTGCAGTGATCTTACAGACCTTTTTTGCTGTAAATTTTAAAACTGCCATTATCCATATTGCTAAGGCTTAAACCTGACAGACATCAGGACAACCTAATCCTGATGTATGCATCCTCCTAAATGCATGCAGGCTGCTATAAGCTCTTTTCATCTCTGTCTAAAAGCAACATTAACGTCTGAGTGGCTCTGTTCAATTTTCTAAAGGTCAGTTGTGATGAAAGCACCTAAAAGTGCTCCAAGGGAAGTTACCTTGAATTGAAAATATTGTAGGTAAAATCGTCCAAAATGTCTCATTTTATTATTTCAGATGCAATTGGTATTTGAATCATATTATGGGACACAGTCTGTTAAGAATGCTGAACTTTTCGAGAGCGCTTGTTGATGAGCCCACTTCTATGTATTATATTTTATGATAAATGACGACTAAAGGCCCTTTTAATTCTTATTTTAGAGTTTGAAGCACCTGGCTAAGTTTTGCAGGATTAAAAACAATGCTCTTTTCAGACTTTATGTGGCAAACCACACACACAAAAAGAGCCTCACCCACTGCAAATCTGGCCAAATTGTCATTTTCTGTTGATATAAAGTTTGGTATTTTCTATTTTGAAATCCAAATTGTTTAATGAAACTAGCATGATAATATTCGCTCCAAAACAACTTTTTTAGCATTGCTAATTTGAGACCGAATGCAGCAAGCAAGCAAGAGGAGTTACTACTACTGTATATAATTTACCTCCTCACAGCAGAACCGAGGAAAAATCCTTCTATATTAATGAGACACGCTTAAGTATAGGTTTATATTTTCAACCGCAGACAAAATAAATGGTCTATGTAAACTTGTACGGGATAGCGGACTAGTGCTCTTTTCCAAGGCATTAAGGGAGCGGCTTTCTCAACCTGTATATTTGCACAGACCTTTTCTCTTGTGATGTCATTGTAACACTATAAACAGTTGAAGATTTTTTTTTTTTTCACGGTCAAGTGGCTGGTCGCCTATGGGTTGTTACAATGCAAAGGACAGGGGTGCACGGCTCTCTTATTTGAGTGACTTGGCGTGGTGTATGTTTCTGGTTCCTCGCACTTCCACACTGTTTGCTTTTTCTTGAGAAGTAAAGAGCTCTTGATGACTCCTGTGATTATGTTTTTAGGATATGGCTAGGCTGAATCTAAATGAGTGCTTTCTAATCTGCCATTAAGCAATTTGTGCCCTGCAGGATGAGGGTAGATATGGGTAAGATGACTCATATGCAGAGATGCTGGCTACAATTTACTTTAAAAATATATTATGCTCAAGGGCTCAAACTCATTAGTCGCATAATTTCAGTTAACAGGCAATATTATTGAACTATGCTTGTAGTAGCAAACTACTGTAACTTTTTCAAAAGATCACTTTAGACTGTAGTTTAACTACTTCAAATTCTGAGTAGCTTGCTGCTTGCTAAACTACATTTTCAAGGTAACGTCCCTAACGTCAGTGTGTCTAATCCTGCTTCTGGAGAGCCATAATCCTACATAGTGTATACCAAATCCTGAACCAGCTAATCAAGGTCTTCAGGATTACCAGAATGCATTCCACTTTACTTCTCTAAGCACTTCCACTCAGGGGATCCTTGCTTACATTCTAAAGTCTGTTCTACTTCGTCAAGTGGACAAGGGAAGTTTACATGGACAGTCAATTTTAACCGAGGGAGTGTTAAAAATTTTGTATGAATGCAAACTCCAATGTAACTCCATATGTACACTTCAGGCTGCCATACCACAATACGACATGATTGTGACGTCAGAGCAGATTAAGTTTAATTTACCCCCGCCATCAAGCAAATACATAAGGAAAATAATGTAACTGATAAATCAGCTCCATTCTAAATGATCAAGTGCTCAGAGCAGGGGTTCTCAACTCCAGGTACAATTTCCAGTTTAGATCCAACCCTAATCAATCACACCTGAACAAGCTAATCAAGGTCTTCAGGATTACTAGAAAGTTACAGGTAGGTGAGTTTGATCAACATCGAAGCTAAACTCTGCAGGAAAGTGGACCTCAGGGGCCAGAGTTGAGAATCCCTGGCTTAGGAGTTTTCCAATTGAACCGATTGCGTGGCATCCGCCAGTGGGCATTCATGCAAAATAAGCAATGACACACATCCAATTAAATGAGATTGGGAGAAAGGGCATAAAGTGAAGTGGAACGCTGCTCTGGAAACTAGAGGCTGGTTGGAGCTAAAATGTGCAGAATAGTGGCCATCCAGGAGCAGGATTGGACACCCCTGAAAGGCAGACAGGCTGAACTAACATAACTACAAAATAACTAGTCTTTCTGATCTCCTAATGAGAGTTCTATGCTTAAAGAATTCAAAAGTACACAAAAACTCACCATTCTATTTGTAACAGTCATCAGTTGGAGTGCCACCAGAGGGCACTCCACTTCAGTTTTTTGTTTTTCCCTCACAACTACATTTCCCATAACTCACTGCCCGGACTCATCATCACTGATCACATTCACCTGTTTGTCATTTCCTTGTTTAGCTCACCCCTTATAAGCCTGATTTTCATATTCAGTCACTGCGTAGATTTGTATGTTGTTGCACTGCATCTCTGAGCATTTCTTTGGTTCCCTGTATCTCGGTTTCTTGGACTCTCTGCCTGCCTCTGGATTACCCGTTTGCCTTGTTCTTAACCTTGTGTGTTTGTTTGTTTGGACTGCCTACCTGGATTTTGACCTGTTGCCTGTTCATTTGATTACGTGTCTGGATTACCCCATCTTATTAAAAGCTGCATTTGAATCTAAACTTTCTTGTCTCCGAGCAGTTCATGACACTATTAAGCAACACAAAAGAAGCGGGAGAATTACAATAAATGCCATATGCGGAAACATGACTCCACCCTTGAATCCACTTTTATTGGCAGATATTCGTGTGTTGCCAGTTAATAAGACTCTGCATGCCTCTGTTTCATCCAATGACAGCTTAGTCAGGAAGGAAAACGGTATGGGCAAAATGTGACAGATATTAGGTCTTTTAGATCTTGTTCATCTTGAACATACAGTAGTATTTGTGAAAGTGAAGCCCAAAATGAAATGCAACACGTTGATGATTGTGCTCAACTCTCAATATTAATTCTGAATTGTTTAATTATTGTAATCATTCTTTCATCCTGTCGTTTTACACTTGCATCTATTTCTGTCGTTCACTGAGTTCATGTGTCCAGACGTCAGCCGTTTTCATAGAGGATGCTAACACTGTGGTCTTAAGCATTGCCCATGTGCTCAGCAGCAGGTTGGGCATTATAATCAGATGACTGTATTTTTTCCATGTAAACATCAAGTTAGCTGTTCCAATAAACTCTGCCCGGTGTCCTCTTATAGGTTTCCGTCAAGAGGCTCCCACCTCTTGTGTTGTTAAGGTGCAGCGTTTCAGTTCATCTCCATCTGACCAGCGCCTCCTGAGCTCAGCAAACCTCCGTCACCATAGTGGCCACTGTAAAAGTCATAGTGCATGTCATACTGTGGTGTTTTTGTGGTCCGCATGCACATTTATATCATTGAACATAGAGAGGAAATAATTTTTTTCAGAGTACATTATCTTGTTAGCATTGGCAGCCGAAGATTTTTCTTTCATCCTAGTTGCTTGGCTGGCACAGGACCTTACAGAAGTGTGTGAATTGAAATCGTGTATTCATGAGCTCACAGAACTTTTGAGCCAATCATCTGAGCTGTAAATGTCATGTGACTAATTGCTCTGCAGCCGTAGGAAAATTGGCAAGAAAAAAATCACCATCACCAATGACTATCCTGAGTCTTCCACAAGAAGACTGTAAGTGGTAAGATACTATTTTATCCTAAAATATTGGCCAAATATATGTGGAGAAACTATGTAAAACCAGATGGCACATATTAGCAGAGGCAAAAGCTGCAGTCACATTTACCATTGTGAATTTTTGCAGGCGAAATCCAGTCATTCCAATAGGAATCCACACATTCGAGAAATTCGCACAAGGGGAAAAGATTTTGCATTGGGTTCAAGTGCAAGTTGGACATGTGAATATGCTGCATTGACCTCAGTGTGAGTTGTGCTTCGTACATCACTACACTACTACACCGAAATGTTGCTAATGTGATTCACACGCCAAACCTGAACACAAGAATACACACAGTCCCATGCCTTTTTCACAAGACATTGTGACCGCAACATAACCTGCCAAATATTAACACCATGGTCTAGTTAACCCCTGCTTATAGATGTTGTAATTACACCACCTGGGCCCAAGAAGGATTCTTCTCCAATTAGACATATGGCATTTACGCTGGTACTGAAGATTGCACATTTCAACCCACATACTTCCAAGGGTTTGGCAGTTCTAGATTTGTATTTGTAATATTCAGTAGCAAACAAAAATGCACACAGGACCAGCAGACAACATTCTGCTCAGTTTCCCCCTGATAAATCCACCCCCATGTGGATGTTGGACTTGGTTTTGCCGTTAAGCCACAGAACGGCTGCTGTATATATCTTCAGTCCTGACAGCCACAGCAGCTGCGGGCAGTGCAGGAGGTTGTTTTTATCATTGTTTGATGTGTCCACCCACTGGGGCCACAGCGGGATACCATGACAAGCAATGTAATTGGCTGTGTCTTCCCTCATCTCTCCTAAGGTGATGTCTGGATGCCAAGCTGTGAGGGCTCAAAGGTGGCCTCCATTTCCACATTGACCCCCACAGCTTGGACCCACTGGATCCTCTCTGGCTCATTGAGTCACGTTCAAGAGCGGAACCGAGATGGAGAATGTGAACGCGCTGTAGGTTTAGGAGAGAGAGAGAGTTGAAGAGAGAAAATAGACAGTCATTGGAGCATTGATTCAGAGTTCAGGAGGCGCTTCCAGAGCTATCCTGGCTTTTGGCATCAACACAAAGATATTTCACCATGAAGGTGAGGGTAACTCGATACATGGGAGCTCTATGGTGTTTTCCATTTGCATGTCTTACAAGGAAAAGGAACTAGTCCATCACGGTCACGCGTGCATCATGCTGATCCAAAAGTAGGCCAAAAGAAATCAATCAACTCTTCTCAAAGGTCAGCCTAAGTTTGTAACAATGACCAGAAGTAATGTTCTGGAACTACTGTAAAGATGGCAGTCTTGAAATAGCTAAATGCTTTATCTTAGCACTAATCATAAAGGGAGCTTTTTTCAAGACTTTCACAGGCAAACAAGGCTCATTAAAAAAAAAAAAGTAGCTGTGGCGACAATTCTACACAATACTGCATTGCTTCTTGAGCATTTCACAACACTTTTAAAGTAAAAATTTAATTTGAGTGGAGTTAAAAGCGTGTTCAGTTTTATGCAAAACATATGAACATGAATCTGGCAATGTTTTATTACATTGTTTGTTGTACATATTTCGGCTGTTTGGAAATAAAATATCCTGTGAGTGCAGCTAAAAGGTTAATACTTTACATTAAACCCAACGCTGAACATAACTGATAGAGTTCAAACGTGATATAAAACACATTTTCTGAAGCTCACCCTGACAATTTGACTTGCTTCTACAAGACTCTCTTTTATTGTGACTCGTGTTTCACGGGACTCGTACCCGAGCGCTTCACTTCACAAGTGCAATGCTGTACCAGGTGAGCGACCTAGCAAGTTTACTACATAAGAAAAGACAATATGTGATGCAAACGCCAAAAAGTCTACAAATCATGCACAATGGTAAAAGTGTTTTGAGGTCATGACATAGTATTGTGGAAGGAACCATGCAAAAAAAAGTCTTTATTAATCTACATTCTGTCCCTGGAATCATAATTTGTGTCAAAATGAATAAAAGTTGTTGCCACAAGTGTTCATCTCAGGTACAAACTGAAATTAATTGTATGTATACATAGGTTTTTAGAGAATATATAGGTAGAGGCATGTTTTTCAGATGAGTCTGTGTCTTATTTCTACCGAATACTGGTATTCCAAAGCAAACAAAGCATTTTGGGGAGCATTTCTTGAACTGATATTGTGGTCAATATAAGGAATTTTCTAATACCCACGTACCAATCACTAATAAAAGTGCCTGAGCTGAAAGTACGTTAACAGTGTACCCAATCAGACTCATCCTGTCTGTATCCAGACAGAACAGATAAAAGAAGCTGCTTGATAGATTTACTCCATAGATCAGATGGCAAACATGGAATGAGGAGAATCCCAAACAAGCACTTTTACTTGGGAAAGATTTTTAAGTTCCAAAAACAAATAAATTGACAAGACACACCGACCTGCTGTTTCTCAACATGAGATATGGCGTGTGTGAGGGTGTGGGAGTGTGTGTGTGGTTCAGGTTCATCAGTAAGGTAATGAAGCACAGTTTGTGTATCTAAGCAAGGCATGAAGTGTATGTGTTGATTCATTTTCCTGCGTTGGTTTCTCCTACATTTTCAGACAAATTCCTATGGCTTTTCTCACCATTTCAAACTCTAAAATATAGTAGTTTATTGTAAACAAAACTTTTTCCATCACATTATTGACTGTTGGTTCTTCTCAATCTTGTTTTTTAAGCCAAGTCTTCTGTGTTTTATATGTAGTGGTTCGCCATAGATTTAAAATTGGCAAAGTTTTGATAATGTCAGGCTGATCCCTGCTTTCAGTCTAGCAAAACTCCTCATCAAACATGATTGGCAAGGTACTTGAGAGGATCCAGTAAACTTGAATTAGGGACCTCAGGAGTAAGAAGACAAGATCTGTGAACACTTACAGAAGATTAGGCCGAACAAGGGGGGTGAAAGCTCGGAAATGTGCCATTGGAACGTCTAAACACACGGCTGACTGTGACTCAAAAGGGTCGTGACCCTGACCCGATGAAAGGTCAGTTGGAACACACCTGTGTCCACAAAAGAAAGTTGCCAAAAGTCCAGTGAATGCTAGGACAAATGAATTTCCCTGTTGAAAAATATCTTAAACCAGCCTGGTCTCCTAGTCTGATCAGCTGACAAAAAACAAAATCAACAAGCAAAACATGCCTTTTCAGCAGAAAAGATCTGATATACATTTAGTTTAAATATCAATGAAAGACATTTAACCATTGCAACCTGTGTAGAAAGCTAAATATCAATGCAGTTGATATTTTGGTTAATAATTGTATTATTTTATTTATTTTATCCCTCTTCGTCCCATGACGCTTCCTATCCCATGACTGTGAGGCACAGACATATCAATAGAAAATCTGTCTCCTTGACCCATTTCTCCTTTTTCCTGTTGCTCTGAGTTGTCATGGAGAAGAAACAGCCATATGAGGGGGAAAAAAGCCTCCTGGGATATGAAGTCCTCCAGGAGCCAGAGAAAATGTGGGTGTATACGCTCGAGACCACAACCGCAAGCCGCTGGGATGTCGATGTTGGGAGCAAAATACATTTGCTTATGATAATTTTAAAAGTGAGGCAATGGAAGAAGCAAAACCACTCAATTATTCATTATTTGTCTCTTTACGTTGGTTGAGTTGTCAATTGTAGTTATTTTACTATGAAATCTGAAGGTGACTATGACAAAGCAACCCACCAGAAAACCCAAAGGTAAACAGTAAAATTGGCCTCAACATGAGTGGGTTATGCTAATAGTCTTGTGGCTTAGCATTTTAGTGTCATATTTTTGTGAGGGACCAAAATGACCTTTTGGTAAAATTTAAGTGACAGCAATGGTGTGTTTTTGCATTTATTATGTCTAAATTGATATTGGCTGTTTATGCTTTGTGAGACATGGTGCATTCTCTGAATCTTCTGTATGTGATACAGTTGTCACTTCTTTCTGGTCTAGGCTACATGTTTCATAAGGACTTGTATTTTTACAGATTTTTTGTTCCATTGTTTCCATTTTAAATTCCTGTTGTCATAGGCTGTGTCCGAAATCGCCCCCTATACTCTTGAATAGGGCACTATTTGAGGGTACAGACATTTTTAGTGATGTCCAAAACCACAGTGGACGTTATCGAGTGTACTCCTTCAATCCCACAATGTACCATAATAACAATTGTACAACTGATGTACGCTTGCAGCTAGAGAATACCCATAATACACAGTAAGATTAGTGCACCGTCTGACCAGAAGATGGCGCCCGCAGCTGAATCATCCATTTTCCAAACCGCTGGTCCAAAGTGGCTACAGCGTAATATCATACAGGATACCTTTATTTTAATTGATTATTAAATTGTTTACTTAAGGTTTATACATCATTTGCATGACAGAGTTAAAGGATAATTCCGGTATTTAACACTTTGAGTCTGTTTTCTAGTTTGTTTTGGATGAACTAGAGTGGTGGACACAGAAATTTTGACGATGCGTCCTGTCTCGACTTTTTAACTATTTTAGAATCGCCTTTGACCGCTTCAGAGCGGCTGTCTACTGGGATGCACAAACATGTCCTTAAAACAACCCTTAACGTTAGTTTTCAAAACTTTGCAACTCACCGAGTGGTTAGTGGTGTTCGTTGATGATCCAAAACCAATATATCGGCACATTGAATGATTTCAATCCGTGTTATTTGGAACTAATTTTTCAGATACCTCACAACCGCGTATCTGAAGCGTTAGCACACTCCCGACCACTTGATAGCGGTAGCGCAATAATATCAACGAGCAATGAGTCCTCCAACAGAAATCAATGTGATTTTACAAAATGGCAAATAAAACACGACAGAAACTGTATTTCGCTACGCTACTTGTTTTGGATCATCAACGAACACCACTAACCTCTGTGAGTTGCACAGTTTTGAAAACGAACGTTAAGGGTTGTTTTAAGGACATGTTTGTGCATGCCAGTAGACAGCCACTCTGAAGGGCGATTCTAAAATAGTCAAAAAGTCGAGACAGGATCCATCGTCAAAATTTCTAAAACAAACTAGAAAACAGACTCAAAGTGTTAAATACCGGAATTATCCTTTAAATCTTTTCATTACTACTGGAGCTGCCAGTTTGTAGTTTAAAATTATTATTAAACCGCAAGCACAAACTATGGAAAAGCAGCAGCCCTTCCGGCGCACTGTGTCCGAATTCACTTACTCGTTTCATTCACTACTTCAAATGTAGAGTAAAAGAGTGTATATGAGGTGTTTTTGAACACATACCTGGTTTCTTCTTGTTTGTTTCCATGGTTGCCAATTACCATCCCCTGTGTCTAGTTTGGTTGATCATTATCCCTTTCATATATAGCCCTTTATCCCCTCAGTTAGGTGTCCAATCTTGCTTTAACCTTGCATGTTATACTCCTATGTTTTGCATTACTCCATCCAAGTCGATGCTAAATATTCTGGATTCTTTCTCGTTGTGATTAAACAGCCTTCAAATAGATAACACCACAACTCACTCCTCGCCTTCAATACATGGCAGTATAGCACTAAAAATATGTTGTGTGACCCCGTATTACCTCTTATTGGGTCACCTTGCTCTCCTGCTTTACTATACAGCTTTAGGTCTTAACAACATTCTGTCATCTTTCACAAGTCACTGTCACTTCTGAACTCCTCCTCCTTTCTTTCTGTTTTCATAAAACAAAATCAAAAAGCAAAAACGTATTCACAGCTGAGTTTCACACTCTGCCCAATCCATGTCTCCATCCAGGACTGTCGCAAAGTCAATTTGAGCAGTGGCTAATGCGTAAGAGCCTTGCATATGTTCTGTTGGATCATAGTCGATCTCTGTTTAATAAGAACTTTAATTTTCTTTTAATTTGCTGTTTTTGGTAAATGCATATAGAGACAGACACAACAGACTGTGTAAGTGATACAGCATGAAGGTTTATTGTAAAAGTGCTCATGCCAGTCTCCTCCAGTGTCCTATCAATCTTTGGTTGCAGTGTTTGTTTTAGTGCTGTTGCTCGTGGTGGTTTGTCTCTGGTATGACAACTCTTTTGTTTTTCATTGCAGATAAGCCAAAATGAGAAGGAAAGCATGAAGCGGCACACCTGGAAGTGATTAAGATTTAGTGTATATCAGCATGTCACACTTTCACTCATGCTCAGTTCATTGCAAGTCCCAATTTTGTCAAATGCACAACATTATTTGGAAATTATTATATTTCTATATAATTTCTAAATGTTGTGCATTTTACAATATATATATATATATATATATATATACATTTTATATTTTAACTTCATTTAATATTCTTATTAGTTTTATTTATTTTTTTTTATTTTTAATTATTTTTTTTGTTTAATAATTCTTCTTTTTTAATAAATATTTCTTGAATGAAAGAAAGAAAGAAAGAAAGAAAGAAAGAAAGAAAGAAAGAAAGAAAGAAAGAAAGAAAGAAAGAAAGAAAGAAAAAGATCTTCCTGATTTTCAGTCATTTCACACAGTTTTTAAGACTTTATTGCCATTGGACTGGACGACTGAACAAAAAGCTTAGAGTTATAGTTCCTCTCAGATAATCTCAGCGGACTAAATCAGTCGAAAGACCTCCTGCTTGTTAGCGGATTTCCCATGAATGCCCAGAGCAGGCCTGCAATAGCCAACAGCCTGCACATAATGCCATAGAGCCACACTAAATCCAAGAATGACAACCTCTAAAAGCAGGCTCAGAGAAAGCGCTCGATCCCGCAACTTTACTGCCCCTTCCATCTCAGGTAGTGACGGCTTTTCCTGCATTGGCTCGTGATACCAAAAACAGCTCGAACAGAATGCTTTTTATCCGGTGCTGAGACCCGTCTTTGTGACCTGTGGTTACCGAAATGGTGTTCTGGTCCAAACAGACCCCATTTCTCAAAACGCAGAAGCCGGTATAATGGAGGTCTGATGGATCCCAAAGGCTCTTAAGTGATTCAAACATATCCACTGTAAATAAGCAAGCAAAACGGCGATTAAACAAAGCAAACATATTAAGACATGTTCTCTAATTGGCTCCCTAATTGATGCTTTTAGAGGGCAGGTATAAATAGGCGGCTAGTTTTATACTTTTGTTTGACATGCTCTTTTTCCGAGCGATGCGGAGGGGGGCTAGTCGGGATTTCAGAACTATGCATATAAAAATCTGGTCTGTAGACATGTGCCAGAGTAAATTGGGTAGAATATGGTCAGAATATTTCCCTGTTTGAGAGTGAAGGCAGTGGTCATATTTGGGATGGAACGGGCGGGCCGAAGCCAGACGGGGCCGATCAGAAGCTCTCTTTGTGGCCCAGGCGTATGTTCACCAAACCACAAATTATCATTGGAGCTGAGGAGGCCTCAGGCCCGGGCGTCCCACACCACACACTCCTCCTGTTTAATGTAAAATTCATAGACACACACATACACATGAATTCAGACACGTTTAGTAGAGGAGTACAGGGAGTGCATTTGGTATATACATTTAATTTTGTGTTTCATGTTGATACAGTCTTAAAACACTTTGTAAGACGGAGGCGGGTTTTAATATATATAATATATAAAAAAAGCTTCGAATTAATTTGATGAATTATTTGATTTTATTTGATTTTACCTTTAAAGTCCCCCTGCGGTGAAAATCAAGCTTTTAATGTTGTTTATATGGCTATGTGGTGTTTTTAATATGCTTTAAGATAAACTATGTGTGAATTCATAAGTCGACAGCATTGCTGAGTATTTTCTCCTTAAAACTGCAGTGAACCAAAGACAGTCTCAAAAACACAGTTTGAAATCACTGGTGTTTCTGACGTCACAAACTACCTTGCAACCAATCAGATCAACGTGTGATCGTCAACGAGTGGATCTCTGAGCTGAGTGAGTGAGTGGAGGCGGGGCTCATTTGCATATTCATAGAACCGCGTATACTAAATGAGGCAAGGGTGTCGATTCAAGCTATTTCAAGGCATGACAAAATATTCAGGGAAAAACATTTAAATAAGTCATTTTGGTGATCAAAGATGAACTTTAAGGGATACAATTATTGACTACAGGGGAACTTTAACAATCTCACCAATCTCACCAACAAAGAAGTCTCTTGAAATTAAATCTCTTTTTGAAGGAAAAGAACGCACACCATTAAATGATTATAAACAAAATTATAAAAACAAAAACCGACGTAAAAACAGTTCATGTGTGTAAAAGTGTGACATGTTGATGCAAGGTTCACATTTCTACATATACATTTGACCTTCAAGCATTTTCCAGCATTATAAATCTGTTTCCCACTCTTGGCCTCTCGCTATCACTCTCTCCCCATCATCCACGCTTTGTTCAACGCAATACAATATTTTCACGGTAAATGGAGTGCAGTCTAAAGCAAATACCTCGAAAAATCATCTCCGTATATTTTCTTTTCTGTCCAGAAGTCACGCTTATGCGCATGTACAGTGCACTGTGCAAATATTTTTTTATGTTTCACAGTTATTTTTAGTCATCGTCCCCTAGTTGTTTTCCGTGGTTTGCACAGTGCACCTTGTTCCATAAAATAGGTGATTTCTTATGCACAGTCTAAATATTATAGAACATGAAATTAAAGTTCTTTCCTGAAACAGAATAAAGCTGGCCAGTACTGAGTTAAAATGTGTGTTCTGGCAGGGCTTTACTATTTTAAAACCACCTTTACCACCTTACCGGCACTACATATATACAGTCTGAGTGTCTGAGCGCTCACTTGACTTAATTTCCTTTTATTTACTTTGAGAGTTTACATTAAGCTCATTTTAATGTATAAATGCATGCTTTTCAAATTGCACACACTGTAAATGCCGTTCAAATCACTTAAATCTTATTTCCATATAATCGGTTCTCTTGATTTGTATTAAACTACTTTCTTCCAGCATTCATCACAGGGATCATGTGATTTGTGACTAACAGGCATACTGCTTTTGATTTGTCTTTCCCAGATCTCCTTTCAGTCTCTGCTTAAAGCCTTGTGCCAAACAGATGACTGGTAATTTACAGTTTGCTGAGATTAGACGTGCAGTGTCTGCTCTTACAGATGCTGTTAGTCACCACAGTGTGCCGTGTTAAACCTCTGATTCACTTCACAATCTGTTTCACGCTTCTGCACAGCTGATAACACACTCCGCTTCATAGTCTGTAATGAACATGTGCAGAAATCTCTATTGAGGGCTCAAAGAAAGACTCTAGACTTGGGGTGCACCGCTATGAAAATTTTGGCCGATAGCGATAACTGATAATTCTTTATATTTGAAAACCAATAACTGATATATTGGCCAATAAATCTAAATCCAAGTGTTTGTGTAAGTTTTGAGAGCCTGATTACAAAACAAAAGTCTTACCATTAAAATCCATGTCCCAAGAACACAATTATAATGATGTTCTCCTGTGGCCTATATGACAGACTATGTTGCACTTTACAGTATTTTACTTTTTTGATTCCAATCATATTTCAAGCAATTCAAAACCATCATGTTGAACAGTGTGCATCTGAAGTGTCTCAGCTGAAGGAAATAATCCATTATTTATCGGCTTTAATATATCAGCCAAATGTTCTTATCGGGTCGATAATGATAAAATTAAATAAGAACACATATCAGCTGATACTGCTATGGTGGCCGATATATCGTGCATCCCCAATCTAGACGTTTGACCTGGAAATGCACAGAAAATGTAATGGGGTTTACAGTTTATAAATACTATATATATATATATATATATATATATATATATATATATATATATATATATATATATATATATATATATATATATTGCAACTGAATCACATTGTTCACAATTTATACTATACAAATTATATGATCGATTTCTTGTTACATTTCTTAGTCATAGTTTATATTACAGTATTATTACTGTGTAATTACACAAGTAATCCCAACAGTCTACTCAGTTTTGGCTCATGGCTAACATAATATAAAATGTTATACAAACACATTGTCTCACATTATTCCTGATAGGCTACAGGATCTACCTGAAGAATTACACGAGAAGTCAGTTTGTAGAGAAAGTTAAAAGGTAAACTGGTGTTTGCCAATTTTAATTTTCCGTTTTTCTTTTTTGCTCTGTTTACGTTACTGTATATTTACCAGTCTCTTTGTTTAATTATAGAATTCCAGTTATAATATCCACAGCAATCAGATGCAATGATTTACTGTGCTTTTTTTATGATAAATGACTTTAAGCAGTTTGGTTAACAAATCAATTTTTTTTGGATAAGGAGTTCCTTTTTTAAGGGAAAACTGAGAAAATAACAGATGTTCATAAAGAGCGAGAGCGACTCACGGCATATTAGGTTGGGTCAGAAAGACTGAAAGATTTACCACTGTGTGAGAGTACGGTACATGTGGCCGTTTAAAGAGTGCCATGTTTTTAATGATCTGTGTTTCCTCACATTTCATTTGACATTGCGGTGCACCATGGATTAGGGTGGCTGTAAAGCCCTCACCCCTAGTGGTAATGAGTCTGAACTGACCTGGCATCAGCCCCGATCCTGTGCTCACGGGTTAAGTGTGGGCCTCTCTTGACGGGGGCGAAATGAGGAGAGGAATCAGATACCAATATTATCCATTTGTTCCTGCAGTCTGGGCCACCTCGAGTCAGCCTGAACCCTTCTATAAAGCGAAGGACCCTTCAAAAGTTGCTTTCCAATGTCGAGTTTGCAGTCGGGAAAGCAATCTGTCAATTAAAAGTAGAGCGGCTGGGGCCGAACTTTGGTTGCATATGAAACCCAAGGCGTGCTTCGGATTAAACAGCACCTCGGCTGCTTTTGTCAAATGAAAATGTAGATTTTGGCTGCTCAACGTTCATTTTTTCCCCCTGCCTTCGCTCCCTGGGAGCCCTAGACGCACAGCGTGCTCGGATGTTGTAAAAAAGGCTTTATGTATTCAATAATTGCTTAACAGTTATATAAAATGTCATTAACTGCTCGAGTTGCTTCGGTTACGTCCACTGGCTTTCCACAGCCCACGTCCCCATTCGGCCCACCTCACCCTCCCCGTCTGCGGGCCGTAACGAGGAACCTTTGACAGCACTGGCGCCAGCCGGGAGCAAACCTGCAGGCGGGGGCCCGTTCGGCTCAAGGGACCCGAGGACCCGAGGACCCGAGCTAGAGTACCTGTTCGTACCCTCCACCACAATCACGGATCACTGGCCGACCAGATTCAAGCAGCAAGTGGACATTCACTTTCCCTCGGTCGCCGGGCCGTTGTATGCCAGCTCCATTAGAGCTACCGACTTTGTGACAAGGAAGTGTACAATTGTAGTGTACTTCAAATATATATATCTTTAGATACTGTACTCGCAAGATAATGTAAAATTAATTCAATAAAAGGCCACTTAAAGAGAGTACAGTACTGTTTCTTAACAAACTTAACTACATTGCACTTTGGAAAAAGCACTTTTTAACAAAACTATATATTAAGATGTACTTAAGTCCAACTTAAGTGGGTCAAAAAAGCACTCTTAAGTTCATTTAATTTTAAATAACATAAGTGTTTTTTTTTCATTTCATTCTTTTATAGTATCATTAAAATATATCATTTCATGCTAAAGTGTACTTTTTTACTAGGGCATATTTTTGTATTTTTTGTCTAATGCAACTTATAATTCAATAACGTCAAGCACTTTTATTTTATCTATTTTTTTTTTATTATTAATCATTAATTAATTTAGGCTTATGTGATGAATGAATATTGATAAATAATGAATACCACTGTGGTTTATTTTTGGTTTATTTTTTCCCCCATTCCTGTTCTGTTCTGAATGTCATTAAATTTAAGGATTTGTTGAAGGAGAGGAACTAACATACATAGTGTTTATAATGTTTTTAAATGTTTTATTTACTGGTGTTTTATATTATTTCCAAATGTTTTAATTAAACTTGATGCTAAGTTTATAGCATCAAGTTTCTCTCTATCTCTCTCTCTCTCTCTCTCTCTCTCTCTCTCTCTCTCTCTCTCTCTCTCTCAACAATTACAGTCATAATTATAGTCAAGTGTGGCATTTTACGGCAATTGGTAGACCAGTGCAGGATAAATGTTTGGAAATATACAGGGGATAAGCATGACCAGCATTACGACTAAAGCGGGATCTCCAGAGATCACCGTACTGCCGTTTTGTCTCTCATCTTAAACTGAAGGAGATGTTTACCTGAATGAGGCAAGTGATGAATACGAGTCATTATGCGCTCCACCGAAAGTATATGGTCCCTTCTTTTCACACAGCGTAATGCTCGCTGCAGATGTGTGTGTGTGTGTGTGTGTGTGTGTGTGTGTGTGTGTGTGTGTGTGTGTGTGTGTGTGTGTGTGCGTGTGTTGACGTTTCATATTTTCACTTCCACCACTACTGTGTCTTTTCTCGTCTTCTGGCCTTAATGATGCGTCTGGCAAATGTGTATCATTAAATCTCGTCTTCCTCTCAATCCATCCAATGCTCTGCTCGCTCACTCACGTATTATTAATGCAATCAAGCGGTGACTTGGCTTTCGATGCTTGCAAAGCTTGGGCCGTTTGTGGTTAACGTAACAGCAAGCGCTCTTAAGAAGCTAGCCAGGCCTGTCATGTCCTCTCACCGGGACTCTGGCTTGACGCACGACTTTTTGAACATCTCTCTCGCTGAGTATAGCTGGGTTCTTGGCTTATTTGGTCTGTATGTTGGATTTCGCCATTTGGATTAATTCAAACCTGTCCCAGCTGCAAATATGCAGTAAATTAGTCCCATTAAAAGTGATTGATTATTGGATGGGTGTAGCGCTCTACCGCATCCCAGCTTCGCAGAATCTGTGTGGCCCACCTGCTCATGTAATCAGAAGTATTGACTGCATGGCGCTCCAACTTCCTCCTGAGGTTTGGTTTTACTGAGGTGGGCTCGTGCCCTCTGATGTGAGCTGGCAAAAACAGACCCTGTTCATGGGCTGAAATTTGGCAACGGACTATGTGCATGCTGTACTCGACCCTGAAGGGAGTCTGAAAAGCATGTGCATGAACACTCACTTACATACAGAGGCTATGAGGTGTAATAGGATACTATAAAATGAATCATAAAATGATAATGCTGAAAAAACACCAACGATTTGCTTTAGTTCTAGCAGTTTTCAGGAATCGAAAATAATGCAATTTGATGCAAGGCTTCTGTTGCAACTTTTTTTTTTTACACTGTGAACCAGCAAGTGAGTTTGTTAGTGAATTCATGCATTTTTTTTTTTTTCAAATGGACGTCGGCTACTCTGAAAAATGGTTTTGCAGATTCATCCCAGTTGTCATCTTCCTAGAATGAATAGTTTAAATAGTTGCATATTGCAAGTTTCACCTACATTAAACAATATTATTATTTATTAAATGTTACCATTTTGTTTCATACCATGTCTTAAGGTTTGCTTTTTAAGGTATCCATCTTTTATTTCCTATTAGTGTTTATGTAATGAATATGAATATTCTTTCTCTGACATGTGCATTTCTTGTATAAAATATGTGCTGAAGCAATATGTACAGGGAAATAATGCTTAAACATAAGCTGGTCGTAGTTGGTCGCTAAACTGGTGTTTAACTGGTTCAGGTGGGCGGCCAATAGACCAGATGACGTCTTGGAGACCAGGTAAGACCAGCAAACCAGCTTAGGCTATTTGTATATACTGTAAAAAATTATCGTGATTTTAACGGTAAAAGACCTAAGAAAAAGTTTCCGTACTATATACGGTAAATAACTGTGATCTAACGGTACATATAATAATGAAATACGGTTTATTACTGTAAATTTAAGATAAGTCTGTAAAACCTAAAATGTTGCTACCATATTTTTACGGTAAATTTCTGGCAACCACAGCTTCCGTTTTTTTATCGTTAATTTAACAAAAAATGTTTTTTACAGTGTATATAATACTGCATAATTTAACCGTGTAAAGCCTGACATTGGATATAATATACAAAATCTATCTTTTTAAATGGAACTGGTGTTTATGGTACAATAAAGTTCTGATAGCTTGTAATGTAAGTCAATGAGATCTTTATAACATTTACATTTATTAATTTAGCTGACGCTTTTATCCAAAGCGACTTACAATTGCTATATATTTCAGAGGTCGCACAACTCTGGAGCAACTAGGGGTTAAGTGTCTTGCTCAGGGACACATTGGTGTCTCACAGTGGATTCGAACCCAGGTCTCTCACACCAAAGGCATGTGTCTTATCCACTGCGCCATCACCACCCCATAACAGTAAAATATAGTAAAATATAACAGTATAACAGACTACTGACATAAAATGCATATAAATATCAGTCACCACTCTATATCTGTCAATAATATATCTTAGTAAGATGACATTTTAAATGCTTAGTTTTATGATCAAAGCTCTGTAGTTTTAAAACATATAATGCAATGCAATACAATGATGATTAAGAAATGAAAAAATAAACCTTCCTCAAAAATGATGTATGGATAATCAAGTAAACCTAAGTTGCTCAGTCCAGTATAAGTTCATCTTGTAATATTACTAACAACATTAAAGTTATTCTTATGTTTACTTTATAAAATGATTTTCACAGCAAGAAGACACGTGTATCACAACCTGTAGGTGGACGTTTTTACAATTATACTAAAAGGCCTTTTTCTGGCTTTGAAACTATCAATCAGTCGACAGAAGGCATGTAGTAGATTGTGTGCAACAGGTTTATCAGGAAAGTTTTGATCATGTTGATAGTTTAGAGCTTTTAAATTATCGGATGTATTGAATATTCTACTGTAGCCTTTAACACACACACACAGAGAGAGAGAGAGAGAGAGAGAGAGAGAGAGAGAGAGAGAGAGAGAGAGAGAGAGAGAGAGAGAGAGAGAGAGAGAGAGAGAGAGAGAGAGAGAGAGAGAGAGGGGGCATTTTCAAGTTCTATGAACACCTCATTTTTTAGTGTAACAGGAGTGCAACAAATGAGTTCAGCAGTGTATATTTGAGTAGAGAGTCGAGCCTTGTGTGGGCCACAGCAGAGAGAAGAACCTCCACAACACACACACACACACACACACTGGTGTCGAGAAGTGCCGCTGAAATGCAATGTCTGTCATCTCCGTCTGCCCCCTGCCTGTCATCGTGCACCACTTTCACTCGCCTCCCTCCATTCCTCCCTTCCTCCACCCATTTCTCCTGAAAAACCTGCTCCAGCTCATGCCATGGTTCTCTGTCAAAATATTATTGTTGATTTAAATGGCCCTAGAGTCATGCGCCCTTCTCACACAAGCCCTTGTCTATCTCAAATGAAAGATTCAAAATGGCTAAATGTCTCTGCTCTTTTTATATAGTTTGATTTTGTTTTATAGCCCGGGTCCGAGCTCTCTGCACCCCCAAGGAGGCTAAAACAAACTTGGGAAAAGCAGTGCACAGAATCCAGTTACTGAGCCCGTAATGTGATTGTGGTGGAAACAGATGTTAAATGAATGGAATTGAAATGTCTGCTACATTTATTGCTTTACATTTGCATCTGCTGTATTCCTCTCGACGATCATGCACTTGAGAGGGAACTTTGAGAAGACCGGGTTTCACTTTCAGCTTTGTGGCCTCCGTGTCTAAATGAGCGCTGAACAGATGTGGTTATGATGATGATGATGATGATGATGTGAGATTGGCAGCGTTTGTTCATCAGTTATGGGTTATTTAAATGTGAAATCAAGTTTTATTATGGCAAATCTCTTCAGGAATGACAAATACTGTAAGTTTTGGTAAATAGTTCCTACTCTGTATGTTGAACGTTAGTTGAATTCTGTAATTAAGATCCCAAGATTACATGAATATTAATAATAATTATTAATTATGATTTGTTTATAATATTACTATTTATTGAACTTTATTTTATCATATTTCTATTGTCACAATTTTTGATCAGAAGTAAAGTACTGTGGTAAAAATAACTGTCTTAGTGATTTTAATGTTCTCTAGTGATCCATAAAAAATTGTTGACTATACATATTACAAATGAAATGACTATAATAAACTTAAAATTAAAATGGTAATTTTCAATTATATTAGTAGTGAATGTATTACGAAATTAACTAAATGTATTATATACATTTATTAAAAAATATCTATGTTCCCACTTAGATAACTACGTAATGATATAGGGTTATTTAGCTAATTTGCTGATCAATTCATTAAATATTTAATAGGATTAAATAAATATTAAATACATATCTTTCAGGAGAAGAAAAATGGGGTTTTATGTTAATTTAATTTGAGTATGACTATAAATTGCAAATTACTATAATGAAGTTTTACATTAAATGTGTAGTTTATTGAAATTCTAATTCTAATTATATTATTTATTTATTTACTTACGAATGCAGAAGTTTTTATTTTAGAGACTGGGTTAGGGTTTCACTGGAATAATTATAATGAACTTTATTTAAAACAGTTTATATGTAAAGTCTGCGGTTTATTTATATATAGTTTATACATAAAGTCCTCATTCAAAGGTGTGCGTGCGTGTGTGTGTGTGTGTGTGTGTGTGTGTGTGTGTGTGTGTGTGTGTGTGTGTGTGTGTGTGTGTGTGTGTGTGTGTGTGTGTGTGTGTGTGTGTGTGTGTGTGTGTGTGTGTGTGTGCGTGCGTGCGTGCGTGTGTGTGTGTGTGCGTGTGTGTGTACGTGCGCGCGTGTGTGTGTGTGTGTGTGTGTGTGTGTGTGTGTTGGGGGGTCCAGATAAACCTTACGTTTGGACAAATGTCCCAACAAATATGCCAATATCCGAAATCATTGTCCTTGGACATTTTTAGTCCTCATGAGGAAAACAGCTGTGATATTTTTTGAAAAAAAAGAGGTGATATAATATACAGTTTGTACAGTATAAAAATCATTATGTATATGAAAAGTCACCATAATGAACACACAACATAAACGTGTGTGTGTGTTCACATGAGACAAGGTGTTGGGTCTTTTCCTCCCTGGGTTTCTCTCCTCCTCTGGCATTCTGTGAGCTGTTATTCCCATCCATTAATCATTGGGCTAATTTGTTTTCACATGGTCCTGCTGACAGAGAGGGACTATTATTACAGTATTGGTGCTCCAGGTCGCCTCTCCGAGCACAGGCCTTATTATATCCCTCCCTGTTTCACCCTTACATCTCTCCCAGACATGGACGATTGGACCAGACTTGTAATATTGAGCAGTGAGGAACACCAGGCGTGTGTGTGTGTGTGTGTGTGTGTGTGTGAGAGCAGGTTTGCTCAGGGTGATTGACAGTCAGTCACACGGCTTAGACCTGCAGTGTCAAACGCATGGCTGACTGTGATGTGATGGACAAGCTTCTAGCATTCACTCAGTTGGTGGTTATTGCTCGGGCTTTAGCTCATCATCTTGTCACGCACAAACACACACCAGTTCACTGCCAGGCAGCACAGGAGGACCAGCTCACAGCAAAGCCATTTAGCACACTGATTCTTCACTAAATCTGTCAGAAAATTTGTTTTCCAGGTTTTTTTCTTCTTTCTGCACAATGTTTGAAACTATCATGCACTATTGCTTTACCCGTTTAAAGCTTTGAAGTAGCGCAACTCCCATGATGGAATAGTTTTGCATAAATCCTACATACACACTTTTTAATTGGAGACTTGCTATAATTACTTTTTAATATACAGTAATACCATTTAAAATCAATAATGCTTAGCTATGGCCTAAAATAAATCTTTTTGAATTTGTTTATATTTTGTTTATGTTACAAATTTTATTCATAAAAGGGGTCATGACAGATTTTTTATATTATTATTTTAACATGTTCCTTCCCTAATTGCACAACAACAACAAAACAAGTGGAAATATGATGATTTTCAACCCTCTGTCTGAAATGGTCCGTTTTAACGCATGGCTCCTTTAAGGCTGGTCAGTAAACTCTCACTGTTATGATTGGCTAACGTCACTGCGTAGGAAGCGGTAACAACGTCCACTAGATATTGCATGTGAGTGTTTAGAAAACATATAAACCGTCATTTATAGACAAAGCATTATGAAATCCATTACTGATGTTTGTGTACAGTCGACAGCTTCATCTTTCAACAAAAAGTTTCTTTGCAAATTCATCATTTAAAAAGCAAAATGCTCAGAACAAACATATAATCCTCCAGTGTGATTCGGGACAGCATTACAATAAACCATCCACTTGTTTCTGATGCTGGATCTTCTGAAGTCTCTACAGAAATAAACTGTTTAAACGTCAAAGCGAGCGATCTTTCACTCTTCCATTCGTCCTGATGTCGAGAGACTCAAGCGTGTCAGAAATCTGTATACTGTATCCAGTGACAATCATGACATATATATGCACTGTTCAAAAGTTTGGAGTTAGGAAGATTTTCAGCATCATTACTCCAGTCTACAGTGTCACATGATCCTTCAGAAATCCTTCTAATATCGTCGCTGTCCGATGAAAACCGCGTATGTCCATTTTGCCGATTTTGAGATTTTTCGACGGATAGAATGTCCAGGTTCATTTCCGTATACAGTATGCTTCACATGTCTAAATGACCAATGAAAAGTTGTGAAATCATGTCATCTGATTTTCACGTATATCCATTTGGTGTCAAAGCTGTCAATCACGCCGCGTATCTCCCGCCCTGTGGAGGCATCTCGCAGGTCTAAGCGTCTCTGGAAGCTCAGCATTGTATAGCTGAATAACTCTGTGAGGTGAAGTATCAGCAAATGTTTGTTTTTGATAAACTGTTCAAGTTTATTATATATTCGCAATATATTCACAACTGTTATTTACCGGTAAATGGTCTAGACGAAGTAATTGTCACTGTTTATTGTGGAGATGTTAACGCACGGGTCTGCTAACTTAATAGTCTACTTTTAAGGTAGTCTAATATTTTTCTGACTAATAAATTACTGACACAGTAAAGGGTAGATTTAAATATAGAATAACGAATTTTAAATAAAGAAAAAACGAAAATTAAATAAAGAAAAAAAAACGAAATTTAAATAAAGAAAAACGAGATTAATTTAGATTGATAACGTTACGGGTAAAAAGGCTAATACATGTTGGGTCGGTGTACTTTTTCGTTCATTTCGGAATGAAAGATGAAATGTAAAAAAAAAGGGTTTTTTTGTTTAAAAGAAAAAAACAGAAATGGCTGTATTTTTTTGTAGGCTACAAAGCACGCGCCGGCCCTGGGTTCAGCAATGAGTGTATTGATTCATTGTCCCTTCATAGTTTGCAAGAGACATTTAATAAACTGAGCGTATTTAATAAACTGAGACATAGGCTATTTAATAAACTGAGCGTAGCCTATTCATCTGTCAATATGAAACGTGACTTGGCCATTCTAATTAATGATCGGAAGAACGCGTATCGACCACCGTTACTGTAAAATATGCACGTATGTCCATTTAAACTCGATTTTGGTCAAATGTGGATTATATCATTACACTGGCAAGACTATGGTTACATTTAAAGATGCCGTACCAAGTATGACACCGCTACGTTCAACTGCTTTTGAATTACGGTGTTTTTTTCACTTCCTGAAAAGTAACCGTTTTGGACATACGTGAGTTTCATCGGGCAGCAACGATATGATGATTTGATGCTCAAGAAACATTTCGGATTATTATCAGTGTTGAAAACAGTTGTGTTGCTTCTTATTTTTTGTGGAAACCATGACACATTTTTTTTTCAGGATCCTTTAATTAATAGAAAGTTTTTCTGTAACTTTTGACCATTTAAATGCATCCTTGCGGATTAAAAGTTAATCGTTAAAACGTTTAATGTTACAGAACCCACATTCTAAATGAGTATATATACATTACTGTCTACCACATGTGCAGGACGTTTGCTGTCATTGTGTGTGTGTACGTGTGTGTTTGTGAATACATGGTTCAGGTTGTGGTTTGAGGTGACTGTTTTTCAGAGAAAGAAAATGTCTGTGATACAGTTCATGCGGTGGGGAGTGGGAGACACATACAGAGAGAGAGAGAGAGAGAGAGAGAGAGAGAGAGAGAGAGAGAGAGAGAGAGAGAGACCAAAAAAAAAGATGAATTAGACCCTGTGGCTGAGCATGAAAAGTGGATAAATGTCTGAAATAACACATTGAGAGAACCAATCATGGCTTTGGCAACCCGTCCATGAAAAGAACAACTCCATTTGAACTTCTCCTCCACATTTCCCCGCTTTTTTATCCCTTTCCCTCATCATGCTTTTGTTTTCCTTCTCACTCTCTCCCTCAGCCTCTTTAATAAATGAATGACCTGCGCTCGCCTTAGCGTCTGCCTTTTAACCCGCCGTGAATGATGGGACATATTCTGGAGCAACTCAAAATGCCATCAAAATGCAATCTACGCAATTTCTTTAGTCTTGCTTTTATGTAAACCGAAATCAATCTCAAGGCACAGACAGACTACAAATGCATTGGTCAAAAAGTTAAAACGTGCAATGAAATGGCTTCAGTGTGTGTTTTATGATTAACTTTTTATGATTTGTTTATTTTTTGTCAGTTTGTCATACTTTCTGCTTTTGTTTTGTTGATGGACGGTGTTTTCTCTATGCGCGTGCACTTACATCCTATATGTGCGAGTCTGTTTTTGTTATTTTTTTGTCCATCATCAAGGTGCTTTTAAGTACTGGAGTCTGGGTACAAATGACATAATGCACAGGAGCTGTCTACTCCTTTTCCTGCCAGGTAATGAACGAGCTTGAGCTTTTAACCAAGTTCTTACCCAGGCAGGAGTTAAACCAAACTAAACAACATATATCAGGAGCAACGCCGGGCATCTCGCCACACTAGATAAAGGGAGGGAGAGAGTGACAGCTAGAGAGCTAGAGAGGAAAATGAGACTCAGGAACAGATGAAAGGAAAGGGAGGGAAAAGGACAACTCAGTTTTAAACAAGCCTTCCTTTAGTTGTGCTAGAGATCACTTACATGTGTCAAGAAAGCTCTGAAGATTTGCACGCAATTTGAATGCTCATTCACAAAGTTTTCAGCTTCTCCTTGCATGTTCGTTTGTGATATATTTTGGCTTGTTTTATAAATTTTTCAGCCATCGATAATAATACTGTAGTTCTGTTTAATGCATTCCACCGACTCACACCAAAATTTAACAGAAAATGCTGGAGAAAAAAAAAAGTCAGGATATAGTCATGAGGCCACAGTTTTCTAAATTTTGTAATGGGTTTGTGCCTGTAATTCAGCATTATAAAAGAGAAGTATTGCTGTCACAATACTGGAATTTTGAAACAAAGCAATATTGTTTGATACCAGATTGATATTTAATACCATGTTCGATAGCTTGCGAAAAAATTGCCACAACATTAAGGGCAAGATTTTTTCAAGAGATTTTTTCCCCCTATTTATTAAAACTGCAGTAAGATGTTTTCTATTTTTAGAGACATCAACAAAGACACATAAATGGATAAAAAAATGACATAAAATACATGTATAATATTACAAATATTGCATTGGGTATGAATCAGCACAGCTGTTTTTTAACATTGAAAATGATCATAAATGTTTCTTGAGCTTGAAATCATCATATTATACTGATTTCTGAAGATCATGTGACACTGAAGACTGGAGTAATGATACAGAAAATTCAGCTTTGATCACAGGAATAAATTACCTTTTAAATCATATATTGGTAACACTTTATTTTAGTGTCATTGTTACACGTTACATGTAGTTACTATTGTATTACTATACATTATGCATAATTACATGCAATTAACCAAATCTTAATCCTAACCCTATAGTAAATACATGTAGTTATTAGTACTTAAATGCATAATTAGACACTGTAATACTGACACCTTAAAATAAAGCGTAACCGCTGTAATACAGCACTGTATGTGTTGTAATACAACGGAGGCTAAAGTATTTTCCAGCGGGGCAGTAAATGAAGATGAGTGTTCAGATGACTGTAAGTTAAGATGTGTGAAATGAGGCGTTTGAGTTGATGGGTGAGAGCGGTGTACAAGTCTGACAGGTAAAAATGTTCTTCTCTCCTACAGCTGAGATGATTCCTTCAATTCCTCTGTCTGTATGTTTTCAGAGCTTCTTCTGAGAGAGTCTCTGCTTTCCTGTTGTGATATAAACCTCTTCCAACGTATTGTCCCGAGAGCAGACACTGGTTAGCAGAATACTTCACCTGGGGGTTTGGATAGCTAATGTGTTCAAGACATTAGCCTAGCATGAAGCCTTGTTTGCTTAAGTTGCCTCTGATTCAGTTGGGCTACCATAACATTTGGGATCGCAACAACAGTGTTTGAGGCAGTCCAGGTCAGGTAGGCTAAAAGGTCTTTCGGTTTCACTTTATTTTGATGGTCCCTTTAACACATTCTGTTGTCTATAAGTAACATTGCACCTTCATGTCTACTAACTCTCATTAGAGTATTAGTTGAGTATTAGTAGACTTGTAGGGTTAGAATAAGTTTACATGTTGTTGCAAAGTCTGTTGGAGGACCATCACAATAAAGAGCTTGCAGATATGAAGCAGATAGTCCACTAATACTCTAATGAGAGTTAGTTGACATGTAGTTGCAAAGTTACTTAAAGACCATCAAAATAAAGTGTTACCGGTCTTTCTATTGTAGATCCATACAAAAGTTCCCAGAGTCCTTAGAGTCTTTCTAGCTCTGATCAAATCTGTAATTTCCTGATCCCTCTCACCTTTTCTCATCTATTCTAGCTCTCTCTTCTCTCCGTCGGAGAGCTGACACACACAACATTGTGTGTATTTCATGCAGTTTCGAAGTTGTGTGTTTCATAGAGAAGCATGGCGCTGTGTTCATTTACATGCGGACAGCTCATGATCTGGGGATTTCAGCGTCTCGGTTCACAGTAAATGCAGCAAAATCCATATCTGCATAACTGCAGACCTCACACCTTTGAATGGCATAATTATTTGTCTCGTATTGTACATATTTGTATTTTAAAATATTCTATATTTACAGGGGAACCCTACCTTGAGGTTCTGATTTGCTTTTCTGTACTGTAAGCATTAAATATTTAGTTTTGTAGATAATTTTACCATTATAGGTGCTTTTTTTAATTCTAAGAAATATCTACTTAAAAACAAAGAATGATTAAATTTGAACCTAGAACAATGACATTATTGTGGCATCAATTTAGTGGCATTATCTTTTTAATTTTATTTAATTTTTATAAATATACATTTAACTATATTTTGTACTGCAAAAACAGTATGTCGTTCCTTGTAAGGACAGCACAACGTTCATTTACAAAGACTACAATGTAAACTTTCCAAAAAAAAATGAAACACTGTTATTTACCTGCCTTGCAAACGCTGGTATTTCCTTTTGGGATATGCACATATTTCTAATAAATATTTAATACTTAAATCCCCTATTTTCTTAAATGGCATCAGGAGGAAGTGAAATTAAAATGCGGTGTATGAATAAATCTGATAACGAAAGTACTTGCAATTACATTTTCCAAAGATGATTAGTTAAGGGAATTATGCAGGTCGTATTTCTAACAATTCTGCTTTGTAGAAATGAAGTGCAACAGTATACTTCGATTCTCACAAAACTGAGACGGAAACTAAAGCCTTAAGGTTTTAATTGATTTAATCAAAATGGAGTTATGAATGTGTTGGCTAATATCTCCCCAACAAACTTCAGTACTGAATTCATAAATCAAACAATGCACAAACGCCACTAATGACAAAATGAGTAAAGACACAGACACAACAAACTCTTCATTTCTTAGTTTATTATTTCAGTCTCCTGACGCCTTTAGTGATTAATGCCAATCAATGAGAACATTATCATATGTTTATTCATTTTTCCCCCCTCTCCCTCAAGGGTTTGAAGTCCATCCAAAGATCATAAACAGCCTTTAATTTCTGAGTCAGCATATACACTACTAATACAAGCCTCTTTTCCTGAAGATCTCTCTTACACCGGAGGACACCCCATGTCGAGGGAAGTTTGAATGCATTACTGTATTCTGTACTGACTCGAGCTTGAGGAATGAGAGATTGTTTGTGTTTATAAATATGTCTTTGCTGGGTAATCAGTGTATGATTACAAGGTACCACACGGAAAGACATACATTAACATCCACTCATAGAACATGTCCAGAGGTAATGGACCCAGCAGTGTATGAATATATGAAATATGTTTATGCATGCAGCATGTGTATTTATTGCTTCTTGGCCGGCTATGACAGGTTTTTGGAAAGTCAAACACATTTGAAAGGCCGTGTTGTTTGGTTTCCAAAATGCTGGTAGCAGATAAGCGCCGGGGTTGCCGTGGTAACATACCCTACTGGAGCCAAGGCCCAATTTTGGAAACCACAAAATCAACAGAAGTGTGATGGACAGAAGAGGGAGTAGAGGAGAAAGAAAGCAAGGTGTGTTTTTGAAAGCTCTTTAAAAGGGGACACGCAACGAGCTTAAAATGGACCAAAAGATCCGCATCCATCAGTAAAAGCCAAAGGGACATTGATCATCTGGACTATTTAAAGTCGAGAGACATGTTCTGGATGCAATAGCTTAAATGCTTCTGCTACAGTATATTATATGAAAAATGTGTGGGGGAAAAGGTAACGTCATGCAACATTTAGCAAAAACAGTTGTGAATGTATAATGTGAATGAATTTATTTCGGTTTAATACTAAAAACAACATAAAACCCCCTTCCAAATGATTGTTTGAGCATCGTATGTGTTTCCATGTTGTGCTTCCAGTTATATTTTGGGCGAGTTAAAGTAGGATCCAAAAGTTTGCAGACCACATTTTATTTTTACATCATATTTTATATTTTATTTTCATATGCCATACCGTTTAAAAGTTTTAGATCTGTATGAGTTTTAATGTTTTTTTTAAATATCTGTTAAATAAAAAAATTAAATATCTGTTTTCTATGTGAATATGTTGTAAAATATAATTTATTCCAGTGATGCAAAACTGAATTTTCAGCATCATTACTCTAGTCTTCAGTGTCACATGATCCTTCAGAAATCATTCTAATATGATGATTTAATGCTTTTTTTTTCAAGATACTTTGATGAATAGAAAGTTCAAAAGAACAGCATTTATCTGAAATAGAAAGCTTTTGTAACATTATACATTACCGTTCAACAGTTTAGGGTCAGCAAGTGTTTTTTGTTAAGAAATTGAAGCAATTTTTATTAGCATTGAAATTATCAAATATGACAGTAAAGACATTTATAATCTTACAAATTATTTCTATTTAAAATAAATGCTGTTCTTCTGAACTCTCTGTTCATCAAATAATCCTGAAGAAAACACTGATAATAATCAGAAATGTTTCAAATCAGCATATTACACTACTAGTCACATAGAAAACAGCTGTTTTAAATTGTAAATCTCTGTGTGTGTGTGTGTGTGTGTGTGTGTGTGTGTGTGTGTGTGTGTGTGTGTGTGTGTGTGTGTGTGTGTGTGTGTGTGTGTGTGTGTGTGTTGTTTTTCAAAATCATGTTTAAATAAAATATGAATACATTTCAAATTCGTATTAAAGTTTCTATGATAATGTTATATATAATTAAAATAAAAAAAATTTTGACCTTGTTTCATTTTAATCACTGATATAAGACATTAAGACTTCTTGTAGATTTGTTTTTCCTAATAATTTATAGCATATCAAATTACAGTTTTGGCACTAAAATGCTCAGATCAATTTTGCATTAAGTAGTCTTGATCCAATTATGACTGAAGTGAATTAAGGCAATGAAACAGGGACGAAGAGAAATAAACTGGCTGTGAGATTTATAGACAGAAAACAGACCCACTGTGACAAAAACCCGAACCATCGAGTCAACGAAAATTCAACATATTTAAAAGAGGATCAGGGAGTTATAAATTCAAAGCTTTTTCATAGTCTCTCCTCTCAGTGGGTGCAAGCAGTGCATGATGCCATCCCAATAAATCCTCCTCGGAGCCATGTCGTGGTGCTGTTTCATTTCCCCCGATGGCTCTGAAATTACGCCTCATGTTTCGTTTCACTGCGTCTTACTGAACCTGAATCTGCAACCTCTCGAACCCAAGGTCCCGGTGTACGAGAAGTGACTTCCTCATTCAGCTGCACAGTTACTCCTTTAAATCATTGTTGTTTTGCCCAAAATATACATGCATGCATGCATTATTTATGTGTGAGGATTATGATCTATTGAACTGCAAAAAAATCATGAAATTGCCACATTTCAGTAATGGATACATTTTGTGTTGTTGTTTTTGGGCTCTAGAACAAGTTTTCATGCTTGAATGTTGAAAAACACATTATTTTCTCATATTCTCCATTGTTGCAGCTCCTCTCTTCCCAGTCTGTCAGTAACGCTCTGGGGTGTGTTTTCCGAAAGCATCGTTAGCCAACTATGGTCACAAGTTCCGTCGTTATCAGCATTCAACGAGTTGGTGTTTCCTGAAACCATCGTTCCAACGAACATTCGCAAACAGCATCACAAAGTTGTGTGGTTGAAACGACAGCTCTCGAGCTGTGGTTAGGAGCAGAGTTTCTAGATTGCATGACATGTGGACTTAATAAATCCGTATCTTGAGCAAATTAAGCAAGCTGACATTCAGTACAACCTGTGTATTTTATTTAGAATACATACAAATGTCATTTACATCTTTGAGTCTGTCAAGAGATTTAAAGCACCGTTTTTGAAGACTGCGCATGTGCGAACGTGCTCTACTATATAAGAACAAGCCTATGATTGTGAAATATATAAATAAAGCGAAATAACTGAGAAAAATGAGAAATAGTCCTCAGATGCATGTCTGTAATTTATAGCAAAACATCTAGCATTAATTCAATCAGTTTCATTAAAAGAAGTTATTACTCCAACACCTGCGTGACGTCATAAACCAACGTGGTAGAACGACCACTTTTGACAATACGGTTTCAGGAAACAGTCGGGACTAGCTAGTTGATTTCTTCAACGATGCATCGTACTATGGTAGTGAAGCATTGAGTTAGGTCGTTGTACGGGAAACGCACCTCTGTTTAGTTCCTGTCTCTATGAAGCCCCTCCTTCTGAAAAGCACACTGTGCTCTGATTGGTCGGCTGGACAGTGTGTTGTGATTGGTCGAGCGCTTCAAACGTGTTTGGTAAATGTCCGTTACCATAACCGCCAGTTTCAACACACTACTAACTAACTCAACCAGGCCCCGCCCCTTTATTCTGCGTATTAATTATTTAAATGAGGAATATTGTGACGTGTTCGTTCAAGAAAACTCAAGACTACAATGGAGGCGTTTCAGGGAGTTCAGAAACACTGACACTGTCACATTCAAACAGCAAGATTACATGCTAAAGAAAGTTGAACAAATAAAAAATCATAGGACCCCTTTAACTATATCTGTGCAGCAGTTTATGTTCTGCTTTGACGTTACTGACGTTATGAGTTTATGCTCTATCAGTGCTCCAGTTTTCCTGAAGAACCCCATGATTGTCAGTTTAATCAGTTCCTGGACGTTTACACAGTATCAAATCACAGAAGGTCCATTTTACAGAGCCAATTAGATCTACTAAATCAAATGTGCTTGTTTAGCTTTCCTCCTCTAATTTAGAGAGACAAAATCAATTAAAACCTGATCCTGCTCAGGTCTCTCAGGTCTCCTAATGAGCATACCTAGCCAATAATTAGAGCTCTTGTTTACTTACAGACCAAACCTCTAAACGTGTGTGTGTGTGTGTGTGTGTGTGTGTGTGTGTGTGTGTGTGTGTGCGTGTGCGCGCGCGCGTGTGTGTGTGTGTGTGGTTGTGTGCGCGCGTGCGTGTGTGTGTGTGTGTGTGTGTGTGTGTGTGTGCGCGTGCGTGCGCGTGCGTGTGTGTGTGTGTGTGTGCGTGCGTGTGTACGTGTGTGTGTGTGTGGTTCATGTATTCCCTATGTTATGGGGACAAGGTTTTTGGTCCCCATGGGCAAAACAGCCTATGAATCACACTAAATTATGTTTTTTGAGAATGTAAAAAATGGAGAAAAAAATTCTGTGATAGGTAGGTTCAGAGGATAGAATATACAGTTTAATGTATAAAATAACTTTATGTGTATGGAAAGTCGCCATAAAACATAAAGACCCAACAGGCTTTTTCAATGTATAATTCAGACAAAAATCAGAATAATTTTAACTTAAACTTGGGAAATTTAACTTGCAGATCGGAGATCATTCTTTTAAGTCATGAACCTTTTGATCCGGTTCACAAATCCGACTGAAACGAATCAAGCACAGTTGTTTTTGAATGGACATATTTTCAATGAATAACAGCTTGAATTTCAGTCTGTTCATCACATAAACCTATCGTTTGAATTACTGTATGGAGACTTTGAATACAGCATAATAGACTCATTTTATGATTAATTTGTTTGTATGTCCTACTTGCAGTTAAATGCATGAAAGTTGCAATGACCAGTCTGAAGATTCTTCAAAACATTCAATTCTTTGTACACACAGAAGAAAGAAAGCCATACTAGTTTGCAACAACATGAATGTACGGAGCCCACCACATGTGAACTGATAGTAAATCATGGCCACATTCAACTAATTATTTCTCTCGTTTTGATTTAACTAATGCCAAGTACACATTGTATTATTTTAGGCTGTCCCAGATGAAAGAATTGAATTGCGAATTGAAAATACGCCCAATTAGCCTTGTTAAAACCAGACGAGTTAGGGTCTGGGGAAGGTTCATTGACAGCTCATTTCCAAAGGGGCGTCACCAACAGACGTCACTCAAATGCCTCTGGGCGCAATTGGTTAAAGCCCGCCTCAAAGTTTGTGATTGGTGCCTCGATTTGGAAAGATTGGAAATGAACTTGAATGGGCTCTTCGCCAGACTAACTTGCAGAGCAAATCTAAATTTGCCGGAAGTTCGTCTGGGTTTTCCCAGGCTAACGCCCAATGGAAAATACGCCCAATTTCGCAAAAACTCCCATTTATCGCAAATAAAGTTTTTACACTCGCATGAGGTGGTTTTCTCGAAAAATAAATATTTTGCAAAACTGCAATGTAAACAGTTTTTGCACATTTACAGTCACCTGACAAAGATGACGCGGTGTGTTTGGACAGAATACGAGACAGAGTACTTTATTAAATTAATAAAAGACAAAACAAATTACAGGGATACTGGATTCTAAACCTCAAAGAAATGGCACAATCACGAGCTGGAAGCAGAAATGAGTGAGAAACACCCAGAAACTCCTCATATGTGCCGCTCACAGTATAAGTGTCTTTCCTGTCATTAATGCTCGGATAACACACACACATCTCCTTTGATTAATAATAATGGCCAGTGCAGTGTCTGGGATATACATAAACCTACCAACATCCGTCGCCATGATTTTTGTAATGACTTTTTGCGAGAGGAAAACATGCCGTTTTTGTCGCATAACATCGGTTAATGGAAACGGCGTCATTTCGCAATAGTTTTTTGTCAACATTTAGAAAAAAATCGCAAAAGATTTGCGCAAATCTGTAATGGAAATACGCCTAGTGTCAGAACTTTATCATGATCATCTCACAGTGTGTTTGCTGCTACGACCTACATCTACTGACTAGCCAATAAAAATGCAACATGAAATTGATAAACACGACATTGCGCTAAATCTTAAAACTATTACCTCAAGCTCCATTTGCAAAATTGGCATGCCAAGTTTTCCCCTTTTCCCCATAAAAAACACAATTGACAAAGTGCAATTCATCTTACTCTATTTGTTCACCAGCTTATGCTGATGACGTTTTATTCTTCTATACTAGCCTTTGTACTCGATTAAATTGGTGTCATCATTGAACATCATACATGTTGTACACAAGTTTATTAGATCAGTGTCGTACAGTGTGATTTGTAATGATATTATAAGATTGCTGAAATCACACAGTCTGTAGCAGGCATAAAACAAGGGAACGAATTATTACAATGTGGCCAAGATTTAGTAAAACAAGGGAACAAATTATTGGTAACACTTTACAATAAGGTTCGTTAGTTAACATTAGTTAACTACATTAGTTAACATGAACTAATAATAAACTACACTTATACAGCATTTATTAATCTTTGTTCATGTTAATTTCAACATTTACTAATACTTTATTAAAATCTTGTTAACATTAGTTCATGCTCTGTGAACTAACATGAACAAACAATGAATAGTTCTATTTCTATTAACTAACGTTAACAAAGATGAACAAATACAGTAACAAATGTATTGCTCATGGTTAGTTAATGTTAGTTAATGCATTAACTAATGAACCTTATTGTAAAGTGTTACCAAATTATTATCCGAATTGTGACTTATAAACTCTTTTTTTACGAATTGCGAGATCGTGGCAAAAACAGTGTTCCTTACTTGAAGTCTGTTGCAGTGACCAGTTCAGGAAAGGTGAATAAGGTTGAGGAGATGGGAAACAAACAGGGTTGAAGTCCACGGGGTGGCAATGCAGTATCTGTTACATTTAACCACACAATCTTAAACTTACAATCATCTGTCTCTGAGAAAAAATAAATAAATTGTGCGTCACCTGGCAGATCAACACTCTGATAAAACTGATTTTTGGGTTTTAAATCTGATTATCTTGGCTGTAGCTATTACTCGGCTTCACATTAAGAGCACTTTATTCCTGAAGTACATTAGCGGTTGTCAGCTAATAGCAGACGCGAAGACTGACACACAGGTTAGCGCTCGTGTCACTGTAAACAGAGGGCGCCTGACCAGGGGCTCCGGCTCTCAGGTGTCCCTTTAATTCAATTTTAAACCACTCTTCATAAATAAGCATACCTACATGCAGGCCAAAGAAACGTTATTCTCTCTGACACTTGCCATGATGTGTTTACTGCACTTATCTGGCTAACAGAGTCCAGAGTGGAGCGAGAGAGTCCATTTCTATAATCTTGAAATCTGTAAAAAAAAAAAAAAAACAAAAAAAAAAAAACACCCACTCACTCTTTAAAAAAAAAAAAAAAAAAAATTCTCAGAAAACTTTGGGTGTTCACCAAGAACTTAATGTGCGCACAGATGGTTAGTTCTGTCTAACCCATCAGCAACAGCAGTGCATATAAAATAGTATGATAATTTCATGAATGCACAATTAATCCAATGTGCAGGGGCATTATGCACTTTTCTCTATTCTGAGGGGCCACTAGTGACATGACTCATGTGGAAACTACTCAAGGCAAGACCAGTCATCTGCATGAACAGAGTTTTTTTATTTTTTTTATTTTATTTATTTATATATTTCTAGTAATTGAACCCATGACAATACATTTTTATTATTATTGTTTATTAATATTATTATTATTATTATAAAAAAAGAGAAACTGAGCACATTTTTTTTTTCCATTCTGGCTTACAGTCTCAAATAGACTTGATTTTAAAGTGATTTTTTTTAAATCACACAATGATCCGTATTAGATCATTAATTGTAGATCTAGAATAGTTTACTTTACTTTTTTTGTTAAACTATATCACAATTTATGTATCATCCAAAGCACGCATGTGCTGTCTTTTAGTTTATAATATCAATATTCTTTGGTTTTCCTAAAGCATCTGACAACAAGTTGCCTGAAGAACATTAGTTCGTTACTGACCATCTTTGCTAACTATAAAAAAAATGAAGATACGTATAACATTGCTTTGTGACTTGAGTATTTAGCACATTTAGTCTCTTTGTATTGAGTCATACAGATATGGGTTCATTTCAAATATATTCTGTGCCATCCGCAGCTGAAAGTACTTAAAATATCAAATTTGTGTTTTATTTTAAATGGTCTCATTTGTTAACCTTAATGCATTCTCAAACTTGAACCAATAATGAGCAACATATATATGTATTTTACAGCTTTAATAACATTTGTTAATGTTGCTTAAAGGATCTATACTGTATATAATAATTTTCATGTATGAATTACTTTTTTATTGCCAATGTGTGAAAAGCTCGTAACGAAACTTAAAAAAAACAAGATCATCCCTGACTTCCTAGGTTGTCTATGAAAGATTTTAGATTGTTATGTGAAGGATGTGGTGTGACGTGGTTTGAGGATTTATTAATATCCTTACCCAAACCCTAAACCTACCCTTAAAACAATGCAATGCTCAAAACAAGTAAATATTAACTAATGAAACCTGAAAGGTTTAATGCCTACAAAGCACTTTTATATCACTGTTATAATAAACATAAACTTTACCTAATTTAGTTTCATAATCAGGCAACTATCTAAACAGCCCTTGCATCACAGTTCTGAAAACATAACCGCACTAATGGTTCATCACAACTGTGATTTTTCCTTTCTGCTTTTGAAAAAAAGAAACCTACTGATTTGGCTCTGAGCTCATTCTGCATGGCTACAGTGTATGTACACACGTGTGCTTATAGACCTCACGTCTCTCTCTCGCAGTGACCAGGCAACCTTCCGTTGTGTTCAACAATGGAGACGATGGACGAGCTTTCTCCCTCACTGACTCATGTAATCGGGTCACGGACTGACCCCTTGGAGGTCATTCAGCACATTAAGCCAAACTACCAAACCGCCAAAAAAACAGATGCCTCATTCCCTGTTGGACTCGACCCAGTTAGGCCCATTATCTGAGGAAAACCCTGATTGCTGCTCACTTGGACTTGTGTTTGGACTTGATTCAGTGAACATGGGTGAAAGGAGGCAGACGTTTCTGCTGATTTGTAATTGAAATCACAATGTATGGATGGGGTTTCTGAATCATCCAGAAGCACATCATCAAGACTATTCCTCAGTTTCCTGGAACGTCCGAGAACAAATTGCCTGAAGAAAAAAAGTTCCTCACTCGCCACTTAATTACTAATAGAGCAATTTAATTGTAAACTGTGCCAAAATGCGTAGTAATATCAATGCTTTCTATGATTGTGTATTGGATACTGATAAAGTAGCTGGGTTTTTGTGTTGCAGGGTTTCTGTGGCAATAAACTGGCTCACAATATAAGAGACCTCCCATGTCCGCGGCCGCCAAGTTTATTGTAAAAACGTTGCCACCTTCGACAGACCACATGCTCTGTTATTTGTTTGGACAAGTCTGTAACCCCGTCCATCACAGCTGTGCTGAGTTCCCAGGAAGAAAAGAAAAAGTCAAAGCTGGCAGATAGAAACAGAAGCTTTGTGGCTTTAAAATCCGAGAGTTTGTGAAGGGATATCTAAGGATGTCCAGTGCCCCGGCTAATCGAAACCCGGCAGTGCCTTTCCAGCAGCCGGCAGACATAACGGATCGTATAGGGGAAATGGTTCTGGCCGCTAAGTAATGGGTTTCCTCCCCAGCGAGGAATGGGAGTCCGTAGCGTCATCATTCACTTTACCCGCTGAAATCCGTCACCTCACGTCACGCAAAAGAACAGCTCTAATGGTTTGAGTAATGCTCAGGGGTGGGTGTGCCTTAATTAGGGAATTAAGTGCTCTTAGTGAGCAGCTTTCTGCTGAGGTGGACAGTGAAGCTGAGGGAACAGAACAGGCCAGCCATTACAGAGACTGCAAACGTGAATTCATATGGGAGGGGAAAATATGGAAAATGGTCACAGTTTGGGGAAGTTTAACCTCAAGTTGTTTCTTATGCAATTTTAATCAGTTGTACATTAGAGGATTATTGGATTGTTGAGGAAAATGCATGATTTTGTTCACTTTGAAGCAAGAAGCTTCTGTCTTTTTAAAGAAATGAATACTCTGCGAGCACGCATTAAATTGGTCAAAAGTGAGAGTAAAGATGTTGCAAATGATTTCTATTTAAAATAGTGCTTTCTGTTCATCAAAGAATCCTGAAAAATAAAATGCATCACAGTTTCCACAAAAATATAAAGCCGCACAACTGTTTTCAACATTGACAAGAATCAAAAATGTTACTTGAGCAGCAACTCAGCATATTAGAATGATTTCTGAAGGATCTGGAGTAATGATGCTGAAAATTCAGCTTTGACCAATAAATTAAATTTGACAATATATTTGCATAGAAAACGGTTATTTTAAATTGTAATAATATTTCAAAATATTCTAGTTTTTACTGTATTTTTTATCAAATAAATGCAGCCTTGGTGAGCAGAAGAGACTTCTATTCTAGAGACCATTCTATAATCCCAAACACTCGTCTGTCTGTCACTGTATTGGACATAAAGGGGTGTAATACAATGTAAAATGAGCATATTCAATTCAATTCAATTCAAATTTATTTGTATAGCGCTTCACAATACATATTGTTTCAAAGCAGCTTTACAGAAAGTGCATTTCAGAAATGTACGTAGAAAATACAGTTAGTTAATCATCATGTATTAATTTAGGGCATAACATATCGCCGGCGTTGAGTCGTCTCTTCACAGGCGTTTAGTCGTCTCATCGCAGGCGTTTAGTCGTCTCATCGCAGGTGTTGGGGCATCTGAAGTCTCCGTGAGAGGCTGGATACAAACTGTTGCTGAAGAACGCTATTTACCTCGGGACTAGCGTCCCGAGATAACAGCAGAAAAGCAGATGGGAAATAATTAGCATAGCTGCTGTTCATAATATTAATGCATTCGATCTGATTCAACAGTAGTATAAGTGAATGCATAATACAAGCATTATGTGAATGCTTGGCTGAAGAGATGCGTCTTTAATCTAGTTTTGAACTGGGAGAGCGAGTCTGAGCAACGAACAGTATCAGGAAGGCTATTCCAGAGTTTAGGAGCTAAATGTGAGAACGCCCTCCCTCCTTTAGTGGACTTAGATATCCTAGGAATGACCAGAAGCCTCGAATTTAGGGATCTTAAAGAATGCGATGGATTGTAGGGCGACAGAAGGTCCATACACAGGAGCTAAACCATTTAGGGCTTTATAGGTCAGTAATAGTATTTTGTAATTGATACGGAACTTAATAGGTAACCAGTGCAGAGATGATAAAATCGGTGTTATATGATCATATTTTCTTGACCTAGTAAGAACTCTAGCAGCTGCATTTTGCACTAACTGTAGCTTGTTTATTGAGGATGCAGGACAACCAGCTAATAAAGCATTACAGTAATCTAGTCTCGAGGTCATGAATGCATGAACTAACTTTTCTGCATCAGTAACAGAAAGTATGTTACGTAATTTAGCAATGTTTCTAAGGTGGAAAAAAGCAGTTCTTGTAACATATGAAATATGATTTTCGAAAGACAAGTTGCGGTCTAGTATAACAAGGAAGACTATCATTAACTAGAGTTACGGGTAAGGGTCAAAGGTCACATCACACCCTGAATGGTTCACAATGGCACTGTAGTGGACATCATGAAGGCAGTGTAGTTGTGGGATCTGACTGTCAACATGCCATATAATAGAGCAGGTTGGGACTAATTTGGGACTGTAAGTTAGAGATTACACACGTTTAGTCTCAGAGTTCAAGGAAACGGTATGTTTTTCAATTCCTAGCCAAATGAAACATGACCTGATATGATTTTTTTCATGTTTAATGTGCCGTTTAACAAGATTTTCGGTGAACTGCTGCTCAACTTTTTTGTCAAGCACCATCAGCTTCCCAGACTTCTTCTTTAGACATGGACCCTCTTGTCTGGAGATTTTGTGCATGAACGTGTGTATGGGTCAAACGCAGGGCCGGCCCGTGGCATAGGCAGTATAGGCAAATGCTAAGGGCGCCGGCGCCTTATACCCTAAGGGGGGCACCAGAGCCGCGTAAGGAACTTTCCGCTTTTATTGTACTTCATTAACACTGCAACGAGTGGAGCAATTACATAAGCCTGCCAGTGGCGCAAAAAGTGGGTATACCGGTATGTGTAGCGGAGTAGGCGCCCTCATAAGATTTCATCATAGAATTTTGACAGGGGACCCCCCTACAATGATATCGCGAGCGGGCGCGGGCGCGGTGAGCGCTGAGAGAACAGGCACGAGTTAGTGAGTTGTCGTCGAAAAAGAGGGATAAAGAAAAAAAGCAGCCGGGGGCTAAAATAGAAATAGCCCATTCGTTTTGTTTTGTTTTGTTTTGCTTAATCGGCGGCGCTGGGTTAGTGCTGGTGTAATGCATTGGCAAAAAAAAAGTCAGTGTTAGCTTTTTTTCTGACACCGCATGAAACGCGTAGATCAGCTGCCCATTGGTTGTTTTCTTGATTGACACTGGGCTGGCCCAATCACATCTTTAATGTGAAGTATAGAAAAATACTCTTTCTATTAGTATAGAAATTAGTACAAAACTTATGAAAGTTTTCTTTATTTTGAAGTGCATTGTTTTAAAATATATGAGTATTATCATGGGATTAATATTATAACTATTATTATGTGATGTAGACAGACACTAACTAAAAGAGGTTTGAATTTTTCTTTGTTTAATTTGAACACTGAATATGGGTTGGAGCTTTTAATTTTGAACTCTCAAAGTGCACCAGATTGATGAATTTAACATTAAAATGCACAAAATTAGGGCCTCTAACCTAGGGCAACCAAAGGGCTATAGCCGGCCCTTGTCAAACGCACACGAAAACACACTCACTGACTAGATGTTCATTTTAGAGCAATTCATTTCCAAGGAGCCCCTCATTATTATAACAGTGATTAAACCCAAAGTTCATGTGGATGGGAGTAATGATCACAATATGCTTGTTTTATTGGTGCAAATGGCCTGTTATGTAAATATGTTGTTCTTTTTTTTTCAATAATACTGCAGTACCAGTACCAGTCGCATTTTCCTACATTCAAAAATTATGCAAAATACCGGTAAATAAAACAAAATGTTTACAAACATTATAAAAACGTATTTTACTTCCCTTTATGATTATTTCATAATAGCCTATGGGATAAACATAAAATAAAGTGACGTTCATTACAAACAACATTCATTTTAGAGCCTAAACAAAAAGTCTGAGACCACACTGAAAAATCTGTGATTTCTTCTTTCATTTAAAGTTTTCAGTTCAACTTCTCACTCAAACTTATAAGCTGATGTATCAAATCAAATCAAAATCAAATTAAAAGAAAAAATAACAAATTTTTCTAGTGGTCTTAAAAGTTTGTACAGTATATATCTCATAGCCCTGTTTGTACAGACCACTCAGTTTTGCACAGGTGAAATCTTGTAAAAATATGAAAAGTTTACACTTTTAGATGTGCTGCATACTGTTTACATAAGACTCTCGGAATGACCATATCAAGGGACTGTTAGAGTAATCCATCAATCACATAAAGCAGGTGATGAGAGATGATATTTGATCATTCAGTTTAGATATAAGCGAGCAGCAAAAAGACCTGCATTCATAAGCATCTCTCTTTTTTTCCATAATCCTAAAGCGTGCCTCTTACACTAATGCTATTGCCAAAGACACCATGAGGGAAACCCCTGCTGCTGATATTTATACTTTCCAATTTACCCCTGAAATGTATTTGCTCTTTCTGGATTTGAATCATTTGGACAGTTAATAATCCAAATAATACGCAAATAATTTCAGAGAATTATCCGGGTCACCTGGAAATCAAGTTATAAATACGTTTAATAATTTTCAGCTGTGCCCAGCATATGATTACCTGACAATAACAATCATTGGTCATGCACTTAGACGCTATTATTTGTTTTTCTTCATAAGATGATATTCTAAGAGGTATTATAACAGCTCATAATGCATTTCTGCTGTATTAATCCCTGCGTATTTATGATCCTGAAAAGCGAAAAGGTAGTGTTTTTGGCACAGGTCTTCGGCGCGTCGCATGTGGCAGCGTGTGAGTTGTCATGACGTGGTTTGTTCAGTTCACTGCACACATACTAAACCGTATTAGACACCCTATAAATCCTGCTGCCCCAAGAAAGCAAACAGTAATCATGATACATGGCTGACTGATGAATGAATGACTGAACGTAAGAGGAGAGGATTATGGGTAAAAGGGTGGAGGTGATATGGAAGGGTGGTGCGCTACCATTCAAGTGTCAGAAAGCCCTCACTAGGAGTTAACAGGGGTGTTTTTAAAAGACGCAAATAGGGAGCAAAGGCGGATGGAAAGAATTCTGTCTCTCTACCTGTTCGGTAATGAGCAAAAATTAGTGTTTGGCCTCTGGGAACTGGCAGTGGAATCAGGAGACGCTTCTCGGGGCTGGAAAGAATGTTTTTTCTCAAAATAAAATAACAGAAATGTAACCTTCCAATTAATTCCAATTTACATATCCCCAGCTCCAGTTTCCATCTGGGAGACGTCATCGCCATTGCCTTCGTTTGATTAGCTAATTAATAATTCCCTCAGTGCTGCAATTAATTTGAAATTAGCCAAACAGATGGTCTGCACAGCAGTACGCGTTTTGACAGCTTTATTCAGGGTAAAAAACGCTCAAGGCCCGAATGCATTGGCACACAAAGAAGTGTGTTCGCTTCTGACACTTTTACTCTCGTCTGAAGCTCAGTGGTAAAAACTGCCAGAGATTAGTGCAGTTTGTTTGCTTTTTCGTGTCATTAACGCCGTCATCAGGGCCCTGGCACCGTGGCTTTACAGTTTGTCACCTGCTCCATTCTTCGCTCAAACCCAGAAAACCATAGAAGAGTTGGCAGAATCTAGTGGCCTGGTCTGGATGTAGACCAGATACAGTACAGTGATTCCTACTGGGTAACTGGAGAGATTTTGCAACATTTAAAAAACTGAGATCGGTAAACTAATATTTCAATGATAAAATATTATATTTTTTTAATAATTACATTTATATGTTGTTAAATGTATAAATAATGTTTATATTATGTAAATGTTTATGCTTTAATGGTGTGTTCACACCGAACGCGAATTTAATTATTTGCGTGAGTAGATTACATACAAAGTCAATGCAAAGACGCGAATGACGCGAATTGGGCGACGCGTTTGCCTCGAACGTCTTCCGCACAAGTTGAAAAATTTGAACTCGAACGTTCAAGCGTCTAACTAGACGCGATAGACGCGTATTTGACGCTCTATTAGCGTTCGGTGTGAACACACCATAACACTTACAACATTTTATCTTTCTGTATTACTGTAAACTATTTCCTTTTAAATATATTTATTATTTTGTTTACTACTTTATTAATTGATTTTCCCCCTTTTTTGTCATGAAAATAGGCTTAGGTTATGACACAACATAAGACAACCGATCAACCGACCAAACAAACAAACAAACAAACAAACAAAATAAATTAAATTGAACTTAAATTGAACTTAAACTAAAATGATTTATTTAAATTATTTACTTAGGCTTAGACTTGACACGACATAAACCAAACAACCAACTAACTAATCAAACAAACAAACAGATAAATAAATGTATCTATTTTAACTTAAATTTAAGTAAACATAAATTATTTACTTGACATATTGATTTATTTATTTTACCCTGATTTTGTGATGAAAATATGCTTAGGTTTTGACACAACATTAAGCAACCAATCAACCAACTAACCAAACAAACAAATAAATAAATAAATAATTATTTACTTAAGCTTACATTTATAACTAAATTTGAACTTAAATTGCAAGTAAATAAATACATTTCCTGAGTAATTTGACAGTGTTTAGAGTAAAACATGATATTCATGATGTGATAAAATATGGTAAAAATATGGAATGGATCTTGATCTGTAGAATCTGGAATTGATTGGAATGTGACAAAATGGGAATTGCATAACGAAATGAAGCCAGAGCCAATGTGATGCTTGATGCCTAAATATATCTGGCTGTTGGATAACATCTTTCTATCATCAGTGCAAAAGGAAAGCTGTTTCCAAGGAAGAACAATTTACTGAACTTTGAATAGTTTTTATTCATTCAGCTATTTATTTATTTATTCAGGAATAACATGCAACGATGACTCATTAAGATCAAGAACCAGAATTAGGAAAATATAAAGGTTCAATTTTGATTTTTGATGTTGAGTTTTTTCCCTTATAAAATCCAAAGTGTAATATGAGTTAAAGGGAACACTGAAGATTTGATCCCGATGAAGGTGCTGTGATGCAAAAGAAACGATGCCCTGGAGCAACAAAGCATCTGTTAACAATAACCGACTCCAATTTAACATCGATTTCGGATTTGGCATTGGAAATCGTATTTCAAATCATCATCATCATCTCTTCCGTGTGGGACAGACTGCCAGTGCCAAGCAAGAGAGTCTCAGCAGACCCACCAGGAACCTCAATAACACCAACAATTCTTCTTCCCTTTCTGACAGTTTCAAATGGCAGAGTCGCCTCACTTTATTACAAAACTGTGAGTGATGGCCGAGCGCATTAGCCTCCAAACGGCTGCAATTACCACCACGCAATTAGCACCAATCACAATTAAAGCATGGTGCAACTCCGCCAGCAGATGCCCGTGAGTCATGCTTGAACAGGGTGAGCGATGGGCGAGCTGTTGCTGGATGAGGGTGGTCATGTTGACTGTGTTAACCCAGAGCGGGCTCTCGTGTGTGGTTCTCGGCCCGGGTCGACGCTGGCGTGTGGGCCGTAATTGGCCAAATCCCTCCCATTAGAAGCTGCGGGTCACATTCGGCACAGGTGCCTCCCAAATCCCTTTGTTTGGGACTGTGTACGTCAACTCTCACTCGGCCCCTGCGCTAAGCCTGGCGGCTGAGCCGGCGCTAGTTGGATGTTTGAATAAAACCAAGGGTAAATATTGTCTGAGACCAAGTCAACACTTGTGTCATGCATTTTCAATTTGGCGTTCAATTATGTCCATTTATTTTTTTCCCTTTCCTAAGGGGGAAAGAAAAACAGGCTTGCTGAGGCCGGAGAGATTTGGTGAGGCTAATGAAGGTGCCAGATACTCAAAGCACTCATTTAATGGCCACTTCTTGCTCTCAAGATTAAGAGAACAACAGTTGATGATTCGATTGATACAGACAGGGCGTCTATTAAACCCATATTTACTGTATTACATTTGAAAATAAGATTCTCAAGTCGCCTTTCCTAGTGGATACTAACTTTGATTGGTTAAATACTAGGATACATGTGGCTTAGCTCCCTCTTTGCTCTTAAAGGGACAGTCCATCCCAAAAAATAACATAAAAAATAAATGATAGGATAAAAAATAATGTCATTATTTACTCACTCTCATGTTGTTCCAAACTTCTCTTGTGAAAAAGAAGTGCACTTTAGCATAGTTTTTTTTAAAAAGTACTTATTACAGTAATAATATGCTTTAAGTGTATAAAGTTTAGATTAATTACGATTTGTAAATATTTTTGAAGGAAGTCTCTTATGCTCACCAATGCTGCAATTATTTGATGAAAAATAAATCGGCTTTTCCATCACACAAATAAATGTATTAAAATAGAAAACAGTTCTTTTAAATTGTAAAATAATGTTGCAATATTAGTGTTTTTACTGTATTTTTGATCAAATAAGTGCAGCCTTGGTGAGCATAAGAGACTTCTTTCAAAAACATAAAAAAAAAAATAATTATTCGAAACTTTTGACCGGTAGTGTACTTAAGTGAGAATCGACAGTATGTTTTCAGATAATTAATTGCATGTTATTTACAATTAAATGAAAATTAATTATAATTTTTAATGATAATAAATGCAATCAGTTGATATTAAGAGCGCTTTTTTTGACCTGCTTAGGTAGACTTTATGTGCAATTTCAACCAACCAGTTTTGGTTCCCATTGACTTCCATTATTTTTGCCTATAATGGAGGTAAATGGATACCGAAACTGTTTGGTTACCAACATTCTTTAAAATATATATTTTTTCATACAGATTTGCGACAATTAATGACAGAATTAAAATTTTTAGGTGGACTATCCCATTAAGCTTGTATATAAATGACATTCTGTTTTGGATAAGAGCATCTGCTAAGTGACTAAATGCAAAGGCTGGCTAGCAGCCAGTTGCTGTATTATCCCTACAGTTTCACTTTATGGCCACAAGAGGGGGCAATTGAAGGACCCATTCAGACAGAAACCACAGGTATGAGGTTGCCAAACACCACAATAACTTGAAAAAGCAGAATGTCTATTCTCTGCATCATGTAACACCTTTCTTGTCCACATCTTGTGGTGTCCTACTCACTGCCTTGTGTTGAACACGATCCTCAGTGTGATGATTGCAGTCGGCCAAGGTTTTGTCAGTATTCAGTGTGTTTTGTGGCTGTCACTCAGCCAGTTTTCTCATGTATTCAGCACTGATTTGCATCCAGCCATTGCTAGTGTCTTTTTTACCATGCTTGACTTACATGTAAGCAACCATGACATTGCATTTATACATCACATGCTATCAAGTCAAAACTAAACGCTGTGCCAGTCAAAACAAGCTTCCGTGATTGATTAGTCCTGCCTGACTTGAAGTCCATGACGTACCGGCGGTAAGCATGCCAGATTCATTTGGGAGTGAGCGCCGCACGACCACCTTCACTTTCTGTCAATGAGCTCCAATTTACCAGACAAACGTCTCTCAGCGTTTTATTTGCACAGACACAGTAAACAGAATTTGAAGAATTACACACAAAATCATTTGGGAGAATGTGACACAAAAATTGTATATATTTGAAGTACAGACAAAAATAAGCAAGTTGGAAATGCTAGGTCAGGGGCGATTTAAAATGGGGACACATTAAGTCATTACGTCTATGGAAAGTAATGATTATCTCTTCAAAAGTGTCTGTGAGGGATATAAAGGGAAATCTGTTCTCTTAGTTTTGATGATTGCTATTGCACTGCAGACACTCATACATATAATGTAGAACAACACATCTTTGTTAACTTACACAGAATTAAATAGTGTAAATGCATTTTTTTCTTCACAGATTCAAGATTTTTGTTGTTCCTTTGCAGTGTAAAGACCACAATAGACAGATAAAGCCGTCAAAAATACACTGGAGCAAAACACAATAATTAATGATAAAGAAATATCCTGCCATCCAGCCTGTTTCTTCTACACGGCTATAATAATCCCCATGGTTGGGATAATAAATTGGTCCTCCTGGGTTATTGTAATGAGCTTCCCTCCCAAAGGAAAACATGCAGATCGGTGCTGTGAAAATAAATAGTGTGAATGTGAGATCACTGGACTGAAATCATGTTCTGCTTACCATGTGTCTGTGAAAACACAACCCATGCGCTCTTGCTTTTTCCCAACATCCCAGAGTCTCCTGAAAGCTGACTTTACTAGCAGTATAGGCTAGTTATGCAATGTTGGGGAGTGATGCTAATAACTTTATTACATGTTAAGTATCATGACGGTTGAGGCATTGATCAAATGTTGTTTACTAAAATGTCTTTCATTTGTAGAATTAGAAATCATTGGGACAGCTCATATAGAAACAGTTTTTTTTTTTTAGTTTTTGTTCCTTTGTGGCATTTTGTAAACTATTTAATTAAACGATACTTTTCATGCCATTGATTCAATTATTGATTCAATTATTGTCCACTTTAGACATTCTACTAACTATAAGTAACTATAAGTCTAAAGAAAACTTACTCTCATTAGAGTATTAACAGACTTTCTGCTTAATATCTGCTAACATGCTATTATTTTGATGCTCCTCAATAGTCATTCTACTGACTATAACTTTGCAACATGTCAACTTGTTCTACTAACCCAAACCTTAACACCTAACCCTAACCCAACAGTCTACTCATATTTTAATGAGAGTTAGCTGACATGTAGTTGCAAAGTTACTTTAAGTTAGTAGAATGTCTAAAGTGGACTATCCAAATAAAGAGTTACCCAATTAGGTTCTTGTTCGAATTAGTTGTATTAGTATTGTCATCCGTTGAGATTCATTCATACACTGATTCAAAACCCTCATTGTTTTTGAGCTAGATAAATTCTGCACTGATTAAGTTGATATCTGACTAGTTTAGTTACCTACACTCACCTAAAGGATTATTAGGAACACCATACTAATACTGTGTTTGACCCCCTTTCGCCTTCAGAACTGCCTTAATTCTACGTGGCATTGATTCAACAAGGTGCTGAAAGCATTCTTTAGAAATGTTAGCCCATATTGATAGGATAGCATATTGCAGTTGATGAGGATTTGTGGGATGCACATCCAGGGCACGAAGCTCCCGTTCCACCACATCCCAAAGATGCTCTATTGGGTTGAGATCTGGTGACTGTGGGGGCCATTTTAGTACAGTGAACTCATTGTCATGTTCAAGAAACCAATTTGAAATGATTCGAGCTTTGTGACATGGTGCATTATCCTGCTGGAAGTAGCCATCAGAGGATGGGTACATGGTGGCCATAAAGGGATGGACATGGTCAGAAACAATGCTCAGGTAGGCCGTGGCATTTAAACGATGCCCAATTGGCACTAAGGGGCCTAAAGTGAGCCAAGAAAACATCCCCCACAGCATTACACCACCACCACCAGCCTGCACAGTGGTAACAAGGCATGATGGATCCATGTTCTCATTCTGTTTACGCCAAATTCTGACTCTACCATCTGAATGTCTCAACAGAAATCGAGATTCATCAGACCAGGCAACATTTTTCCAGTCTTCAACGGTCCAATTTTGGTGAGCTCTTCAAATTGTAGCCTCTTTTTCCTATTTGTAGTGGAGATGAGTGGTACCCGGTGGGGTCTTCTGCTTTTGTAGCCCATCCGCCTCAAGATTGTGCGTGTTGTGGCTTCAAAAATGCTTTGCTGCATACCTCGGTTGTAACGAGTGGTTATTTCAGTCAAAGTTGCTCTTCTATCAGCTTGAATCAGTCGGCCCATTCTCCTCTGACCTCTAGCATCAACAAGGCATTTTCGCCCACAGGACTGCCGCATACTGGATGTTTTTCCCTTTTCACACCATTCTTTGTAAACCCTAGAAATGGTTGTGCGTGAAAATCCCAGTAACTGAGCAGATTGTGAAATACTCAGACCGGCCTGTCTGGCACCAACAACCATGCCACACTCAAAATGGCTTAAATCACCTTTCTTTCCCATTCTGACATTCAGTTTGGAGTTCAGGAGATTGTCTTGACCAGGACCACACCCCTAAATGCATTGAAGCAACTGCCATGTGATTTGTTGATTAGATAATCGCATTAATGAGAAATTGAACAGGTGTTCCTAATAATCCTTTAGGTGAGTGTATATAATATAATATAATATATTTCAAAAGATAGTACTCCCTTAAATAGCTTTTTCAAACATGACTATATTTGAACTTTAGAGGGGACCTATTGTGCGCCTTTTTACAAGATGTAATATAAGTCTCAGGTGTCACCAGAATGTGCCTGTGAAGTTTCAGCTCAAAATACCCCACAGATCATTTATTATACCATGTTGTAAATGCCCATTTTTGAGTGAAAGGAAAAACATGCAGTTTCCGTGCATGTGTCTTTAAATGCAAATGAGCAGCTGCTTCCCGCCCCCTTTCCAGAAGAGGGTGGAGCCTGTATCACTCGTGCATCGGATACTCTTTTAAAAACTATAACATCTGTTTGGTTTTGATTATCATCTCTATCGCGGTCAGGCTCACGTGACATTGCAGTTCTTCATCGTCATGAAAGTGTATAATCAGCATGCATTTTAAAGTCATATCAGTCTAAACTTCTGATATATGGTTTTATGAGCGCACCGTCAGACGGAGCGTCTCGTGAGTATTAAACTAAGTTCTCTTTCACGTCTTATTGCGCTTAAACTTTCAAAAACACCCAAAGTACACATAAACACAGTCGGTTATGTCTGTGAACGTAAACAGCAGGGAAAGAAATTGCATGTGTATCTTAGATCTGCGTATTAATGTGCAAGCAGCGTAATATACAGTACCTTCTAATGTATATGATGTTAATATGAATCAAACAACAAAAGAAAAACAGAAAATCACTCACTGCTCTTAACTGAATAACTTTAGTACCTTTAATAAAAATACTTTTCTTACTTGGATGCTGCAGTTAAATGCTCTGGTGAGAAGATAAACATGAAGGACTGTGTACAGCTCACTGAGGGCGGGGTCTATGCTAATAGGGAGGAGTCTGTCCGTGGTAATGGGCGTGGCCTACACATATGTGATGTCACTTTGCATAGAAACTGCAAACGCTTAGGTCGTGTGTTACTAGTATCTCAGTTCACACATATTTGGTTTCTGTGTTGATTCTATATTAAAATGTCGATACAATGTAACGTATTTTCTCTGGCTCTCGTTTTAAATTATTTTGTTCCGTTATTATGCTTGTTGTTGTCAACTGTTGACGTTGAACAAGCAGAATGTGGCGGTTGGTCGGTGTGGTATTAGCCCCGCCCCTCCTCCACTGTGATTGGACGGTTGGGTAAAAAGTGAGTGATGAGCGCTGCGTTTTACCCCAAATTTGAACATTCTTCAACTCTAGGCGACCAGTAAAAAACGCCGGGCGCTCAGCAATTCAGCGTGAAAAAAACGTTTAGCGTCTCATTACGCTCATGGCGTTTAAAAAACGCGGCGCTCCCATTGAAAACAATTGGAAAAACGTGAAAAAAACGCTTTGGTGGACACGCGGCCTTATTCTAAGACACTGCTTATGATTACAGGGGATTAAAAAAGAAAATGAATGGGTGGATTTTTACCATTATAGGGTGGTTGTGTACACACTGCCGACACACATTTATGTTCAAACACCATAAAAAAGTGAATTTTGCATAATAAGTCCCCTTTAAAACATGTGAATCTGCATTTTTGCAGTAGTTTCCCCAGCAGAGCATGCACATCTGGCCTAAACTGACCCATAGGAAACATGTTTGAGGTGTTTAGGGTGCAGGAACGTGCTGCTGATTCACTGTCACTCATCGGCCTTTATATTCCTCTGTTAACCACTGTCTCTGCTGAAACTTTCCACTTAATATAGTCTGACTGCTTCTGCCCACTAACTATTAAGAAAGATCTAAAGAAAACGTAGGGCTTATTTGTGGTAATATGTGGCATATTCAAATGTGTGTATATGTTTTATACAAATAATAGATGAAGTCAGTTCTTAGCAACGGCCTACCAATTTCCATGGTGCTCTGACACTGATGACACTGGCGACATTGAGTGTTTCCTCTTATTCCAGGGGGAAATGGAATATATGAAATATCATATTAGTTCAACTAAATATGTATTTACTAAGCACTGTCCTTTGAAGCTTTCTACAAATCACTTTATTCTGGTTAAATTGGCAAGAATGGGTTGCATTTGAACATTCTCTTGACATTAGTGGACTCATTGTACAAGTCTCTCTCTCTCTCTCTCTCTCTCTCTCTCTGATATGATGGAGTTGGGCAGGGTGGCATGGGAATGGCACTATGGTGGTTAGAGGCCGTATTTTGATTGGCGCCTCGTTCCAAGTCCAGTCTCCATACGCGTCTGCCAAACTGTACACATTCAATCAAACAACACTGTTTCCATGGATACTGTAATAAATTAGAAGTGAGCACTATGATTGTCTGAAGCATTTTCCAATTTCTTTGGCATGAAAAGAGTAAATTTAAAATTTACTTATGTACATAATGGGAATGGAAAGGGCAGGCAATATTCTCATATTCTGTTAAATTGTAATTTGTATATTTTCTCTTTAAGTAACATGAATAGGGCTTTATCATAGAGCTTTTCTAGTGTGTGAGTGCCTTGTGTACATTTAATACATTAGTAATATAAGTTAGTACATGAATTATACAGGAATAATATTTAAAAAATCAAAATATTAAAATAATAAAATATGTACTTATTTATGCAGATTATGCAAGGTCCATTTGGTTAATGAAAATATTGTTACAATAAATTTTTATTAGTTATTATTATTAGTTACTGTCAGTTAATGAATTAACTACCAATAAGCAATACATGTGTTACAGTATTTATTTATTTATTTTATTTTTGAGGGGTTGCAATTTATTTGACAGTGTTCTTACCTAAGAAAGTACTGGGTAATATAAAGTAACTACATGGGTAAAGGTTAGGTTCAGGGTTAGTACCTTGTTATTATCCAGTTATTGTAATTACTATAAAGTGCTACCATTATATGTTAACATTAGTTAATATAAATACAACTGTTCATTGTTAGTTCATTAAATAATATTAACAGATACAACTTTAGATTTTTATGTATTAGTAAATGTTGCAATTAATTTTAATAATCATTGTTAGTTCATGTTAACTAATGCAATTAACATTGTAAAGTGTTACCGAAAGTCCTTATTTGCCTTGATCAACGCTAACTCATTGAACCGCCATGACACAGGTCGTTATGTCATGCTTGGTAATTCTCATAAAGTGGTTTTCCCATATAAAAATGAAAGCAAAGAAAACAAACACTTAACTGTAAAGCATAACGCAAGCTTTTTCCTGTGCGTCACACGCAGGATCTCTGAGCAGATATTAGCTCTCTGCACAGATCTCAGGCCTGCGGTCTCACTCAAGTCCTGAAACCTCAGAGCTGGCCTGGGATCAGTGTTAATAGCTAGCTTCTTCCATCTTCCACACAAACAGCGATGAGCAAATGCTTGTTGCATAAATGGCAGAATGGCTCAGTTCCTAACACGCTCTGTGAGACGCAGAGAAGAATTTAAACAGGAGATTTGAGCGTAATGAGTCTGAATCAGCCAAAACCCGCAAAAACAAACAAACCTCCGTAAACACAAATAAACTCAGGCTGAATTATGTCATGCATAATGGAGCACCCTTATATTTTGGCAGTTGTAGAATATGGCAAAGCTTCTGCAATATGCAAAACATGCTGTTGTGGGCTAGGGTGAGAGAGAAATCTGCTGTCTTGCACGTACAACTCTGTCAGCATTTCCTGTATACTGTATGTCATTACCTTGTGGTACATTCACAAACAAACAAACAAACAAACAAACAAATAAATAATGAAATAAAAATAAACTCTTAACAACATGATCTCTAAAGGGGTAAGCACTATAAATAAGATCATTAAATTAGTACAACTAATTATTAAAAGTAATGATTTAAAAAAGAATCAAACCCCACATACATAATTGTGTAAAACATATACTGAAAGCTAACCAAACAAACAAACAGATAAAATGACATGAAATAACTCAAAGTATTAAATAATTTACTCGTCTGCGTCATGTAAAGTCTTCATTTTAGAACTTTAATGAGCCAATGTCAGGATTGGATTTGTATTCACATCTGCTTGTTTTGATAATTTCTACTTAATATGTGAACTGTGATTGTTTGGATAGAACATAACAATATATTTCCAGAAGCATGAACATGATAATATGCAGTCTTTATTAGTTTTTACACAAAGTATGAAATTTCAAGTGTGTAGGTGTGAGATGTATCCATACCTAGATCTAGACACATAATCCTGGCTGCACGTCCTTCTCTGATCTCCAAATGGAAGCATTTACATTTTATTGCTGGCCTCTCTTTCACGGACCAGCAATTTCACTCCCTGAGAAAACAACTCGTACCAATTGCTTATAATTGGTAGAGATGCCGGCCGTATGGCGAGGGAGTGAAAGGTTAGCGACTGTGGGCCGCTAGCCAGCTGCGCTTGCGTCTGTGTTCATTAATAACCCAAGAGCTGTCACCAACATTCAAACACACAACGCTGCAATATAGCATGTTTATCGGTAAACGTATAACTGTTTCCCGCCAGATAAGGTCATGGCGGATTATGCTGACGTTGCTTTAGATTCTGTGTCACTCTCCAGAACATTTTCTTTCACGGATTTCATGCTGGTGGAATGACCTCCCCACCCTCGTCCGGAATGCAGAATCCCTGATAACATTCAAAAGACAACTGAAAACTCATCTCTTCCATGAGCACTTAACATATATATATAAAAAAAAAAAAAAAACGTTTCCTTTTCCTTTAAATCCTCCCGTTTCTGGCTTATGCTACTCTGAGCAATGCCTGAACTTTGTATTTTGAACACTTCTTGCATTGTTTTTTGCCTCTTCACAATGACTTGACTTGTCTTTAGTCCTCAGTTGTAAGTCGCTTTGGATAAAAGCGTCTGCTAAATGACTACCGTAAAACTTCAAATAATAGCCGAGTCCCAAATAGACGCCTGTCTCTTTTACACGCCTGGTGTGGCGACAGGTTTGGGTAAATAAAGGCCGGTCTCAAATAGAGGAGACCAAATAGAAATAAACTGTTTTTTAGGGTCGGGTTGTATTTAATCTTTTAAAACCCGTCAGATCATCCGCTTTTTGGCGGCCGCCAAAGCAAATTTGTGTCCCGCCAAAGCCTTTTTTGATCGGTGAGTGATGTAGAATAGAATGACTGCTGCGCTTGACAGGGCGCAAACGAGCAGAGAGAAAGAGAGAGAGAGAGAGAGCGCGCCCTCTCACGTCTTCAAACAACACGAGCGCTGTCTTGCTCTCTCTCCCTCGCACATATTAATCGAAATCAATTGACACGATAGTAAAAGGTCGGAAGACCGCAGTTTCACGTGGAGCATTTGGAGATTTTTAGAGATTAGAGACTCTAGGAACAACATCTCAATGAAGAACATCTCAACACTAAATTATAAAGGCCTGTCTCATATAGACGCCTGTCTCAAATACAAGCAGGTGCAGTTTGACGATTTGGGAAAATAAAAGCCTGCGCTATTATTTGAGGTTTTACGGTAAATGTAAATTTAAAATGTAAATGTGTCATGGAATCAAATAAATGCATGCTCTGTTTTGAGGAGAAAAGGAAATATTACGCTGGAAAATGACTATGAAAATGACTAATTTGAACAGTGATATTATAATGTACATTTATCTGGTGCCAAAATGCATTTTAGTAAGTTGTGATTGCCATAAGGATACTGTACAGATTTCCCATAGCTAGATGATGCTGATCAAAGCATTGATTTTCCCGTAGATTTTAAATTACGGCCCTTCGTAACTACACATTACTCAATTAGACTGTCTCCACTATGAGACACAACCACAATCTTCATGACAGGGAAAATGCTCCACTAATTTGGCTGCGTTAGTGATTTCTGATTGGGGCGTCAGTGAGTTAAGAGCTTAATTCTAGGCCTTGACTGAAAGCTTCGCCAATGTCGTCAATGAGTGTTATGTGGGGAAGTCAATACATTGGATACAGCAAACAAACAAGCAAACACGTATTCGTAAATGTTTTACCTCTCGGGCCGTAGAATATTCCAGTACTCTTGCTTTTTGTTGAATATGATTCTGCAATCTGGTTCCTTAGATGCATCTTTATGTATTAATTCATCTACTGGATTGTATGGATGGATTGTGGTTTCCTTGGGGCAACAGACTTTTTGGATGTTTCAGTTGTTTAAATTTCTTCTTTTTTTCATTGATTAATTGTCATGTATTTCATAGATATTGTACAAAAATATTTTATAATATATTGTATATATGTATACATATTGATATTTGATAAATGATGCAAAAAACTGAGGCTCATGGTTAGTTCTTAATACCTATTGTTTTAAGTGATGTTAACATTTTAAACTGTATTGTACTGTTAACTTTTCATTCAGTTGTACCCTGTATTCCTATGGGTATACAAAGGTTTGTGCAAATATATAGATGCAGATATATGGCAATACAGAATGTATGATGAATACATTGGCACATTTTAATAATAATAATAATAATGTGTTTACTAATAATGTGCCTCTATTCTCTGGACAGAGAGGAGAGATGTTTACTCCTGATCTATAGAGTCAGACATCCATCTCATCTAACTGTTCCTGCTCTCACTCGTTCTCTAGACAGAGAGGAGAGATGTTTACTCCTGATCTATACGGTCAGACATCCATCTCATCTAACTGTTCCTGCTCTCACTCGTTCTCTAGACAGAGAGGAGAGATGTTTACTCCTGATCTATAGAGTCAGACATCCATCTCATCTAACTGTTCCTGCTCTCACTCGTTCTCTAGACAGAGAGGAGAGATGTTTACTCCTGATCTATAGAGTCAGACATCCATCTCATCTAACTGTTCCTGCTCTCACTCGTTCTCTAGACAGAGAGGAGAGATGTTTACTCCTGATCTATAAAGTCAGACATCCATCTCATCTAACTGTTCCTGCTCTCACTCGTTCTCTAGACAGAGAGGAGAGATGTTTACTCCTGATCTATAGGGTCAGTCATCCATCTCATCTAACTGTTCCTGCTCTCACTCGTTCTCTAGACAGAGAGGAGAGATGTTTACTCCTGATCTATACGGTCAGACATCCATCTCATCTAACTGTTCCTGCTCTCACTCGTTCTCTAGACAGAGAGGAGAGATGTTTACTCCTGATCTATAGAGTCAGACATCCATCTCATCTAACTGTTCCTGCTCTCACTCGTTCTCTAGACAGAGAGGAGAGATGTTTACTCCTGATCTATAGAGTCAGACATCCATCTCATCTAACTGTTCCTGCTCTCACTCGTTCTCTAGACAGAGAGGAGAGATGTTTACTCCTGATCTATAAAGTCAGACATCCATCTCATCTAACTGTTCCTGCTCTCACTCGTTCTCTAGACAGAGAGGAGAGGTGTTTACTCCTGATCTATAGGGTCAGACATCCATCTCATCTAACTGTTCCTGCTCTCACTCGTTCTCTAGACAGAGAGGAGAAATGTTTACTCCTGATCTATAGGGTCAGTCATCCATCTCATCTAACTGTTCCTGCTCTCACTCGTTCTCTAGACAGAGAGGAGAGATGTTTACTCCTGATCTATAGAGTCAGACATCCATCTCATCTAACTGTTCCTGCTCTCACTCGTTCTCTAGACAGAGAGGAGATATGTTTACTCCTGATCTATAGAGTCAGACATCCATCTCATCTAACTGTTCCTGCTCTCACTCGTTCTCTAGACAGAGAGGAGAGATGTTTACTCCTGATCTATAGGGTCAGTCATCCATCTCATCTAACTGTTCCTGCTCTCACTCGTTCTCTAGACAGAGAGGAGAAATGTTTACTCCTGATCTATAAAGTCAGACATCCATCTCATCTAACTGTTCCTGCTCTCACTCGTTCTCTAGACAGAGAGGAGAGATGTTTACTCCTGATCTATACGGTCAGACATCCATCTCATCTAACTGTTCCTGCTCTCACCCGTTCTCTAGACAGAGAAGAGAGATGTTTACTCCTGATCTATACGGTCAGACATCCATCTCATCTAACTGTTCCTGCTCTCACTCGTTCTCTAGACAGAGAGGAGAAATGTTTACTCCTGATCTATAAAGTCAGACATCCATCTCATCTAACTGTCCCTGCTCTCACTCGTTCTCTAGACAGAGAGGAGAGGTGTTTACTCCTGATCTATACGGTCAGACATCCATCTCATCTAACTGTTCCTGCTCTCACTCGTTCTCTAGACAGAGAGGAGAGGTGTTTACTCCTGATCTATAGAGTCAGACATCCATCTCATCTAACTGTTCCTGCTCTCACTCGTTCTCTAGACAGAGAGGAGAAATGTTTACTCCTGATCTATAAAGTCAGATATCCATCTCATCTAACTGTCCCTGCTCTCACTCGTTCTCTAGACAGAGAGGAGAAGTGTTTACTCCTGATCTATAGGGTCAGTCATCCATCTCATCTAACTGTTCCTGCTCTCACTCGTTCTCTAGACAGAGAGGAGAGGTGTTTACTCCTGATCTATAGGGTCAGACATCCATCTCATCTAACTGTTCCTGCTCTCACTCGTTCTCTAGACAGAGAGGAGAGGTGTTTACTCCTGATCTATAGGGTCAGACATCCATCTCATCTAACTGTTCCTGCTCTCACTCGTTCTCTAGACAGAGAGGAGAGATGTTTACTCCTGATCTATAAAGTCAGACATCCATCTCATCTAACTGTTCCTGCTCTCACTCGTTCTCTAGACAGAGAGGAGAGATGTTTACTCCTGATCTATAAAGTCAGACATCCATCTCATCTAACTGTTCCTGCTCTCACTCGTTCTCTAGACAGAGAGGAGAAATGTTTACTCCTGATCTATAAAGTCAGACATCCATCTCATCTAACTGTTCCTGCTCTCACTCGTTCTCTAGACAGAGAGGAGAGATGTTTACTCCTGATCTATAGGGTCAGACATCCATCTCATCTAACTGTTCCTGCTCTCACTCGTTCTCTAGACAGAGAGGAGAGATGTTTACTCCTGATCTATAGGGTCAGACATCCATCTCATCTAACTGTTCCTGCTCTCACTCGTTCTCTGGACAGAGAGGAGAGGTGTTTACTCCTGATCTATAGGGTCAGACATCCATCTCATCTAACTGTTCCTGCTCTCACTCGTTCTCTAGACAGAGAGGAGAGATGTTTACTCCTGATCTATAGAGTCAGACATCCATCTCATCTAACTGTTCCTGCTCTCACCCGTTCTATAGACAGAGAGGAGAGGTGTTTACTGCTGATGTATAGGGTCAGACATCCATCTCCTCTAACTGTTCCTGCTCTCACTCGTTCTCTAGACAGAGAGGAGAGATGTTTACTCCTGATCTATAGGGTCAGACATCCATCTCATCTAACTGTTCCTGCTCTCACTCGTTCTCTGGACAGAGAGGAGAGGTGTTTACTCCTGATCTATAGAGTCAGACATCCATCTC